>JADRCH010000122.1:5271169-5340549 GCA_019843965.1 Rhynchomys soricoides
CGGCCACACTATCAGCCCCCACCCAGATTCCCTTGAATCTATGGACAAAAGACACAGACACACACAGTTGTTCAATTTCAATTTGTCTATTGACACAATTGATGGGTGGTACTATCTCCTACCTAGAAATGCATGCCCTTCTCAATATTCTTATCTCTGCACCACTCCACCTGCCTTAAACTTTAGTTGCTCAGTTACATCTAGTCCCTTCTATACACTTCCAACCTCCCACCTGTATGAGCAGCCACAGGCTACTGTTTCATCAGAGTTTTCACATGGCTGGTCACCTTTTCTCCCTCAGAAGCATGGTGAACTCTCCTCTCCTCCCTTGTGTCTGTTTGCTTGCCTCCAGGGATCTGGAAGTCCCATCTATCCTTTCTGCCTAGCAATTAGCCCATGGCTTCTTTACTAACAGATCAAGAACCAATTGGGGAATAAGACCTTAGCATCAGCACTACCTCTACAAAATTCCATACTTTCAACATACAATGCACATAATATGTTTTATCATTCTAAAAGTAAGGAATCTGAGCACAGTGAGGAATTGATGGACCAGCAATAATAATGCCTATCAAGCTAAACCTCAAATCTTTCTCCTTCACTTTCAATGTTAAAGGGATTAAATGGCTCTGTCATTTGAGCTTTGCTGCCATAACACACACTTTTCTCTTGGGCTGCTTCCATGCCATCTATGTTGTGTTCTCTGGCACCTCTAATAATTTGGATTCTCCAATGAAATTCAAGCTTCACTTCCATAGCTTCATACAATGGCCCTTTAGAGCCTCTTGTCCTTTCATAGCCTTCATACACACTACTGTGCCACAGATTCTATGGCCTCAGCAGTTCTCCTTAATTTCAGAGGAAGATCCCTCAGCACCTTTACTCATGTATCCTTCATAACTCTAAATCCAGAACCACGTGGACAACACTGCCAACTTTGGCAGCCTCCTTGCCATGGAGTCTGATTTACTTTAAATACAATTAGCAGCTTTAATATGTTCTTTTTTAGAAATAGAAAATACCTTAGGCTTTTTCCTTTTGCAGATTTGAAGTTTAGCTGGGTGGCATCTTCTACTGAGTATATTCCACCCTTTATTCCATTGCAGACTGAACTCTCTTCAATCTCTTTATCTATTTCAGCATAAATATTAGCTCCAACAATAAATCTCCTGGTGTCTTTATACACTTTGAACAGTAATGTTTTGAATTTCTTTTTGCCCTGCTTACCTTTTTGTTGTTGACTTGCCTATCAGTAATTACTAATAACCATGCAACAGTCAATATTAGGCTGTATTAAAATTAATTTGCCATCGACATTAGTCTATTGCTTTTCAACTTAGCTTCAGGCAAATTCTTATGACAAGAACGAAGGGGTGGTGCAGTCTTTGCCACAATATCACAGGAGTGATCCCTATCCCAGTTGTTAATAGTCTTCTCCTCTGAAACCTCTCAAGCTGGGAGTCTATAGTCATCATAGTTCTCAGCACTACTGTCTTCCAGGTCCCTACTAGAATGGCCTATTAAGCTCTGATTATAGCATTTAACCATGCTCCTAGCACAAGTCCCAAACTCTTCTATGTTCTTCCAAAAACCCACATTATCAGGTCTGTGACAGCAATAACACACTTTTTAGAACCAACTTCTGCCTTAGTTACTTTCCTATTTCTATAACAAAACACCTCAACTAAAGCAATTTATAAAAGAAAGTATACAATTGGCTTAGAGTTTCAGAGGGTTAGGATTTGTATGGCAGAGAAAAGGAATGATGCCAAGAACATCTGAGAGATCCTATTTTCATCCATGAGCAAGAGGCAGAGAGAGGGCATGCAGGGAATAGCACCAATATTTTGAAACCTCAAAGTCCATCCCTAATGACACACTTCCTCCAATAATACCAGACATCCTAATCATTCCAAAACATATCTACCAAATAGGCACCAAGTTATCAACATAAGAACTTATGAGGGCCATTCCTATCTGAACTTTTACACCAAGAATATTAGGATTAGATTCTCTGATCATTGTCTCTTGACAACTTAACTCAAAGACTTTTAATGATGGCAGAAGTAAATACATCATTCACCAAAACACAAAACAGAAAATGGGGGGGTCTAGTCAGGAGATCATATTTACTACTAATCACAGAAACAAACAGAATCTTTCATTGTAAGCAGCATAGAAAAATTAAGCGGTTTTTTTCCTCTTTAAAAAATGCTCAAAAGGCTTTCTCTTGATTAGCATGTTTCCTAAATTCCAGAGCTGACTTCCAAGCCTAATAGATTACTGTGTCTCTATGGATGCATCTTCACATTTTTGAAGAAGGTGATGTAAAGACTGTCATCTTTTAACTTTTAATATCATATTTAACTATCATCTTTTAAGAGTAATATAAATAAGTCCAGAACTGCTTATTTAAAAAAAAGAGAATTTTACTTAGTTCAAGCTTTTCCCCTCAATCAGTTGGAATTAATTAACTAAAAAGGGCAAGCAATATTTTTGTTAAAAAAAAACTTCAATACTCCATTGATTCACAGCACTTATAAAATGTTTCTCTGAAACATGATTCCTGAGTGGAATTTGCAGGAAAGTTTATGTAAAATATGAATGAAATTATATCCTTACCCCCTTACAATGCCAGGAAGGGGAGCATCCAGAATTTGTGTGGCCAACACGAATCTTAAATGGCATTCCTATATCCCCAACAGTGATCTAGAAAGAAGTAAAAAAATTTGTTTTAGTTATACTTTTTAGTACAGCTCATGAAAGACATTACATACTGGAAAAGAGATCAGTTCATAAAGATATCAAAATGACCACATATACACTAACAACACAGTACTGAAACTACAAAGCCAACATATGCTAAGAACATGCTGTATCATACACACTCATCCCAATGAAAAAGAAGATTTAACAAGATTGTATAATGAAACACACAATCCACTATAATAAACTGTAGAAACGTGGCTTAAGTAATAGATAAAATAAATAACAAGGAAATAGAGCATAGCAGCTTGGCCTAACATCTATCCAACATTCATTCAACAATAAATATATAATCTTCTCAAATATGCATAGGATATTCCTTAGTATAAGCTGTGTGATTTATAACACAAATAGTTCATGAAATTTTAGAAAGATTACGGATAGGAATGGTGTTACACACCTGTAATTACAACACTCAGAAAAAGATTGAAAGTTTGAGGCCATCCTGGTCTTATGTAGTAAATTCAAAGTAAATAATACATAGTAATAACTGACAAAAGGTGGAGGAGATTTTAAAAACAAATATAATATCATGCATCATGTGAAAACACAAGGGAATAAATCTAGAAATTAGTATCATACGGAAAATTATGGAAGCCATCTGTAAAATAAACAGCATACTCTCAAGAATACTTATCAAACAAGAAATTTCACAGTAGTTATAAAACACATGGAGATAAACTAAACCAAAGTACAACATACAGAAAAATAATGTAAGCAATGCTCAGAAGGAAATTCGTAACTATTTCTACATATATATAAAACAGGAAAAAAAAAACTTAAATGTATAGCACTTTTCTACATTAAAGGAAAGTATGGGTAAATTAAACCTAATCTAGCAGAGAGAAGGAAATGATAAAAAAGTTAAGCTAATGAATACATAATAAAAAACAAAAAACAAAAATGAATCTGTCAAACAAAAACAGCTCCTCAGGAAAAACATCAACAGAATTTACGGTTCTTTGGCTACTCCAACTATGAAAGAAGAAAGATTTAAATTGGTAAAATCAAAAATTCAATATAAGACATTATTTTAAATTTTCACAAAAATGAAAAGGGTTATAAAATAATATATATAATTATAAAATATTGTATATAATGTCAACAAATTGAATTTACTAGCAATTAAATTTATTAAAAAACAAATTTACTGGAAAATTTATAAAAACACCAAAACTTATACCATAGACAAGACAAAAAGGTCTATGACAAGAGATTGGATTCATAATTTTAAGACATAGAAACTAAAAAAAGCATAAGACAGAAGACTTCCCTATGGAATTCTACTAAATGTGAAATAACACCAATTTTCTCTCATACTTTTCCAAACACCAAAACAAGTGAGATGTTTCCTAATACCTTCTATAAGATCAGCACTACACTGGTGTCAAACTCAAAGGGAGCGTAATTAAAGAAAAGGCTAAAACTGGCATCCTTATAAACACAGGCACAGAAATTTGCAATTCTGGGAAGCTAAATCTAAACACATGTTGAAAAATATTTTAAATTGTAACAAACTTGGGATTCACTCAAGGAATGCAAATTTTTGGTTAAACACAGAAATAATGTAACAAGAATAATATAACAAATACTAAAAATAAGATAAGGAGGAGAAACATATATCAGAACATTGCTTTAAAATATCCACAAAAACCAGCACTTTTTCTTGGTAAATTGGGTGTTGTTGTTCAAAAAAGTAAAAGTCAAAAGGAACTCCCAATCCTTGATATAAGGACATTTATGCAAAACCCAATGATAAAATCCTTAAAGGTCAAAGATTTGTGTTTTCTCCCAATCAACAAGACAATGACTCCAAGTTTGTGTCACTTCTAGTGATCAACACACTGAAAATTTTAATTTGAGCAATTCATTAAGAAGAAGAAATTAAAGGATCCAAACCAAAGAGAGAGAGAAAGCAAAGCATATTAGAAATGGTTGTCAAGGGAGTTCCCCACAGTCCCCTAACCTCCATTGTCTAGTTCTAGGCTCACCCTTCGGTCCTAAGGAGTCTTGTAGACCAAGAGCATCCTGCTTCCTTGTGAAGTCCTGCAGGGGCCCCAAGAACTACCAGCTTGGATCAATGCCTCAGCAATTCCTTGATGAATGGGGTCTGCCTGAAGCACAGCAAGCAGAGTCAGGTACCCTGACCTCCATTGTCTGACCTATGGCTCCCCTTGCCTTCCTAACAAGCCCTGCTGCCATCAGAATCATCCAGCCAATGCTAGGGAAAACCAGATGCCTATAAGACAGTGTAAGAACACAATCAACAAGACCCAGGGTAATAAAGCACCACCAGAACCCAGCTATCCTGCTATAACAAACCCTGGATATCCTTATGAAACGAAAGAACAACAAGATGATTTTTAATCCAATCTTATTAAGAGGATAGAGACTTTAAAGAGGAAATGAATAAATCTTTTTAAGAAATACAGAAAACAATGCATTTAAAAAGGTAGAGGCATTAAAACATGAGGCAAATAAATATAAAGAAATACAGGAAAATACAATCAAACAGGTAAAGAATATGAATAAAACTGCCCGAGACCTGAAAGGGGAAATAAAATCCAATCAAAGACCATGAAATAAGCCCACACTTGTAGACACTGGATTTTGGACAAAAAGAAAAGAAAAGAAAAAAACATGCAATGAAAAAAGGAGCATCTTCAACAAATGGTATTGGCCTAACTGGATACCTGCATGTAGAATGCAAATACATCTATATTTACCGTACTACATAAAGCTCAACTCCAAGTGGATGGAGAACCTCAACATAAAACTGGATACACTAAATCTAATACAAGAGAAAGTAGGAAATAGCCTTGAACACATTGGTGAAGGAGACAATTTCCTGAACAGAACACCAATGGCTCAGGCTCTAAGATCAACAATTGATAAATGTCAAGCCTTCACAGGACCAAGGACCTCTCCTCCCATTGATGCCAGACAATGCCATCCTCTGCTACATATGAGGCTGGAGCCATGGGTCTCTCCATGTGTACCCTGTGGTTGGTAGTTTAGTCCCTGGAAGCTCTGGGGGGAGGGGGGTTGGTTGGTTGATATTGTTGTTCTTCCTATGGGGTTGCAAACCCCTTCAACTCCTTCAGTCCTTGTCCTAACTCCTCCATTGGGGTCTCCATGCTCAGTCCAATGGTTGGCTGTGAGCATCTGCCTCTGTATTTGCCAGGCTCTGGCAGGGCCTCTCAGGAGACAACTATATCAGGCTCCTGTGAGCAAGCACTTCTTGGCATCAGCAATATTGTCTGTGTTTGGTGACTATATACGGGATGGGGTGGGGCAGTCTCTGGATGGCCTTTCCTTCAGTCTCTGCTCCACACTTTGTTCCCATATTTCTTTATGACAGGAGCAATTATGGGTTAAAAATTTAGAGATGAGTAGGTGGCCCCATCCCCCAACCGGGGGCCCTGCCTAACCTCTGGGTATGGTCTGGACAGGTTCTCCCTCCCCTTTGTTGGGCATTTCAACTAATCTCATCCCTGTTGGGTCCTGGGAGCCTCTTGTTTTCCTGGCATCTGGGACTTGCTGGTGGCTAACCCCAGTTCCCCATCTCCCATTTCTAGGTGGTTGGGAAGGGGAGCACCCTCATAGAAACAGGAGGAGGGGAAAAGGATAGGGGGTTCTAGAGAGGAAACTGGGAAAGGAGATAACCTTTGAAATGTAAATACATAAAATATCCAATAAAAAGAAAGAAAGATATACCTGATAGGAATCAGAAAAAAAAAAAAAAAGAATTTTTTTTTTAAAAGTGACCTCATGAACCTGAAAAGCTTCTGTAAATCAAAGGACACTGTCAATAGGAGAAAATGGCAGTCTACAAATTGGGAAAAAAGCTTCATCAATCCTACATCTGAAAGAGGGTTAATAAGAAAATATATTAAGAATCCAAGAAATTAAACACCAACAAACCAAGAAATTAAACTCCAACAAACCAAATAACCCAATTTTAAAAATGGAGTACAGAGCTAAACAGAGAATTCTCAACAGAAGAATCTTGAACAACCAAGAAGCACTTAAATTCAGTGTCCTTAGTCATCAGGGAAATGCAAATCAAAACAACCCTGAGATTCCACCTCACACCAGTCATAATGGCTAAGATCAAAAACTCAGGTGACAACAGATGCTGGCAAGGATGTGGAGAAAGAGGAATACTCCTCCATTGCTGGAGGGACTGCAAGCTGATACAACCTCTCTGGAAATCAGTTTGGCGGACCCTCAGAAAAATGAACATAATACTAACTGAGGACCCAGCTATTTCACTCCTGGGCATATACCCAGAAGATGCTGCAACATGTAATAAAGACACATGCTCCACTATGTTCATAGCAGCCATATTTATAATAGCCAGGAGCTGAAAATAACCCAGATGTCTCTCAACAGAAGAATGGATACAGAAAATGTGGTACATTTACACAATGGTACATTTACTCAGCTATTAAAAACAATGACTTCATGTTCATGTTCATGCTCATGTTCATGGAACTTGAAAATATCATCCTGAGTCACAAAAGAACAAACACGGTATGTACTCATTAATAAGTGGATATTAGCCCAAAAGTTCAGAATACTCAAGATTTAATTCACAGCAACAGTTGGACTTGGGTCACAGATGGAGGAGTTGGAGAAGGGACTGAAGGAGCTGAGAGAGTTCGCAGCCCCATGGAGGGAGCAACACTATCAACTGTCCTGACTCCTCCCCCCACCCCACCCCCATGCTCCCAGAGACTGGACCACCAACCAAAGGATACACATGGAGGGCCCATGGTGCTGGCCACATATGTGGCAGAGGAGGGCCTTGTTAGCCATCAGGGAGAGGAGAGGCCCTTGGGTCTGAGGGTGTTAGATGCCCCGGTATAGGAGAATGCCAAGGAGGGAAGAGGAGAGTGTGTGGGGGAATACCCTCATAGAGGCAGGGAGAGGGGAAATGGGACAGGGGGTTTCCAGGAGACCTGGAAAAGGGAAAACATTTGTGTTGTGGATAGTCCTGGGGCTTTTTGTATTCTAATTCTGCCCTCCTGGGAGGGGCTTCAGAGAAGGAGTGAGTTACACCTGTGACTTCTTGTGAACCAATCCCTTAATGAATAAAAGAGCCAATCACTGGGGCGTAGGGGGACTTCCAGGTTGGAGAGAGGAAGAGAGGAGCAGGAGAGAGAGAGGCCCTTTTGGAACGGGGACAGTATGTAGTAGGTAAGATGTAGCTACTACAGTCTCCTTATATCATGGTGGATCTGAAAGGATTCACCACCAGAGGAATCAGACTTTGATAAGGTTTACAAGATTAGGTTTCAGTTGATGCGCCCAGAGATTGAGTTATTATTGTTTCTGAACTACGTTTACGTTGCGTTTTCCTTCATGCGGCAGCTCTTCTGGGTTCCAGAGAGAAAGGTACAGCTGCAAAGTGTGGATTTGCCAGATGTGCACCACAGAGGCCATGAAGGTATTGAAGCTTGGGGCTGTCATGGTACCAACCCTCCAGTGGGAACCTAGCAAGCTGGGTGGAGAGATCATGGAGCTCTAAGTCAGAGCTTCACGAGATGAAAGCAGGTTGGCCATTGCCCACCAGTGCATGGCTGGCCAGCCCGCCAGGGATGAGAGAACCAGGACATAGTGCGGGAACATGTGCCATATATACCTTCTTTTTTAATATTTCCCACAATACATTTGAAATGTAAATAAAGTATAAATAAATAAATAAATAAAACTCAAGGGCCTGCACATGCTGGCAAAGATGTGGAACAAAGGAGACACTCCCCCATTGCCAATGGGATTGCAAACTTGTACAACCACTCTAGAAATCAATCTGGCAGTTTCTCAGAAAACTGGGAATAGTTCTACATCAATAGAACTATTGCTAGTTCTAGCTAGCAATATAGACCCAGCTATATCACTTCTGAGCATGTACTGAAAAAATGTTCCACCATCCTACAAGAATACTTGCTCAACTATGTTCATAGTAGCTTTATTCACGCTAGCCTGAAACTAGAAACAACCTAGATGTCCTTCAAATGAAGACTGGATAAAGAAAATTTGTTTCATTTACACTACAAAGTTCTACTCACCTATTAAAAACAAGGACATCATGAATTTCACAGGCAAATGGATGGAACTAGAAAATATTCTGAGTGAGGTAACCCAAGCCTATAAGAAGCCCACACCCTTCTTACAGCTTCCCACCTGGGGTCAAGGCTAGGCCAAGTTCCATACTCCACTCACAGGAACATTCTTGAATAAAAAATTCTCAGGAAGAACTGACTGATAGTTATCTGACCCTCTGGTAAGTCCCAGGTAGAGTTCAAATGAGTGTCATGATTGCTAGCCAATAGATTTAAAGGTCAATATGCTTAGCCAATAAGTTAGCCAATAAGGACATGCATGGCATATACTCACTTATAAGTGGATATTAGCCCTAAAGTATAGGGCAACCACGCTGTAATCAACAGAGCCCAAGATGCCAAATAACAAGGAGGGCCAAGGGAGAATAGTTGAATCTTTCTTAGAAGGGGAAATAAAATAGATATTGGAGGTGGATGGAGGGAGGTGAGAAGTCAGCTCAGGAACTTTGAGATATTCCAGCAGGGTCCCCTACCCCCTCCTAGCACATGGGCACCCCTCCCTTCCTGGAAGAAACAGGTTCAAGAAGGCTGGAAGGGAGGGGCTGATTAAGCCCCTGCTACCTCATTCCCTAAAGACCAATCAATTCAAAAGTCACTGTTCTGCCAATCACATTGTGCCTAGTGGCAGCTGCTCTAAAATCCTATATAAGATCCCTGAACAGGTGCCACGTAATCACTCTCCCGTCTTGGTATGTAGACCTCAGCATGCTGAGTTAATAAATTCCTCTTGATTTTTGCATCAATCCCTGACTTCATGTGTTCACTCAGAGGATCTGGGGTAAGTTAAGGCTCCCTAAAGTTTTACAGAGGGAGCTGGGTGGGAGAGGGGATGGGGAGGGGAAGGGAGAGGAGAGGAGGGAAGAGAGAAGGAGAGCAGAGGAGAGAGAAGGAAAATCGCTGGGGGAAGTCAGGCAATATCTAGGATGTGCCAGAGACCTGGGATGGGGGAAGGCCCCAGAGCGTCTATGGGGATGACTCTAGCTAACACTCCTCCCAATGGAGGATATGCATGCTGAAGTGGCCACTTCTTTTAGCCAGGCAGAACTTCCAGTGGTGGGATAAGGACAGCAAACATTTGCTTCCCAAATGTATCTTGCCTACAAGATGTGCAGGGACAAAGATAGAGCAAGAATGGAGGGAATGACCAACCAGTAACTTTGCCAAATTGAGACTGATCCCATGGGCAAGAGTGAATCACTGACACTATTAATAATACTCTGTTATGCTTGCACACAGGATTCTAATATAACTGTTCTCTGAGAGGTTCCATGCAGAAGCCAATGTAAAGAGATGCAGACACCCAGACAAACATTAGATTGAGCTAGGGGAAGAGGAGTTGGGGAAAAGATTGAGGGACCCAAAGAGGATGGGGATTCCACAGGAAGACCAACAGAGTCAACTATCCTGTGCCTGTTGGGATTACTACAAGATAATTGGTTTTTGCAGCTACTTTGAGAGGTATTGAGTCCTTAGCTTGTCTCCCTCCCCCATGTGGTCCAGCAAATTCCATTTCCTCATTCTCCCTCCAACCCCACCCACTAGGAAAGCCTCTGAGCAGAAAAGGAAATAAAGCCCAGTTCCACATTCCAAACATTCCTGACAAGTGCCCCAATCTCCTTTTTCTGTAGTCATAAGCCAAGCTCTCCCCCACTTCCCCACAATCTATAAGAGGCTCCCATGCCACAGTCTGCTTTCAGCTTCTTCCAGTGACCTCCCGTGAGATTGATGAACTTGCCCAGGAGCCCATTTCCAAATAAACCTGCCTGTGTTTTTACTTTTAATTCAGCTGAACTTGTTTATAGCTTTGGTAGAGAAATCATCTCTAGAGGTGGGCCTTGAGGTTTCAAAAAGCCACTCTAAGTACTCTCTGTAAGAACAGATTGCATGTATTTAATGTATTCTGATATTCTCCCCAGATGCATTATTTTGTACTGAGAGACCCTGGGGGCTTTTTTCAGGCCCACACCTTTCTTACAGCTTCCCACCTGGGGTCAAGGCTAGGCCAAGTTCCATACTCCACTCACAGGAACATTCTTGAATAAAAAATTCTCAGGAAGTACTGACTGATAGTTATCTGACCCTCTGGTAAGTCCCAGGTAGAGTTCAAATGAGTGTCATGCTTGCTAGCCAATAGATTTAAAGGTCAATATGCTTAGCCAATAAGTTTGAACTGTAACCTTGCTGATGTAACCTGTGCCCCTAAAAAGTATAAAAACTGCTTGTAATAGCCATTCAGGGTCACCTTCTTGTCATTCATCTGGAGGGACTGATTAAGGATCCACCCCAATGCACTGGAAAACAAACCTCTTTCTTTCTCAGTGTCTTATTCGGGGGCATCTCAAAGTAAATACCACTGACCAAGGGTCCGGGTTTTACAGTACCCCTTCCATTTCTATAAATCTTCTGAACTGGTGAACTGGGAGTTGAGTCCCCAGCAAGTGGCCTTAGTCTTTCCTGGCCAGATTTCTTTCTTAGTCCATTTATCACTTATATATGGACAGGCTATGATGTCTTGTATGTAAATTTTGTATCTTGCTACTTTACTGTAAAAGTTTTCTGGTGGAGACCTTTGGGTCACTTGCATATAAAATTCTATCGTCTATAAAATGAAGATACTTTGACTGCTTCCTTTCCTATTTGTTTCCTCTTAACCTTCTTCAGTTGTCTTATTACACTGATAAAACTTCAAGTACTATATTGAATAAGTGTGGAGAGAGTGAAAACCTCTTTGTATTGTTTCTAAGTTTAGTGGGAATGCTTTGAGTTTCTCTCCATTTAGGATGATGTTGTCTGTGAGCTTTCTGATTATTGTCTTTATCATGTTAGGGCATGTCACCTGTTTTTCTATTTACTATAGGACTTTAATCATGAATAGGTTTTAGCCTCTGTCAAAGGACTTTCCTGCATTTAATGAGATGATCCTCTTTAGTTTGGTTTATGTGGTGTGTTGCATTTATGGATTTAGATATGTTGAACCATCCCAGCATCTCTAGGATACAGTCTACTTGATCATAGTAAATAATTTTTTGAATTTGTTACTGGATTTGTTTGGCAACTATTTTATTGAGAGCTGAGAAATATATTCTTATAATGGAAGTTTGTAATTTTCTCTCTTTGTTGAATCTTTATGTGGTTTAAGTATCAGGGTAATAGTAACTTCATAAAAGGAACTAGAAAATGTTCTTCAGTTTCTAATTTGTAGAATAATATTGGGAGTATTTACATTAGTTCTTTGAAGGGCAGGTAGAATTCTGTACTGAATTAATCTGCAACTGGGAATTTTTTGGTTGGGAGACTTTTAATAACTGCTTCCATTTTCTTTGGTATTAGGAGTCTGCTTAAGTTGCTTATTTAATCTCGCTTTAACTTTGGTAAGTCTGGTAAATCATATATATCAAGAAATCTACCCATTCTTTTTTTAGGATTTTCAGTTTTGTGGAGCACAGATTTTTAAAGTATCTCTTTATAATTCACTGAGTATCCTTAGTGTCTGTTTCGAGGTCCACCTTTTCACTCTAGTTTTATTCATTTATGTTTCCATTTTTAATTTGACTAAGGTTTTGTCAACTTTATTGATTTCTCAAAGAAATAAGTCTTCCTTTCATTGATTCTTCCGATTGTGTTTGGCTTGTTTGCTTCTTTCTCATCTATTGATTTCAGCCATGAGTTTATTTCTTGCAGTTAGCTCTTTTTGGGTTTTATTTCTTCTTTTTGTTTCAGAGCTTTCAGGTGAGCTGCTAAATTGCTATGAGATCTCTTCACTATTTTCTTTTCTGAGAAATATTTTTTCATAAAGTATATTTTGATTATGGTTTCCCCTCTCTCTACTCCTCCAAGTTCCTCCCACCTCCCTTGCCCTGCAGATCCATACTCTTTCTCTCTCTTGCTAGAAAGCAGTTTCCCAAGGAATAATAACAAAATAAAACAAACTAGAAATGGGACTGAGCCAACAGAAAGAATGAAAGTAAGCAACAAAAAGGTAGGAAAAACATACAGACATAGAGACACAAATTCACACAGAGAGTAATTTCATGAAAACACAAAACTATAATATATGCACAAACAATCTTTAAGGGGGGAAGGTCTGGCACAAAAATTATTAGACAGAAACTTCCAAAGATGCCACTGAGTTGACTGAGTTTGTTTGGTCTTAGACAACTATTGCCGGGCATGAGGCCTGTCCATAGGAGTAGTTGGTTTCCCCAGTGAGACTTTCTTGGAGAAAACTGACTTTTCATTTACAAGAGGTTATCAATTGGAGAAAGCTTCAGTGTTAAGGATCAGAGGGTGTGTCCACTTCTCCTCTCAATCTAGTCTCCATCTAGTATAGCCCCAGACAACCCCAGTGCATGCTGCCACAGTCTCTGTGAGTTCATATAAAATTGCTCCTTTTGTTTGTTTGTTTGTTTGTTTGTTGTTGTTTTATGCAGGCACTTGATACTATGAACTTGCTTCTTAGAATTGCCTTAATTGTTTCACATATGTTTGGGTGTGTTGTATTTTCATTTAAATTAATTCAAAAGAGGTTTTAATTTCCCTCTCAATTTCTGCATTGACCTATTTTTATTCAGTGGTGAGTTGTTAGCTTTCCATGAATTTGTGAGCTTTAGGTTGTCTCTGTTGTTTAGCTTTAATCCATGGTGGTCAGGTAAAATACTGGTGTTATTTTAACTTTCTTATATGTGTTGAGACTTGCTTTTTGTCTAACTATGTGATAAGCTTTGGAGAAAGTTCCACAAGCTTCTGAGAAGAAGATATATTCTTTTATATTTGGGTAACATGCTTTGTAACAACCGGCAAGGACCATTTGATTTATGACATCCTTCAGCTCATTAACATTTGTTTCATTTTTGTCTGGATGACCTGACTTTTGTCTTTGGTGAGAGCAAGGTATTGAAGTCTTCCACTACCAGTGTATGTAAGTCAATGCATAATTTTTAACTGTGGTAGTGTATCTTTCGCAAATTTGGGTGTTCATACGTTTGGTGTAAAATGTCTAGAATTAGAATATTGTCCAGAGGGATTTTTTCTTTGATGAGTTTTTCAGGTTAGTTTTGGCTTGAAGTCTGTTTTGTCAAATATGAAAATGCCTATACCAGCTTGCTTATTTGATTAATTTGTTTAGAATATGTTTCAATCCTTTTAACCTGTGATGATATCTTTCTTGATAGGATAGTATGTTCCTTGGATTCAGCAGAAATATGGATCCTGTTTTCAGTCAAACCTGCTTTTCTGTGTCATTTAATTGAGAAAATAAGACCATTAATACTGGTAGTTATCAGTATTTATAGCAACATTTATTAATTCCTGTTATTTTTGTTGCCAAACTATGGAATTTTTTCTTCTTCTTTTGATTTATTGTTTTGGGATTTGTTTCTTGTGTCTTCTTAGATGTGCTTAACTTCCTCAGACTGAAGTTTTCCTTCTAGTGCCTTCTGTAGAGCTGGATTTGTGGATAGATAGTGCTTGAATGTTGTTTTATTGTGGAATAATTTTCTTTCTTTGTATATTGTGATTGATAGTCTGGGTTGGCATTTGTGGTCTCTTGGAGTCTTCTGAACAGGACCTTCTGGTTTTTAGAGTCTCTGCTGAGAAATCAGATGCCTTTGAATGGGTCTGTCTTTATGCATTACTTGGTCTTTTTTTTCCAGGCGGCCATTAATATTTTTTTCTTTGTTCTTACATTTATTGTATTTATTTTTATGTGCCATGAGAAATTTCTTTTATTATATCTATTTGGTATTCAGTGTGCTTCTTGTACCTTTTTAGGTACCTCTTCGTTTAGGGTTGGAAATTTTCCTCTATACATTTTTTTGAAAATTTTTTTCGGCCTTATTCGTTTTTTTTTCTTCTTTCTCTATTTCTATTACTCGTAGATTTGATATTTTCATGATGTCTCAGATTTTGGGGATGTTTGATAGTTGGTTTTTGTTTTTGTTTGTTTGTTTGTTTTTAGATTTCACATTCTGGTTTATACATTTCTTCTACCTTGTCTTCAATGCCAGGGATTCTCTCTTCCATGTTCCATGTCTTATACTGTGTTGATGAGGATTACCACTGAAGGTTTTGGTTACTATCCTAAATTTTTCATTTTCAGTTCTGTTTTAGATTAGGTTTTCTGTAGTGATTCTGTTTCTACTTTCTTGTCTTGAGTTGCTTTCATCATTTCTTTCCTTAGTATTCTCACAGACTTCATTATTTACACCTTCTGTAAGGTTCTGAAAGAGTCACAATTGCTGTTTTTAAGTCCTTATTTTGTGCCGCATCTACATCACACTTCTCTGGGCCTGATGTAGTAGGGTTACTGGGTTCTGGTGGGGGCACATGGTCTTAGCTGTTAATCTTTACGGTTGTGTGTTAGTGTCTAGGCACCTGGTGCAATGATTGAGCTGATTCTAGTTGGTGATATCTGGTCTTGTTTTTGTTATTTTGGCATTCCTTTCCTTGGTTTCTGTTGTCCTCTCTGGACCTTAAGAAACTGTGGTGGCTATGGGTTGCTTGGTAGAGAGCGCTTTTGCAGGTTATTTGGTAGCAGAGAGGATAGAAGAGAGCTAGGGGAGAAAGTAACCACACATTGTGAAAGAGTTAAGGATATCTTGTTCACACATAGAGGCAGGGTATTTAGGAAGTTAGAATTACAATAGAAAAAAGAATCTACAAACAGATTGCAGTAAGGCAAAGAACAATAAGAAAAGACATGGATGCAAGGCCTAGAGCTTTCTAAACCAAGAGTTGGAGTTTCCATTGAATGGAATGGAGATGGCAGGAGATGTACCTGTAAGCAGGTAACGTTACCAGGCTGAGGGTGAGAATAGACAGATCATAATGGAAGATAGGAAGCATAGAGTGTGTTACCTACCTGTATCTCTGTGGAGTATGGCCAATGAATATCCCAGGTAAAAAGTGTTTTAGGCACCTGGGGCTGACACAAAGGAACAGAGATGCACTAGAAGGGGGTGCTATGATGGTCCATAGGAAGGTGGAAATCTGGGTCCACACCAAAGTTTGATGGAGTTCACAGGGAATGGGGGTACAATGGGAGGATAGTCCCCTACAGGCCTGGAGAAAGACTGGGAGATTATAATGGAGAACAGGAAAGTAGGTGAAATTGACCATCTGACTCCCAGCCTGGTGTGGCTAAGACTTTATTTTCCAAATACTTAAACTCAGCATAAATACAATGAAAAAAATCTCCTGATTGATATTAAACATATGAAAAAGGATAGTTAATAATGATAATAATGCTTGCAAATTATTCCATGATTCCTATTTAAAAAAAAAAAAACATAAGCTAAATAAACAGGTTATAGTAAACTCCAAGGATTGTATCAAGGTTATTGTCCAATGACTATAGAAATATTTAAAAAGCCTACCCTATTCTGACTGTGCTTTTATTCATTTCACCAGATAGAGTACAAGCCTATATATCTACTCAGAAATGATGAAGCCCGTGTGAACTTCTGGTAATGTTTGGTTCATTCCAAGTTTTGCTTTATTTTCTGGTATTTCTAATTGCAGTCTAACAACACGGTATTAGGTGCCCCTGCTTCATATTTTCTACTTCTATTTCCTTCTGGATTCTAATAATAGTATACCTAGCCATGATCTGATAACTTGACAAAAGGTAAAAAGTAAACAATGAGGAATAATATCTTGATAACAACTTTTACTTAATAATTTTACCTTTACTTCGAACCTTATCTAAAGAGGCAGAATAACATAAACTCTTTCTGATGACAGTCAATCATATAGAAACAATGACTTCCACACATAAAATATTTCTCTCTAGCTATTGTTTCTTCCTATGTGGTGGATTTATTTGTAAATCTGCTAGAACAAAGACAGCCATTATTTTAACTGATCATCTACAGGACATATGGTGTTTAATAGGAAGAGCCCAATTGACCAGCTTTGGAATGAATATTCCAAAGCTCCCATTTGTTGTATTATTTCATTAATGGGTTTTTATTATACTTTATGACTTACAGTAAACTTGTCTTCATGTCCATCCTGAAACCGAGTCCCATCTCTTCCATAAAGATATATAGGTGCTGAACTCCTAAGGTGTCCATATAACACAATATAAATCTGTGAGCTGGTCCCTGCATTTGGAAAGTCACTTGTGATCATTGAAACTTTCCAGTTTCCACCTGCAGAAGCACAAATAACACACCGTGTTATCCCCGGCCATTATAAAGACAGGGTTCAAGGCAAATAAAAATTACCTCCTTTCAACTCCTCTGGAAAAATGTCATAAAACTGGGTTTCAAATTTGGTTCTATAAATTCTCTAGATAATTGCCAAAATTAACTGTGATAAAAAATATCTCACAGAGTAAATTTTAAAATAAAGGTCAAGAGTATTGATTTTTTGTTGTTGGTCGTGCCTGAACTCTGAGAGCCACTATAAAACTTCTACTAAACTTCCAGTAGTTTGATAAAATATGTATGTCTAGAAATAAACATTTTAAATGTTTATGTTTATCTATGTACTCTCTAAAGGAGTCAGAAAGAATGGGAGACATCTTGCATCCATAAATTTACTGTCCAGATAACACTGAGGTCCACAACAAAGAAAACACTATGAATCATCAGCAATATAAAAGTGGTCCATTGTGGATATAATAAGGGTCACAGTATGTTACTTTAATTAGGTTTTGGAGCTTAAATATCTGAAATGTAGCCAACATGTTAATTAATGAGAAATTAGAGAGCATACTCACAATTTTACAAAAGAAAAATAAAAAATTCAGAAACAGATTCAAATGAGATTCTGTTCATTAAACTGCAAATTTTTTTGTTCCAAATTTGAAGTAAAATATATTTTATATTTGATCATTAAAATAAATAATCAAATTCTAGATTTAAATTCTAGTAATATGTCAAATAAATTTTATATTTGTAAAACTCAAAATTTTACTTTACTTGTCCAACACAGGTTAAAAAGCTACAGCAGTCTATGATATCATCTTGGTGATGCTCCTTTTGTTAAAAATAATTTCTTTAATTTGTAGACAGTAACAACAGCAGAAATAGTTAAATGTCAAGAAATTAGAGCTGGAGGACTCTTGCTGCTGCTGGTGGATTGCAAGGATATTGGTGCATGAGGGAGGGAGGTGGAACTGTGTGCATGAAGGAGGGTGGTGGGACTGTGGTGTGTGTGAGAGAGGAAGATGGAACTGTGCCATTTGACCACTACCACCTTAACAGTGCAAGAAGTGTCACAGAGAACTCACTGCTATGTGTGCACGACCTAATCAATGGGGAAAGGAATTAATTTCCAATAGCAAAGATGCAGAAGAATAAAAAGTATTAAAACAGACATTTAAAAAGTAATAAAATGTGATGTCTGTTTACTAAAGATAGTCAAATCTCCATAAATCAATGAATTATTTCTAGAAATCCAGTGTCTAGGGAGGAGGAGTTAGGACACACAAAATGTCTTCATTCTTAAGTTGCTTGTAGTCTACATAAAAATACATACCAAAAACCAGGAAAAGTAATGCAAAACTTTCCTATTATAAGATTGTGGTAAGGCAAGGCCACATCACAGACAAGCTAATTAAAACAAAAATTAAAGAGATCGTCAAAGAAGCCACAGGAGGCATGTAACCCGCATCAATAAAAATAAAAGAAAATACAAAAGCTGTCTGTCATCTTTACAGACTGTACAGTCAGAGATGAGCAAGTAGAAGGCTTGACGTATACACGGTATATATGCCCTATCTTTCCCATAAAGAGGGGAGAAAGAATGTAAACTAAAACTTAGAAATACGCCCCCACATTCATAAAACTCACAGGGTTCAGAGGTGAAGAGTCTGTTGGAAAGGTGACTAAGCAGATTAGAATAAAGCAGAATGCAGGGGAGGGTAGATACCTCGATAAAATCCTGGAACAATCATTCCATACACAAAATTAATAAAAAACTAATTTCTATCTTTAGAAAATATCCACCTATAGTATATACATCTATAATATAAAACTTGTATTAGAAAATAGAACCAAATGGCTTCATTTTCCTTTCATTTATTAAAAACAGCATTAATTCTACACATCCTTTCAGAATAGTTTCAAAATCATTATATAAGCATACTACTCTGATACTAAAACTAGAAAAGAAAGTATTATTAGAATATCAAACACAGCAAAATAGATGCAAAAGTGTTGTAATGAAAATGATTACTTACAAAACATGAAATTCATACTAGCTGTACAAAAATCAGAAAACTAGAGAGCAATACTAGGAAGACAACTTAACCTTCAAGTTTATGCCAGGAATAAACATTTTTTTATATTCTGAAATTGACCAATATAGTTCATCACATGAACAGAATAAAAGAATACATAAACTTTTACCCTGTATCATTACTCATTTGGGAAATGCAAATTAAAGCCACAATGGGGTACAGCAGTGCTGTGAACAGCAGAAACAACAGGGGAGGGAAAGCAGCCTAGAATGGAGGGAGAGAAACTGGATCTGCCAACATGATGCAACAGCAAACAGCCCCATAATTTAGAAACCATTCAGCAGTTTATTACAAGGTCAAAAAAATATAAAATACATCCATGCAAATCTGGTGACTTATCCAAGATAATAGAATGTACTTTTCCATAAATTTTCCTAACAGTTTTGTTTACAAAGGCCAAAGTTTGAAATGAACCTAATAATAGTTGCTAAATAGAAAATTGAATCTTCCATAAAAAATAGATTTGGTTCCTAATCCCTGCTACTTGTAAAGATGACCTTATTTGGAAATGAGGTCCTTGCAAATGTAATTGAAATATAAATCCAAATAAAATTGTACTCAAATTTCTCAGAAAGTTGGAAGACAAGGAGCTGCTTTTATCCGAATCAGTTAAAGAGAAGAATCCGCTTAAGAACAGATCCCATTCCAAAATTGGAAGGCTTCTAAGTCAGTTTTATCTCTATCTCTTTAAATCCTAGGTCTAATGTGTATGATGTCTTCAACAATTTGGTGTTAGCTCCAAGTTCTGGGAAGCAACCAAGGGCAAGAAGAATAGCCTAATATTGTTTTGGAAGTTTTTTAGACACCACTGACTCAAAGGCAGGTTTCCCCATGCCTGGTGTGGATTTTCACAGAGGCTGAACCACTACACTCCCACTACCAGGGAATGCTCATCTTTCTTTCCTCACACCATGCCAACCATTTGTCATCCTTTATGCTTTTTTAAATTTTAGTCATTCTTACTGGAATAATATAAAATTTCAAAGTAATTATAATTTACATTTCCATTATAACTAAAGATGTAAATCTTCTTTGGATATTTCTCAGCCATTTGTATTTCGTCTTTTGAGAACTCTGTTTACTTTGATTTTTAATAGGTTGTTTGTTTTCTTGGTTTAGCATTTGTTTTTTTGGTTTGGTTTGATTTGTTTTTTTGTATGTTTGCTTTTGAGATCTTTATTCTAGATATGAACACTCCCTCAGATTCATAGCTAACAAAGATCTTTTACCATTCTGTAGGTTCCCTCTTCACTTGAATGATGCTTTGCTTTTTTTGTATAGAAGTTTTTAAGTTTCCTGTTATCCCATTTATTAATTGTTGGTCTTAATTCTGTTGTTATCAAAGTCTTGTTCATAAAGCCCTTTACTACTTTCTCTTCTATCAAATTTAGTGGGTTGGGTCTGTTGCGAGAAATATTTAAAAAGAAGGAACATTGCACATGTTCCCCCCTCTAGGCCCTGGTTCCCTAAGCCCAGCAGGCTGGCCAGCCATGCACCCACGAGCAACAGCCAACCTGCTTTTATCTTGCGGAGCTCTGACTCAAGAGATCCACGATCTCTCTACCAGCTCACTAGCTTTCCACTGGCAGATGGCTACCACGCCAGCCCCATGCTTCAATACCGCCACGGCCTCTGTGGTGCACATCAAGCAAACCCACGTTTTGCTGCCGTACCTTTCTCTCTGGAACCCAGACGAGCTACCATGTGAAGGAAAACACAAGACAAACTTAGCTTAGAAACAATAGTAACTCAATCTCTGGGTGCATAAACTAAAACCTAATCTTGTAAACCTTATCAAAATCTGATTCCTCTGGTGGTGAATCCTTGAGGATCTGCTATGTTACCAGGAGACTCTAGTAGCTACATCTTACCTATCTGCTGTCCCCATTCCAAAAGTGCCCTCTCTCTCCTCCTCCAGCTCTCTTCCCCTATCTGACCCAGAAGTCCCTCCTACTCGCCCAGTGATTGGCTTCTTTATTAATTAGGGTATTCGTTCACAAGAAGTCACATGAGTATATAACTCACCACTTGTCTGAAGCCCTCCCAGGAGAGCAGAATTAACACAATACAAACAGCCCCAGGTTCTTGATCCATTTGGAGTTGTTTGCATCAGAACAACTATATATAAGTTGTTTATTTCTATATATGCATATACATACAGTCATCCAATTGGACAAGCATGATTTATTGAAGATGATATCTTTTCTCCTATGTATATTGCAGGCTACTTTGTCAAAAATTAAGTGATGTAGGCTGGTGTGAAAATACAGTGGGTAAAAGCACATTTTGACAAGCCTAATGAACTGATTTTGATGCCCAAAACCCAAATGATAGAAGAGAACCAACTCACACAAGGTGTTCTCTGACCTCCCTATGTAGGCAATGGTACACACACATACACACCATGAATAAGCAAAATGTAATTTTTAAAAATAATGAGGTGGGTGTAGGTGTGTGAACTGATATCTGGGTCTTTATTTCTATACCAATAATAAATGAGTCTGGATTTTATCCTAGTACTAACTTGCTAACTTGTTCTGTATTTGTTTGTACTACATTTCTAAAATATAATTAAAATGTGGGTGTTGATAGCTCCACAACATTATTTTATAGTTAAAGATAATTGTAGCTGCCCTGGAATTTTTTTTAATTCACATAAAATTTAAGATTATTTTGTCAATTCTTGTAAAGAACTGCATGAGATTTTGACATGCGTTGCTTATAATCTTCATATTGCTTTTGATAGCATGGTCATTTTCACATTAATCCATTAGTTCCATCTTCTACTATCTTCTTTTATTTAGTGTCTTAAAGTTTTCTTTGTACAAATCTTTTATTTCCCTGCTTAGATTTATTCCATGATTTTTTGAGTCTACTATTAATTAGGAATTGTTTCTTTGATTATTTTCTCATTGTGTTTATCATTTTTATATAGAAAAGTCACTGGGTTTTATGAGTTGGTTTATGTCCATTGCAGAGTGTGTTTATTGGTCATACAGGTTTCCTGATGGAGTCTTTAGGGTCTTTTATGATTATAATAATGCGTCCTATAAATAATGATACTTGGACTTCTTCCTTTCTAATGTGTAGCACATTTATCTCTGTCACTTATCTATTATAGTAAGGAAAATTTCAAGATACTATGTTGCAGAGGTATAAGGAGACTGGTTATACTTGTCTTGTTCCTGATTTTAGTGTAAATGCTTTGCGTTTTCTCTCCATTTGGTATAATATCGGCTATGGGATTCCTGTCCCTATGTATATGAAAGTGGCCTTTCACTCACAGAGATATGCCTGCCTTTGCTTCCTGAATACAGGAATTAAAGGTGTGAATACAATGCCCAGATATTTGGGAAATTTTTAATTACTACTTTTACATATTTAGGTGTTAGGGGTCTATTTAAATAATATACTTTATTTAATTTAAAATTAGTTAACTGTATATATCTAGAGAATTGTGTATACCTAGAAATTCATCCTTTTCCTTAGATTTTCAAGTTTGTTGGAATGTAGCTTTCTTAGCTGGTTCTTATAAATCTCTCGGTTTCCTAAGTGTCTGTTGTGATGTCTCCTTTTGATTGTAACTTAATTAACCTGGGTCCTCTTTTAATTAATTTTGCCAGTTTGCTAATATTCTTAGTATTTTCAATGAACCAACTCCATTTCATTGATGGTATGTGAGTGTTTGTTTGTTTTATCATTCATTTGTTTGTTTTGTCATTTGCATTTCATTAATTACATTCCTGATTCTGATTATTTCTTCCTGTCTACTGGAGGAGGTGTGTTATTTGTTCTGGTTTTTCTAAAGCCTCCATGTGGATGATTAAGTTATTGATTTTTACATCTTTTGATATTTATATAGGTATATAGTGCTTTAAACTCTTCCTCTTAAGACTGTCATTTGTCTCATAGATTTTAGTATGTTGCATTTTCCTTTTCATTCAATTCTAGAAATTCTCTAAGTTCCTTTTTGATTTCTTTATCCTTCCAGTTATTCATTGGTGTATTGTTTAATCTCCATATTTTGTGTGCTTTCTATGGTTTCTATTGATAATCATATCCATCATCATGATTTTACACCATGGTGGTCAGATAGAATGCAGGACAGAATTTCTCTTTTCCTATATTTATTGAAACCTACCATATGTCTAATATGTGATCTATTTTAAAGAAATTTCCTGGGCTGCTGAGAGGAATGTACATTCTATAGAGTTCTGGTGTAATGTTCTATATATTTCTGTTACATACATGAGATTTATAATATCCCTGAACTCCAGACTTTCTGGTTTTGGTGAGAATGGGGTTGAAAGCACTCTCCTGGGCTTTAAATTCAATAGTTTTTCTATTATGAAAGAGAGTAATCCTATATTATAACATATATACTCTTAGTGGCTTCTCTCTTCGGTATGTATAAAGTGCCCCTCCTTATCTGTTCTGACTAATTTTGGCAGATATAAGAATAGCTATGTATGCTTGTTTCTTAGATCCATTTGATTGATACCTTCTTACTTCAAGGTAGTGTATGTCACTGAAATGAGGTGTGGTTCTTAGAATTCAATCATGTAACCATTAATATTAAAAGCTATTGTTGAACAATGTGTTAATTTGTTGTTTTATTGCTTTGTGTTGTTTTATGAGAACTTTTTGATTCAACACTCAACAATTATGTATTGTTTCCTATGCATTCATATGTTTAATTTCCTCAGGCCTAATTTTTCCTTCCAATATCCTTTGTAGTAGGGGGTTAGTTGCCGTAAATTCCATAAATCTTTTTTTATTACAAACAAACTCTCCTTTCTTCTTCTATTACAACTAAGAATTTGCTGGGTGTAATAATCTGGGATGGCATCTGTAGTTTTCTTAATTTGTAGAACATTGTTTCAAGCCATTCTGGCTTTTGGAGATAAATCTACAAATTTTTTTAGCTAAATCGTTTGTTTAAAAAAAAAAAATAGCTGTTTTTCAAATAGGCCTGCTTTTATTTTTTTTCCTCTTGTAGCTCTCAATATTCTTCCTTTGTTTTGTAAACTTAGTATTTATACTAGGTGTTTTGCTGTTTTTTCTTTTCTATTTTTTTTTATTCTTTTGTTTTTTATTCTTTTATGGACCTCACTATTTGGCATTATGTATGTCTCTTGCATTTTGATAGGCAGCTCTTTCGTTAGATTAGGGAAGTTTAATTCTTTTTGATATAGTAATCGAGTTTTTCTACATTGTCTATAAGAGCTGATATTCTCTCTTACACTACATACAATCTACTAATGAAGTTTTCTTCTAAGTTTTGTTTGAATTTCTCAAGTTTGCATTTTGCGTTTTATTTCATCTTAGATTTTCTTTGGAGATTCCATCTCTATTGCACTCCATGTTCATAAAACATTAATTTTTTTCAGTATTTCATTCAACTCTTTATGTTTTGTGGTCTTCATTCCAACATTTACTCATGTACTCTTTGAGTTCCTTCGTTATTGTTTATTACTGTTATCTTGAAATCACTGTCTTGTACATCATCTAAATCACTTACTTTCTTTAGAGAACATAACTGTAAGATTTGGGCAGTGATTTATTCTCTTGGTTACTTATGTTTCTGCTTTTCAGAAGCACAAAGTCATCTGGAGTTAGGTCATTGCAAGTGTTTCTTGCTGTAGAAATTACTCTGCTTTGTTAGTGGGTTGCTGGAAACTCATTTTTCTGGTGCCTCAACTTGTCAGGCTACAGAATAGCTTAAGATTCAATCTTGGGGCAAGTCAGTACTAATGTTCAAATAGGATATTAGTAGGAGTCATAGCTCAGCTTAAGCCATGTGAAGTTTTTAATCCCAAGAGTAGGCCTTATGCAATGTTAGAATATTCTCACAACTAATTTTCAGGATACTGTGAAAGGTTTAGGACTTCTTTTCAGGCCAAGGGAGCTTGTGGAGTAGGTACTACAAGTGTAGAATCCCTACCTAAAAGAGAGGGCATAAAAAAGAAAGTGGAAGTCAGGCACATGGTCCTCAGGCAGGTCAGTGGGACCAGTGAAGTTTTCAGCATGTCTATGGGCTCTATCTAGAAAAAAGTGGTCTAAGATGACAAGGATGGACAAAGTAAGCAATAAAGTCCACATTCATGCCTTAAAATAGAAGCCAAGGGCATGTGTCAAGGATGAGTGGAACTGACTATGTAACTCTGAGGTCCCTATATGTACATGGGGACATAGATAAGGTAAGGAAGGCAGGAAGTAAACATGTGGTCCTCACATAGGTTAATGGGGTCTTTTTATTGGGGAACTAAGACCAGTAATATTGAGAGATATTAATGACAATGATTGTTGATGTCATTATTTGTTGTTGGTTGTGGTGGTGGTAGTAATGATGGTAGATATAGTGTGTGTGTGTGTGTGTGTGTGTGTGTGTGTTTCCCCTCTTTTTGTTTTGCTGATTTAAGTTTATTTCCTGTGTTTCCATGGCTGTAGTTAACCTCTTTAGGTTAGAGTTTTCCTTCTAGCACCTTCTGTAGGGCTGGTTTTATAGATATATATTGTTTATATTTGACTGACAACAAACTCTACACAAAACAAGTCTTAAAAGATAGAAGAAAATAGAGATAACTCCCTGCCTCCTATCAGACCACCAAAGATTAAAGTTGGATATATCAATAACAACAGAAAGCTTACAAAGTCATGGAAACTGAACAACTCTCTACTGAATGACTGTTGGGTTGAGACAAAAGTAAAGAAATTAAAGACTTCCTGTAATCCACTGAAAATGATTGCACAACATACTTAAACTTATAAGAGACAATGAAAGTGGTACTAAGAGAAAAGTCCATAATGCTGAGTGCCTAGACAGAGAAATTGAAGATCTTATACTAGCAACTTAGCAACACACCACAAAGCTCTAGAACAAAAAATAATTAAGCACATTTAAGAGGAATAGATGGCAAGAAATAATCAAATGAATAGATGCTGAGATCAATAATTAAAAGCAAAGAGAACGAGGCTGGAGAGATGGCTCAGCAGTTAAGAGCATTGACTGCTCTTCTGAAGGTCCTGAGTTCAAATCCCAGCAACCACATGGTGGCTCACAACCATCTGTAATGGGATCCAATGCCCTCTTCTGGGGTGTCTGAAGACAGCTACAGTGTACTCATATAAACAAAATAAATAAATCTTTTTTAAAAAGAGAGAGAGAAATATAAAGAATAGACCTATAACCCCTAGAGAAATAGGAGCAGTCATTAAAAGTCTCCCAACCAAAAAAAGCACAGGCCCAGATGGTTTTAGTACAGAATTCTACCGGACATTCCAAGGTGAGTCAACAATACTTCTCAAATTATTCCAGTAATTAGAAACAGAAGAAACATTGAAAATGTATTTTATGAGACCACAGTTACCCTTATACTCCAACCTCATAGACTTGATCAAAACAAAACAAAACAACAACAACCAAAAAAACCAGAAATACAATTTTCTCTTATGAACACTGATGAAAAATTTTCAATAAAATACTTGCAAACCAAATTCAAGAATATATTAAAAAGATCATCTACTATGATCAATGATCAAATAAATGATCAAATAGACTTCATCCCAGAGATGCAAGTATGGTTAAATAATAAAAATACATAAATGTAATTCACATATAAATGAACTGAAAAGAAAAAGCAACACATGATGCTGAAAAGAGAGTTTGACAAAGATCCAATAGCCCTTTATAAAAAAAGTCCTAGAAAGAATGGGGATACAAGGGAAATATTAAAACATAATAAAACAATTTACAACAAACCTATAGCCAATATCAACTTAAATGGAAATAAACTCAAAGGAATTCCACAAAAATAAAGAAGACAAAATTATCCACTTTTTCCATGTCTATTCAATATAGTACTTGACATTTTAACTAGATGAATAAGACAACTAAAGGAGATCAAGGGGATACAAATAGAAAGGAAGAAGCCAAAGAATTGTCATTTGCAGATGACATGATAGTCTATATAAGAACCCTTAAAATTTCCACCAGATAACACCTATAGCTGATATTCACTTTCCATGAAGTAGCTGGATACAAGATTAACTCAAGAAAATCAGTAACACTCATATATACAAATAACAGATGGACTTAGAAAGAAATCAAGGAAACAACATCTTTCACAATAGCCTCAAATAATACAAAATATCTCTAACCAAACAAGTGAAAAACTTGTATGACAAAAATTTCATGACTTTAAAGAAGATATCAGAAGATTGAAAGACCTTCTGCGCTCATGGATTGGTCAAATTAATACAGTAAAAATGGCTATCCTATCAAAAGCAATCTACAGATTTAATGCAATTCCCATCAAGATTCCAAGCCATTTCTTTACAGAACTCAAAAGAATAATTCTTAACATCATATGGAAATACAAAAAAGCCAGGATAGTTACAACAACTCCAAACTTCTGGAGGCATCACCATTCCTGATTTCAAGTTTTACTCAGAGCTATAGTAATAAAAACCACATGGTATTGGCATAAAAAGAGACATATTGACGAGTGAAATCAAATTGAAGGCTCAGACAAAGATCCACACACCTACGGACACACTTGATTTTTGACTTAAAAAAAAAAACAAAAAACCAAAGAATCCAGACATACACAATGGAAAAAAGACAGCAGCTTCAACAAATAGTATTAATCAAACTGGATATCTTCATGTAGAAGTATGCAAATAGATCTATACTTATCGCCCTGCACCAAACACAAATCCAAGTGGCTCAAAGACTTTGACATAAAGCCAGATGAGAAAAATCATGTGTAGCCTTGACGCCACTGGCACAGGAGAAAACTTTCTGAACAGAATACTAATAGTGCAGGCACTAAGATATGCAATTAATAAATGTGACCTCATTAAACAAAAAAGTTTCCGTAAGGCAAAGAATACTGCCAATCAGACAAAGCAACAGCCTTCAGAATGGAAATATGTTTTTAGCAACTCCACATTTGATAGAGAACTTATCAAAATATATAAATGACTCAAAAACCAAGATATCAAAAAAAATCAAATAATTCAATTTTTAAATAGGGTACTGATATAAACAGAGAATTCTCAATAGAGAACTCTCAAATCACCAAGAAACACTTAAAGAACTGTTCAATATCCATAACCATCAGGGAAGTGCAAACCAAAATTACTTTGAGATTCCATCTTACACCTACCTGTCAGAATGCCTAGGATAAATAACACAAGTGCCAGCTCATGCTGGTGAAGATGTGGAGCAAGGGAACTACTCCTACATTGCTCATCAAAGTGCAAACTTGTACAGCCACCATGGGAATCAATATGGCAGTTCATCAGAAAATTGTGAATCAATCTACCTTAAAACCCAGCTATATCACTCCTGGGCATATACCCAAAGGATGCTTCATCATACCACAAAACTTGTTCAACTATGTTCATTGTGGCTTTAATCATAACATCAAGAAACTGGAAGCAACCTAGATGGGAAGCAGGGGAAGTGAAGGAAAGCAAAAGAAAGGCGGGGGGGAGGGGATGAAGCTGGAAATAAACCTAACATAGGAATCTAAATACCTCTATAAACAAATTCTAAGATCTTGGAGAAAGACATTCAGGAAGATACTAGAAAATGGATAGACATTCTGGCCTCATGGATTGGAAAAAATGTTGTGAAAAATGACCATCATAATGAGAGTTTTAGCTACAGATTCAGTGTGATCTTTATCAAAAATTCAACACTATTATTTACAGACACAGGAAAAAAATGTTCAAAAATTTATGTGGTGGCACAAAAGAGCAATAACCAAAGCAATCCTGAACCAAAAGAATACTATTAGAGGCATATCATACCTCTGTTATTTTATAACCACATAGATTATACAAAGATAGGAAAGCAATATATGAATATAAATTAGTTGAGTATAGTGAAATGCTACTGTAGTGGCTATTTCTGATTGTTAACTTGACTATATCTGGAGTGAATTACAATCCAGAATTAGAAGGCTCACCTGTGATCTAGATCTTGAGTCTAGAAGACACAAGTTTCAGGTGTGGTGGTACGCACACCTGTGATCTGGGCCACGCCTGCTGCTGGAGATCTACATAAGGACACTGGAAGGAGGAAGATTCAATCTTCTTGGCCTGTGTGTCTTGTGGGACTAAGCGACTGCTAGATCCTCAGGTTTTCATTCACAGCTACTGCTGACGATTGTTGGGGAATTTGACTACAGACTGTAAGTCATTAACAAATTCCCGTACTATATAGAGACTACCTATAAGTTCTGTGACTCTAGAGAACCCAGACTAATACAGCAACTAATTATTGTTCCAGATGGATGTAGTTATCCCTTATCAGCCTACTTTGGGTAATACTTGAACTTTCCTTTGAAGCCATTTCAAAATGCTACCTGTTTGTTTAGTTAATTTTTTAAGTTAAATAAAGCTCTTGACATATATCTTTGGGGAATAGTGAAGTAAGCCTGATCTAGCTGCGTTGAGAGGCAAGCCTCATAGCACCATGTGCCTTTCAGTTCCTGAGAAACTGAAGCACTCCTTCAGGCAGTGAAGCACTCAATCTACTTCTGTATCTGTGTTCTTTAGAAGTCAATGAAGCATATAGAAGCTTGACAGGACACTTGGTCTCAGACATTAATCTTGTGTACCTTGTTTAGCTTGTAAACATCATTGTAACATGGAAACTACCATTGTATTGATCCTGGCAACATCCATTATATTTTGTTTCTGATAAAGGGATTAAAAAACCTGGTTGCTTGCAATAAACTTCTCACAGCCTCAGACTTGCTGTGATCTCTCCAAGCTGACCTGATTAACATTCATTTCTCATTGGCCATATATGGTAACTTTGGTCCCTTGAGTAAATGCTGGCACTTACACAAATCCACCCTACATCTCTCAGCTTACATAAACAGAATACAAAAAGCAACTACAATCCTCCTGTAAGTGATCTAAGGCTATAGAGGCCACAGGGCCTTGTACTGAGAGAGCAGCACTAGGAGAATGAGAAATGTTGGCCACAGAGGGGTGTCTGCTCAATGTAGGAAATAAAGTCAGATACTTGCATGCCATCCAGAACACCCAGGGGTGTCTCCTCAACAGAAGAGATAAAATCAAATACCTGCATGTCTTCCAGAACACCACTGGAGTGTCTCCTCAATGGAAGAGATAAAATCAAATACCTGCATGTCTTCCAAAACTCACAGGGGTGTCTCCTCAATGGAACAGATAAAGTCAAGTACCTGCATTCTGTCTGGAAAGCCTAGAGCAGAGGTTGTAAATGACCTGGTGACCTTTTTGCTATCTGTGGAAGCAGACCTTATCCTAATTCCCTAGAATTACTATTCCAGAATCTTCCCTCCCTAGTTCATTACCCATCTTTAGGGTAGTAGTCACAAGTGCTTTATGGCCTACCCACCTGTATGCTATGGGTCAGAGACTGCACTGGATTCTAGGCCTTTTAGCTACAGAAGCCACCCTCACAGTCATGTGTATGTTGTAAAAGAGTTTCTATGTAGTCTCACCTTAAGCTTTACTGTGTACCTGGACTTGTACTGATCGTTGCCTGGAAACCTTTTCCTAAACGGTACTGCTTTAACTCTATTGACAATCAACTGCCTGGCAAACCACACTCCCCAAAGTCTGATCCTTTACAGACACAGTCAATCTGGATCGGGTTTTCATTCTTATCTTTTCTTAAAATTTGCTTCCCTCTCTGACACCTGCAGAGACTCCCTCATCAGGTGACCTGTGAAAATGGTTTGCTCCTCTCTTAACCCTGAAAATCCTACAAATTCATGCAAATCATATATAGCAGTGGGGGGTGGCAAACTATGGGTAGCCACTAGAAAGTCTGAGGTGCCAGGGAAGCAAGAGGTTCCCAGGACCTTACAGGGATGACATTAGCCAAAATACCCAACAAAGGGGAGATGGAACCTGTAGAGACCATATCCAGTAAACAGGCCCCCAGTTGAGGGATGGGGCCACCCACTCACCTCAAAATTTTTAATCCAAAATTGTTCCTGTCTAAAGGAAATGCAGAACAAAAAAATGGAGAAGAGACTGAAGGCCATCCAGAGACCACCCCACCTAGAGATCCATCCCATCTGCAGACAGTGAACCCTGCCACTATTGCTGATGCTAAGAAGCGCTTCCTGACAGGAGCCTGGTATGGCTGTCTCCTAAAAGGCTCTGCCAGCACCTGACTGAGATGGGTACAGATACTCACAGCCAACCATCAGACTGATCCTAGGGACTCCAATGGAAAAGTAGGGGAAAAGACTGAAGGAGCTGAAGGGGTTTGCAGCCCTGTAGGAAGAACAACAATATCAACCAATCCGACACCCCAGAGCTCCCAGGGACTAAACCACCAACCGAAGAGTACACATGGAGGGACCCATGACTCCAGCTGAATATGTAGCAAAGGATGGCCTTATCTGGCATCAATGGGAGGGGAGGTCTTTGGTCCTGTAGAGGGTCGATGTCCCAGCAGGGCAGATGCTAGAGTGATGAGGCAGGAGTGGGTGGATGGTGGGGGAACACCCTCATAGAGGCAAAGGGGAGGGGGATGGAAAAAGGAGTTTTCAGAGGGAAGACTGGGAAGGATGACAACATTTGAAATGTAAATAAATAAAATAGCCATTTTTTTTTAAAAAGTTCAAGTTCATTTTAATAACACCCATTCATGAAACTGCCCAGGCCATAAAGGGTATGCATATCTAAATGGCCACTAAATATCTGAACAATGTCTCTTTAAAGAAGCAAAACGTACCACTTGGCAGTACAGTGATAGAGTGAGTAGGTGTGCCCAATCCAAACGGTAGAGCTGGAGACAGGGCCAGGGGTCCAACAAGTGTGCTGAATTTTTGCTGTACATGCTTAAAAATACAGAAAGTAATGCTAAACTTAAGGGTTTAGATGAAGATTCTCTAGTCATTGAAATGGCCATGTGAATAAAGCACATAAGATGTGGAATTGAACTTAAATTTTATTTATTTTAATATATGAGTATTCTGCTCCATATATATCCGCCTGCCTGAAGAGGGCATCAGATCACTCTATAGATGGTTGTGAGCAACCATTGAACTCATGACCTCTGGAAGAGCAGCCAGTGCTCTTAAAAGCTGAGCCATCTCACCAGTCCATGGCATTGTACTTAATGAGCCCATGGCCATGTTACCCTATACTTAAGCTCCCCTGACACACTGAGATGCTCCTCACTGAAATGGAAAAATTATTCCAAAGATGTGCAAGGAGAAAAGGATATCCCAGAAGAAACTGAAGGGGGAAAAAACTTGTAACATGGGAATAAATTCAGCATTAAATAAATGCAAATAAAGGTTTTGTTGTTGTTGTTTTAAGTATCTATGTTTTCAGGTCAGATGAGAATTTGAGGCTCACACCACAGAACTCAGCTAGAGACACCGCTGGGGTATCTTAACCAAAGAACATACACTGGAACAAGGCTGTATCAAGGCTGCAACAAGGCTCCGGGCACATAAGTTGCAACAACTCAGTCTCCAGGGCTGCCTCAGTAGGAAGAGATGCACCTAATCTGGCAGAGACTTGATGTGGGGGAGGGGCTCTAAGAGGAGAACAGGAGGGGGATGAGGGAAGGAACTTTGTAGGGGGGGGGGGGACGAGGAAGCAGAGAAGTGTTTGGGATGGAAAAAAAGGAAGGAGGGAAGGAGGGAGGGAAGAAAAGAAAAAAGAATAAAACACCTAAAATATGATCCATTAGTTTGCTGTAAAACTTCTAACGTTTTACAAATCTAATGAGCTTTTCATGAACGTACAAGGTAGCTCCTCAAACGAATTCATGATGATGGCCAAGTTTATCAACAATTGCCATAAATATGAACTTTGACCTCAAGAATTGTGTAAATGTTGGCATTGAGTTATTGAACTGAAATGCAGAAGGGAATAATCTAAATATTTCTCGTAAATCATACTCTTACCATTGAAAGACAGCTCGTTAACTTATCTTCCATTTCTGTTGAGACTTTTACTGCCAACAAGCTCCTCAATTGTCTTCCCTGGGATAGACTGACCACTGATAGTCGCATTTCACTTTATAATCCTCTACACTGGAGCTGCAACTCTGTTTGCTAATAGAGTATTTCCTTTCCTTCTGAAAAGTGCTGTGCCCTCCAAGTTTATTCCTGGGGAAATATCTAGAGTTATCCCCCATGCCAGCATGCACCCAGCTTCTTCCACTGAAGTGGGTCATTCTCCATAATGCACATCATCTCAGGATGCTCAGGTTTCTGATAATGCATTGCACAACTGCCACCTGGTGGTCATATGCATAATTTCACCACCCCATTTTGAGCAGTAATTTTGCTCAATTGAGCAGTCAATCAATACCTGGTCATCTGCAGGCTGTAAGTTTATCAAGATGTGTCCCATATACATTTAGAAACATCTGGCTCTACTAGATACAAGAGGCTAGATGCCTTTCTTTGGGCTTTCAAGGTACTTCATCTCAAAAACGAGAATGAGACCTGTATGATAATATTTTCCTTTAGATTTTTTCTTAATATTTTAAATTCCGCATTGTTGCAAGACATTTTTAATTGGGTTTCACACTGTAGCTCAGGCTGGCCTGAAACTTAATAAGATTATTTTTAGTGTAAGTATTGTGAAAATAAAAACATCCTTAAATGTTTACGAGCAAAAAAAAAATTAGATATTTCTGAAAATTGTTGAAATACTGCTTTATAAAATAAAAGAGAATTATTGATACCCTTTACTATTTTGAATATCCCTCTAAAAATAAGGCTATGAATCTAATAACAAGCAAGAAACAAATGCAACAAACAGTATCTCTCATCCATACAGAATACACTGGGCGCATGTCCCAATAATGTGCTAGCCTGGAATATAAACATGAATATTTATTAATGTGACCTCAGACCTCACAAGTCAACTCATGCACATGTTCATTTGAAGTTAGAGGTGCATTATACATTATCTATATCAGTTCAGCATTGTGTCTTCAGTTTCATTTTCCTGTGTTACTGGGGCCACTGGAGGATATTGGTACAGTATTAGCCACTGAGGACATTGGTGTGGAACTAGCCACAGAGGACATTGGTGTGATACTAGCTACTGAAGACCATAAGTTAAATCAGTCATAAAGACATTGCTGTAGCATTATTGCCAAAATTCGTACTATGCATTTATTTCTAAACTTTTCATTGTTAGGCAATCCCCATAACTCAGCCATTTACCTAAATATTACACTTTCCAAATCCATGTGTGTGTATATAAATTTCCTTGAGAACTAATGTCTTTAAACATTTTACCCTTGTTTGCTTGAGTAAAGAAAACTAAATATATAGGGAAACAAAACATTAATTATTTTATCTAAAAGACCTGTTTCAAATTCTGATATAGTAACTATTATGTACCAACAATGAAGGAATTCACCTCCCCATTTCCAAATTGATAGGTTGAAAAATTCTCACTTCCAAGTTCTGATATATGAAATAATATAGGTATAATGGACCCAAGCTAATATATATAAATATTACACATCATGAGGATAACATAGAATAAACCCATAATTCCAGTATTATCCCTGGTATACAGTAGCCACAACATTACTGTCTTTTCATTACAATTCCTCACTGCTCACCACAAATCTTACATACACTATGACTTCCACAACTTCAATTAGCAGAGGGCATTGCTTTAATACAGAGACAGCATGTGTCATATAGAGGTGCTTTCAATTGAAGTAGAAATGTTTCTAAATCTTATGGATTTAGGTCTCATGCTGAAGGAAAAAAGCAGAAGTTATCTCCTATGTGCTTTTTTATAGCTCAGTGCCAAATTTAGATTATTTTAGCACTTCCCTGGGTTGCTCTAGAACATTACTCATTCTACTTTTCAGTCACTTTTTTTTTTGATACTTTATTTACATTTCAAATGTTTCCCCCTTTCCAGATCTCCCCTTTGGAACCTCCCCATTCCCTACCCCCTTCCCCTACCTCTATGGGGGTAGTCCCCCACCCACCCACCCACCCACTCTGGACTTCCCTCCTTGGCATTCTCCTATACTGGGGGATCTAACACCCTCCGGTCCAAGGGCCTCTCCTCCCCCTGAGGGCTAACAAGACCCTCCTCTGCCACACATGTGGCCATCACCATGGGTCTCTCCATGTGTATTCTTTGGTTGGTAAGATTTCTAAGTTTTATAAAATGTATTTCTATAATATCAATATGTATAAGGAGTCTTTAAAGGGTTTCCTGATTGATACACAGGCAATATACTATAATTGTTTTTAAATATTGCTCATACTCAAGTGCATGTATGTAGAATGTTTTATTTATATGTAATTAAGTGTCTCCATTGAACATGAAAACAACAAGATTGTTAATATCTTCATACCAGTTCTCTTTCAATTTGAAGAGAAGTTTAAGCCCCTAGGTTAAATCATTCTAGCTCCTTTCATTTTTTCCTTCACAGAATGTTTGTTAACCTTGAGAGTTTAGAAATTTTTAAGATTATATTTCTCCCCAACCCTGTTAAAGAGCTGCTTTCCTTGGGTAATTCATTTCTTCCCTTTCCCATGCTCTTTCTCACCTGTATTCATCTCTTTACCGACGAATAGCTCTATACCTGTGGCTTCAAGCATGCTTTGTTTAGGAGCCACCCTTGACTGGAGAATTGTTCTGTTCCTGTCCCAACCTTTCCTCCACCTCTTCACCTAAGGTCTACTCCAAACTCATAGTTTCAGAGTCATCTTTGCCTTGACTAAATAAGCAGCTCATCTACCAGATTTCACTGGCCTAACTCGAGTCATGCATCTCTTACAACTGGCTCAATCTAAGACAGGACATATTCTCACACACAAGTCACACAACCAAAAGTCAATGTGTTCAGGTCAAATTGCAAAAGCAGAACATGAATAGTCAAGACACCACCTCAAACCTAATGGCAAATCCCTTGGATGAACCTCAGGGCATTGAATTTAAAAGAGCAATCATAAACTTTACAAAGAATGTAAGAAATTTAAAGACAACATGAACAAACATATATTGAACTCCAAGAGAACAACAATAAATGCCTGAATGATGTGCAAAATAATAGATATGAATCAGCTGAATGGAATGATGAAGATAATTCAGAATTTGAGAACTGAATAAAAAACAACAACAACAAAAAAAACCACATAGAAATGATGAAGAGAACAAAAGTCGAAATGAAGATGAAGTTGAAAAACTCAATATCTCAATTAGAGAACTCAGGGGAAAACTTACAAGGATAGTACAGAATATCAGGACTTGAACATAAAGTAGGGGATCTAGACCAAACAAATAAGTGAGCAATATGGAAAAAATACAGCACAAGAAAGAAACATACAGAAAAGGTGGGACACCATAAGAAGACAAACTCTTCAAATTATGGGCCTGGGGGGGTTAATATCAGGTCAGTGGCATAGATCAGATTTTTAATAATATCATAGAAGAAAACTTTTCAAAGTTTAGGAAAAACATACAGACCACCTCGCTACATACACTAGATAAGACAAGAAAAGAAACTCCCCACAGCATATCACAATTAATGCACTAATAAACAGAACAATATATATATATTGAAAGCTCCAACAGAAACAACACAAGTTGCCTATAATGGAATTCCCATCAGAATAACAGCTGATTTTTTCAATAGCATAGAGCAATGGGCTCCAAGTTCTAAAAGATCACCACTGCCAGCCAATACTGTTGTACCCAGAAAAATTATCCACCATAATTGAAAAAAAAGAAAAAAAAGGCTTACTGTAATACCAACAAGCCTTTTAAAAATCATATCCAACAAAAATGCTAAACATAATACTGAAAGCAATACACTTTGGACTAAAATGAGAAATAAACACAACCAAGAGACACCAGTAAGAAAATAAATGAAGCTACAATTAACAAAATACAAAGCATGACTAAGAAGACAAAGCAGCAAAAACTAAAATAAAATAAAAACTGCAATCTACACACACTTTTCAATTATACCTACATATTAATGGCAGGCAAACATGGCCACTCTACTGTTTGAGAAAACAAGACTTCAAACTAAAACTACTCATAAAAAGACAAAGGAGGGCATTTCATTCCAATCAAGAGATCATTTAATTATGAAATTTGTACAATAATAAACATAAATACACCAAATTGTGGTATGTCTCATTTCATAAACGGCATACTAATGGAATTATGGACACAAATTAACACAAACGCAGCAATAATGGTGATTTTAACACCTCATTTTTTCTAAAGGGTCAGCTCAGGAAAAAAATAAAGAAACCTCAGAATTAAATGACACCTTACATCAAATTGACCTAGCAGATACCAACATCAAATATACATTCTACTCAGCATAACTTGGAAGTTTCTCTAAGATAGACCATATTCTGGTACAACAAACATTAACAAATATAGAAAAGCTACAATAATTCTATATACCCTTTCTGACATTTTACAATAAAACTGCAAACAAAACTCTCATAAGTATATAAACTCATGGAAACTAAGCTACTCATTGCTGAATGATGAATGGTCAAAGAACTCAACAAAGAAATCAAAATATTCCTGAAACCAAATAAAGATGAAAACACAACACAATAAAACATTTGGAATACAGTAAAGGCAGCCATAAGAGGAAAGTTTATAGGCCTACATGCCTATATTAAAAAATTAGAAAGAGCACAAATAAATTATTTAGTAATCCAACTCAAAACTTTAGAGAATCAAGAGCAAACCAAACCTCAAACAACTAGATGACAGAAAATAATAAAAAGAAACTATGAATTAATGAAATATAAACCAATAATCCGAAGAATAAATAAATATCTAAGACAATTTTCTTTGAGAAGATAAACAAGCATAAAGGGGTTACAGAACAGTGGGAGGCTTGAGAGGTAAAAGCAGAATAGAAATTATATTTAGTAAGAAACAGAAAAGGAGACCCCAACTGGGACTGGTAGGGACACAGAAAGACAAATGCCACATGTTCTCTCCATCTGCAGTTTCTAGTTCTAGTTAGACACAAAGAAAGATGACAGACAGACAGATAGATAGTCAGATAGATTATAAGGGCCAGGAAACAAGGACGTCCTCTGTGAGACTGCCTCTTTTAGAAATGGCTGCAGAACAAAACATAACAATGACAGTATCAGTAGGAAAGTGAAATCTCATGGCGTGTGACCCCTAGATAAAGAACTGTAGGCGAATTATGAGTGCTGAGGGAGGAAGTATTAGCCTTTTCCAGCTATGAGCCTCCTAATTGGTTATTCAGAACAAAGTGGTCAGCCTTGAAACCATACATACAACAAACAACAAAATGGCAACAGTGGGTTGTACTTAAGCATTTGTTCATGCACATGTAACAATAATAATCAAAGCGACTATCCATCTGAGAGTCAGAAGATATGAGAGGGGATGGAGGGAGTGGACATGGGAGGGAGGCGTTGATTGGAGTGGGCGGAAGGAAAGGGGAAGTGCTGTGGTTATATTTTACCTGCAAATATAGAACTTTTAAATAAATTAACATTTTTAATTTAAAGATTATAATTTCTAGGACAGCGACAGCTTAGTAGTGATGGATTCTTTATTTGTGAGAAAATGGTGAATACTGTCCTGCAGAATACTTAGGAACTTCTGGGAATGTTCTGAGGAGACAGGAGCCAACTCTCTGGAACAAAAAACTAGCAGATTGTACTGAAGAGGTTAAATAATCCTTTTATTCAATCGGCACTTAAATTAATAAATAAATTAGTTTAAAGTTACATTTATTCACTAATATATTCAATATGTCATATATGTAGTTGACAATATCTTAAGAACATATTTCTTGTCCTGGCAATATTTCTAATATCCCTATCAAACAAAAGTCATAGCTATATAAAATTATGTATGTTTAAAATGAAACTGCATAAAACTTTAATTACTGAGAAAATGAGGAACAAAGCAATGAAGAAAACCAAATCTGTTATATCCAAGAGTATGTTTTCCAGGTATTCTCATTTTGAAAAAGCAAAAAATCCTTAGAGAATCTGACTAAATTCTGTCCCACATGCTGCATCATTTTATGGGAAAAACATACATGATGGCTTATGATTGTGCTAATACTGGAATTATAAATCGTTCTGCTCATCAGGGCTTTCAATATCTATTATATTTAATTGATTTTTTTCTTCCCAGATGAAAAGAGCTTCAACCTCTAAAATGTAATATATTTCTAATTTACTTCTGGTTTTGAAATGTAAAGATTTCTCATCTTGACAAATATCCAAAATGTAAACTTGACCAAACAGTTCCAAGTGGAACTGGCAACTGGTGTTTTCTCTCACTGCTTGGTTGGGATCTTTTTTTGAGTTCTGGAATCTGTTAATAAAGATGTTATTCTCATCAGCACTTTTGAAGCTATCTGTCCAGTTGCTAGGGTTTAGTGAAACAGAATTCATATAACACATAACTAGCAATGACGTGGACAAAAAGTCTGAAAACATTTTCTTTAAATATAATCGGAATTTCTTCAAATTAATTCCCTCCCCCAAAGAGTCAGCTCTTTTATCCGCCAAGTCAGTCATACTTTTGGAATAAAGTTGATCCCACAGATCACCAATGGCATTATCAGCAAATTCCTTACCCACACTCACTTTTCTGCTCTCACTTCTGAACATGTTTTTCTTTGATGGTAGCAGAAATGGGTATATTTTCATCCATAACTGAAAACCTAAAGAATTTTCAATATCAGAATCTTTGCGATAAGCAAATCCTCGGTCTTCCTCATTTATGGGTTGAACAATAACAGTTAGTATAGGACAATGTTGACCACAGAGAGCATAGAGTTTATCCAAAGAGTCACCTTCCTGAAGTGCGCCATGAGATATATTACTTCCAGGTAATGGCTGAGTTTTAATAGCATCACTGCAGACAGGGTGGACTTTATTACCAGTGGAAGCAAAGGCTTGAGTAACAGATGTGCACACTCTTTCAGATGGATAATTACCCTTCTCCTCTTTGTGATGATTGGGTATTTTCTCTTTAGGAATGGTTTTATTCTTCACATCTAGAAAATCTTCACCAAAAGGCTCAGAGTCACTACCATGAGGGAAGTTAAAATAATTGCATTTCACTTCAAAGGGTTGAGTCATTTCCTCTAGTTCTGAAGAGGACAACTCAGCCATTGTTGGACCAGGAGCCAACTCTCCAAAATGTGAATATGGCACCTCAATGCTGCTCTTATCTATTAGAGTATCCACTGATGTGGTGTCTGCATTGCCGTACATGCCAGGATTGTCTGATGACACCCTCCACAAATGATTTTCTCTCAGGAGCCATTCGCCGTTGTCAATCAGTTTTCCCTTCTCTTTTTCTGTAAAGACCCTGTCATGCTCACTTGGTTTTGTAGCCTTTTCTATGCTGTTGTCCCCAAAACTGTCTCCCATGCCATTGGCATCAACCTCAGCTTGTCTTTCCTCCTGGAATTCCTGCAACGCAAGTGAACTTCTAGATACCTGCTCAGAAGAGACCAATGACTGACATTCAGACTCATAAAAACTGGTTTTCTTCATACACTGAACTTCCACAGGATTATAAGGACAAACTTGAGATTTGTGTGTAGACCCATGGAAAAATGGTGGTTTGATAATCTCTGCTTTGCCATAGAGCTTTTCTATTGCCCTTTTCACAATTCCTCTAGGGCACTCTCTCTCTCGGCCTGTGTCATCATTGTGACCATTGATGGATGTTTTACGAGGATATCCGCTCTCGCTGTCTGATCCATAATCTGACCAGTCTAAGGTCCCTGGACTTCTGTGATGTTTTTTAACATTAAGTGAGGACTCCGAGTAACTTTCATTTTCCATGCTGTCTACCATCATCTTAACTCTCATCTTAGTTTCTCCTACACTGATCTCTTTTTCAGTGTTTTTATTTGAATCATAACAAAAATCTAAAGAGGGTGGTGTAACCTTCCCCCTACTGGTTGTCTTCAGAATCGTAGTTCTTCTTCTTTCCTGTTCTATAATATTCCTTCCTGGTATGTTTACCAATTCCAAACTCATTTTAGCCTCTGATTCTTTTTGCATAGATTCATTGGTAGCTTTTTCTTCAGCCCTTACCTTCATATTGAAGATACCTGTGTCTTGGCTTTCTAATTCTTCAAAAGATTCTAATTCTGAAATGCCATTTCTTTCACTTGATGTCAAACTATTGGTTATTGACCCTGGTTCTTCAGAAGTCCTTGATTCTTCCTTATCAGAAGAAATAGATTTCTTTTTATTCCCAATTTTCTTGAGTGGGCAATTTTTAAATTCTTCTAGAGGACTATAGTCCTTATCAGATTCTAGATAAGTTTTACTTAGGAAAATACCTCGGGAACTTAACTTATTGATATTTTGAGATGAAGTTGATATAGTAGAGTCATTTTTATACATAGAATCTGCCAAAATATTTAGATCTTTTGGAAATTCATCAACAGTTTCAAGCTCTTTAGTTGATTCCAAATTATCAGTGCATTTGTTTTCTTTTGAATTCACAGAATCAATTGTGTTGCAGTTTCTGATGGGAGTGTGAGTCTCATCACTTGGGCAAACTGCCTTATAGATGTTCTCCTTCTGAGCACAAGCCTTATGGGAACACACACTATCTGTAAGTAAACAGGCCTCTCCTAGGATAGAAGCATCATGTGTGGAGTGCTGACTCATAGTAGATCTATTACTAGTGAAAAGGGCATCACTTTGGTTATCTACCCCTTTTGGAGGATAAGTCATGCTCACAGTGCTCATCTCACATGGAGAGTTATGTGACTTGCTAACCATTTCTGAAACACTGTCCCCCCTGACAGAGTAGCCTTCATCCAAGAGGGTCTTCTGGGTACTTTCATTTTCGTTATACTTGCCCACACTATGAAGGCTAGTGACTGTACAATTTGCTGTCACTGTATCTTGTTCTCTGTCATTGGGTCCACTGAAAGTTTTGGTTGATTCCACTAAGTTGGCAACAGCAGCTTTCAAGTCATCAGCTTTCTCTGTGATGGCGACATGCTTCAGAACTTCCAACAATGCAGCTGTTTCTGAAGATCTGCTGGTCAACTTATGAGTGTCATTTTGACAGGAGCTATTCATATTTCTCTTTAGGTTTAGTACCAAAAGCCAAGCCAGAAGGAGATTTGTGGATGAATTATATATTGCAGAAGGGAAGACAACCTCTGCTAATGAACCTGGTATTTGAGAAATTCCATTCTGATGTTTCTGATTATTAGGAACAAAAGCTTCCAGGTGCTGAAGCAACAGGGCTGGTAAGTAGTCTTTTGGAACATTCTCTCCCATAGTATCTACCTGAATGGCAACCTCAATACTTTGCCCTTTTGTAGCAAAGTTCATTTCTTGATAAATAAGCTTCACTTCTGGTCTTGACTTTTCAGTAGATAAATGACTTTTAGTACCAGGATCGTTGATAGTGGTCTGTGACAAAGTAGAATTGCCATGCAAAGAAACCAAGTAAGAATCATACAGAGACCCATCCTGGCTCTCACAAGGATGTTTATTAAGCTGTTCACCATTATCTTGAGCAACAAGAGATTTACCTGTCTCTTGATTTTTATTGCCTTTCCAATTGGCATTTTTAGTTGTGTGCTTATTACTTTCCATTAAAAAACTATTTTCTTTTGAAGACGTTGTATTGAAATTATTTTCTGAAAAACCACTACTGTTATAATTTACTGCATTACTTCTATTTTGGCATAGTGGAGCTGACTTTCTATGCTCAAAATCTGGATACGTATTTATGTTTTGCAACCATCGCTGTACATAGCTCTTAACTGAATGATGGGGAATACCCTCAGGAAAATCAGTGTTTTTCAGAGAAGCTAATGGATCTGCCCCGGTTATAACATTCTGTTCACGTACTATTGCACCTGACTTGACTTTAACTCCCTTTTGTTTTTTCTGGTTTCTTAAAGTTATGTGTGAATCATTAACTTTTGGGACTAAACTCTTTTTTATCATTCCTTTCAAATTTCCAGTTGCTTTCTCCACTTGGGACTGTGGTCTATGCAAAGCATTCTGGTTTTCCTCAATGATATTAAACACATGAAGTAAACTTTGTTTTTCCAAATTAGTTTCACAAAGTTTAGATTCGCTATGGAAAAATACTTTATCTTCTTGACCAATTTCTTGTTTTCTGGGTCCTCCTATGCTTATAATCTTTAGTGGTCTTGATTTTCTTTTGGCTAAAAGTTTTTGAGTCTTAGGATTTTGAAAAGTATTTAATTTATTTTTATGGAAATTCTTAGAAAATTTGGAATTACTTTTGGGAAAAATATTATTTGATTCAGTTACCATAGGACTTGTGTTAAGGTTCTTCTCATCAACGCTCCCTCCTTTATCAGGACAGTCTGAATCTTGCAATAGTGTTTCCTGTGCTGTTGTTCCTTCTCTGCGTGTTTTCTCAGCTTTATTAGGGGTTCCTTTGGTTTCAATTACTTTTTTCTTATCCTTGGAAGTTGTTCGCTGCTGAGATTTCTTCTTCTTTTTGCTGGCAAAAGAGGATAGAATCTGCTTTCCATTTTCTGGATGTTCTGTTAAACCACAATGAGCAAATTCATTAACAAGTCTTGTGGAGCGCACAGGAGATCCTACAGAAGGAACCTCAGAAATACTTCTGTTATTTGGACAGTCGTTACCTGAGGTCAGAGTTGCATCTGCTGTAGTAGAACTGAAGCTGTCATTGCCATTACCACAAGTTCTGAAGTGCTTCATCGTGGCTTTGCCTGATACTGCACTGTCATCTGTCCCTTCTTCCACAACTGAGTTCTCTGACACAGTTGACACTAAAGCGTTGTTATGGCACATCTTTAAGACCTTCTGACTTGTCATTTCTATAGCACCAGCATTTATGGCATGTGACTTGAGCGGTCCACTTTCCTTTGTTCTTTCTAATGCTGATTCCATCTCATCATCGCTACTAATCTGAATAAGTTTATTAGATACGGATGACATTTTACTGCAAGAATGTGTAAACATGTGGTACTTGGATTTTTCTCCCACCTCTCTTTCTTCACTATAGGAAAACTGCTTTTCTTGAACCTCTGTTTCAGATACTACGGTGACAGTCCCTATCACAGATTTCTTTTGTCTCGTTCTCCTTGGTCCAGGGGTTGGGGGTCTATAAAAGTGTTTCAGTTGTTTCTGGCTTCCCTGAATGTCTGTCTCCACAGAGGCATTCTCCCAGCCAGCAGAGCTACAGGACAGAGCCTGCTGCTCTGTCATCTGAGCATTTTCTTCCTCTGTCAAACTGCCCTGCTGAGTGGTGTCTGTGATATCTTCAGACAACGAACATGCCGCAAGCTTTAAGCTAGGCGATCGTTCATCTGCTTTTCCAAGATAACTACTTAGCTTACTCTTCTCCTCATCATTAGGAAGATCGGCTCTATTGACAGTAGTTGTCCATTTAACAGTTTCTTCTTTTATCTTGAACCGAACTTTCATCACGACCGTCATGGTACCATCTTGATTAAAAACAATCAATTTCTCAACACCATCTTCAGAAGGATATGTTGATAGAGTCTGAGAATCATGTGTTTCTACGGCCAAGTAATTCTCGGGGGCTACAGAAAAGTCTGAAAAGAAATTGTATGTTTTCTCAGAGGCCAGGGAATCAGGCTGGGGTCTTAGGACTGAAGGCGTATGTGTGCTCACTTGCAAGATTACAAGAGTGAAAGATGCCATGTCAAAATACAACATGGAAAGCAGAGAAGTTGTAAGCATCCCAAGGAAGAAGCAGCAAAGAAAGAAGAAGAAAGGGAAAATTAGTACAAAATACCATCTCTCTGTATTTTACAATAAAATGTTACAGCTGTATTTCTAAACTATTTGTAGTCAATGTTATTTGGGAAATCTTACTGTACTTTCTGGTTTTTTCCCTCAAACTACTATTTAAAAAGTAACTAACCATACTTTAATGAAGACATTCACAGAATTTTAATTTTAACAATTTTATAAAGGAATGATAATAAGAAATATATAAAGTACAAATTGCTAATGATTATATTGGATAAAAATGATTTCTGTGTGGTTCTGTTTTATATGCTTACCAATACTGAAACTGGAATCTAATAAAGTCCCATATATCTGTGCAAGAAAGGCAGGCAGCGAGCAGTATATGGTGATGTCCCATCTGAGTGTATATGAGAGAGCTCTTGGAAGCTTTATGAAAGCAGAAACATCTTTAATGCTTGATTAATCAAATAATATTTAATTTTTGTTTAATTGGTGCAGTTGATTTAATATATACAAATATAAAAAGCCACTGAGTTAGACACAGCCCGGTGTTGCTTAATGTAACAGATATCCTCCTAGTAGTCCTTATGGATTTGCACACATCCCCTAAAGTAATGGCCTTTGCAGTTTTCAGAGCTAAACCTAAAAATATTTTTATAATTTTGGCAAATAAAAATGTCTCATTTTTAACTCTTTGAAATAAGCTTAATAAAGATCGATCAAACTCATAATAAACAGCTGATAACAGACACAAAATGAGTAAGCTGTGCCAGAAAAATGGCAAAGGTACAACAGCACTACTATATGCATAATATATGTCTGTTAATACCTACAAAATAGGTGCATTGACAAATAGAAGTATCTTTTTGAAACAATTAGATGAAAGCAATAAATTATTTTAGCCATATTGGCAATAAGAACAGTGCTACTACTTTTTAAAATAAAGATTATTCCAAGTCTAAAGAGAATGAAAGTTCAAATTCAGGTCTAGATGTCAATCAGAACACTGGCACAGAACTTACATCTCCTTGGAAATAATGAGTACAGTGAGTGATGGTGTTAATGTCTCTCACATCTTTTGCCCTCAAGACACCCTCTTTCTCCCCTATCTTGAGGACAATAATACGCTGTTAAATACATCATAGAATTCTCACAATTTAGGTTATTGTTACTAGCATGAACTGGTTGCATGAACCACTTTATTTTCATCAAGAAGTGTTTCTGAAAATTGATAATTTCACAGGAATACCTTCAGAGGGGAGAGCATATAGCTGGATTTTTATCTTAATATATAAACCACTGATTTGCTGTGCTCAGCTATGAATGCTCATTCAGAAAAAAGTCTACAACTACTAGAGGTTTCACATACAATTCTTCAAAACTCTTCCCAAAACAATAAATTCTGATACTTTGTTTTATTAAAAATAAAAAGTATATACATCATCCACGTAAAAAATGTGTATCATTGATTATTTTGGAAAAATCTTTCAAAAAGTCACCAGATAACCTCTGTGACTATTTCCAACTATAAATTAGCCAATTTCATTCTGAAATGCTTTTAATCTTCTCATATTTTTGTCTTTGTGATGAATGAACCTGGTCCTGCAATATAAGTTTTATTGGTAAAGAAAAAAAGAAACTTTCAGAGCTAAAAAATGAGATCTATTTATAAGTGGCTTACTCTTTCTTTTTTCTGTCTTGGCTTTTCCCTTCCGGTGCACACGATGAGAGATCCCTGGTAACTTGGCAGGAAGCAAGTATTTTTGGATGTCATAATTTCCTGGTTTAAATGGCTCCCTTCCAGCTGCAACCACAGCTCCAGAGCTCAGTATCACTGCCTGGAGACTAGGAACCTAGAAGAAACCAGAGTCGCTGAGCAAGTACTGTTCTTTCTGTATGATACATTTATAACGTTAAATAGCTCAATCTGACAGCCTCCCAGGTTGAAAGAAATAATCACCATGCATTTTCTTAGATGACAATCATATACACGAAATAATCTTGGCAGGTTGGGGAAATGGGTATAAACAGACCCAGAGACACTACTGAGTCTGCATGCTAGCTAGAAAGTGACCAGATAGCTTTCTGGCATAATTAAAGGATTCTTTTAAAACTATATGGTATTCCCCACCAAAGTCTGCAGTTACAGCCAAGTGCCTGTCAATCCAGAGCCAACTGAGAAAAGGCCTGGTGGAATGAATAGCAAGCAAATCTTGAAGGTGATCTCTTGTATACGCACTCGTTAGCTGTAGACCCTAGGAAAATGCTTTTTCCAGACACTAGAAAGGAAAACACTACTTTTGGTCACTCCCTTCCAAAAGTACTGCAAAAAATTGTTTGTTTTTGTTTTGTTTTGTTTTTTGTTTTTTGTTTTTGTTTTTGTTTTTTTTTTGGTGGCACACATCTTTAATCCCAGCACTTGGGAGGCAGACACAGGTGGGTTTCTGAGTTCGAGGCCAGCCTGGTCTACAGAGTGAGTTCCAGGACAGCCAGGGCTATACAGAGAAACGCTGTCCTGAAAAAACAGAAAAATTATATTCTTGAACAAAACATTGTAAGTCAGTATTCAAGGAAAACAGAAGGGGAGAAAGGAGACCCTTTCAACCCAATGACTTGTCAGATTCTGATAGGAATAAAAAAACTACTAGAACATACATACATGACTGTGCAAATACGCAGGTGTATGTGTACACACACACACATGCGCACACACACACACACACACACTTACACACAAGGAAGATGACTTGGGGTCATAGTACACTTACTTTTCTTCCATCTGTGGCATACAGCTTAGCCACAGGACACTGCATGACCTGTGTCAGGTACTGCAAAAAGGCTTCAAAGCTCTGAGTGATCCTCCGGCTAAGAAGCACCACACGCCTGGTTTTCGGGTCACCGTTCCGGAAAACTACGAGCCTCCTTGGGGCACGGAGCATGCCCGGAGCCATGGTGGGCATGGTGGCCGTAGCAGAGCGGAGCTGCACATGTGTGCTTGTGGAGCGACTACTGAGCCAGGGCCGAGGGCGCCGGCGGGCCTTGTCCAGGTCAACTGGCAGCACCTTCTTATTGTGGGAGCACACGTAAGACTCACCGTCCTCTAGCTCCTCCAGCCTGGTGATGCTATGCCTTCCACGTGGCGTGCTGATATTCCTCACCCCAAAGGGCAGAGGCACCTTCCTGGATAAATTGTCCAAGAGAGCATCAAAAGTCTTAAAAGAACGAGGATTGACCACCACCCTAACACCGCCAAATTGGGGGTCTCCGCTCTTATAGAAACTGATTCGTTTAGCCACTATGGGATGAGTGACATTTGAATGGCGAGAGGAAGGAGCTTGACCTTCAGAAGAAGCCAGATGAACCATGGAAAAACTAGTAGAAGGTGTCTCACTCATTTTGGATGAGACCTAGAGAGGAGAGAAAATGGCTTATTTCTAGAACGTTCTGTAGCTGTACAATAATGTTACTATATAATAATGCTAATGCTTGCTAATTATAGATGAAGAGATGCAGAACAGCCCTAGGATTATATTTATTAAGTGGATTGCCAAATTTGAAAGACAATCTTAAAAACACTACAATAATACCAAAATAAGTGAAACCAGGAGATTTAGTTCGATGGTAGAGCAGCTTGCCTAGCTCAAGTCCCTGAATTGGATCTTCAGCTGGGGGTAGAGAGGAGAATAAGAATGTTTATGATAAAAATTTTAGAATAGCGTACTGGCACTTAAAAAGACTTGTGTAAATAAGTTATGGTATATATGTCCATACAGCAGAACCCTATGCAACAGATAGATAGATAGATACATCTATATATATACATATATACATATATGTGCATACACATACACACACACATATATGTATATATATATGTGTGTGTGTGTGTGTGTATATATATATATATATATATATATATATATATATATATATACTGCTCTTTCAGAGGTCCTGAGTTCAGTTCCCAGCAACCACAGGGTGGCTCACAACCATCTGTAATGGGATCTAATCTCGTGTGTCTGAAGACAACAGTAGTGTACTCACACAAAATAAATAAAATCTTTTTTTTAAAGATAATCATGGAACATAACTGAATAAAGACCTTATTCCCCCAATGTTATGACAAAGATTTGTATGTGTGAAGTAGAATAAGGTAAACAAAAGAAAAAGAAAAAAAAAGACAATTTACTAGATATTGCTTTATTTAGTGGTTCACTTAAAGCATTGCCTATATGCCTGTTTGTCAAGCATGGCTTCACTTGCTGCCTGGAACAGAATGATCTGAAGATAGCTGAAACAGTCTGTCATTTCCCTTAAGAACCTGCATAGAATTCTGTAAAATCTTGTTTGACCACCCCACCTTGTGGTTTTTGAGAGTAAACGTATACAAACTGGCCTTGGGATCAAAGTCTTTCAGGAGCTGAGGTGTACATGTGTGCTTATAGAGCAGCTACTGAGCCAGGGCCAAGAGCGCTGGTGTGCCCTGTCCAAGTCAACTGGGGCACCTTTCTATTGTAGGAACACAGGTAAGACTCACCGTCCTCTGGCTTTGGTTCACCAGCTACATCTCCCCTATTCTACTCTCATTGGTGTCAGTGAGCTTATTACAGAAAGATTCCCACAGCATTTCTGGAAGTCTCCCAGCCAGATCTCCTTCACCATGACCCCAGATGGTTCAGGGAGGCTGCTGCTCTGGGGCTCTCAGCCCACTGAAATCTCTGGAACTGAGATGTGCTCGTCCCAGATGGGATTCCAGGGTCTTCTTCCACTAGCCAAGGGGACTTCGAAGCCCAGAATCAGAGAGTTTCTGACATACTAAGATGAGAGTGATCTAGAACATCTAGACTAAGTAAGGCCCCCAGGAGATAGGCAAGAATTGCTAGCATGCACTGGATTACCTTTAGGAAACTGAATGTGAAGCCTTTATGTGATACCAAGATGGCATTTGTCTCCAAGAAAAGGGTAAATTGGTGTCCTGTGAAATAGACTAGGAATTTTAAAGTGGGAATGTGGGGCTGGAGAGATGGCTCAGGGGTTAAGAGCACTGGCTGTTCTTCCAGAAGACCTGGATTCAATTCCCAGCACCCAATCTGGCAACTCACAACTGTCGGTAACTCTAGTTTCCAAGGTTCTGACATCCTTACATGGACATACATGTAGGGAAAACTACCAGCACTCATTAAAAAAAAATTTTTAAAAGTTAAAAAATAAAATGGGAATGCATAACTTCTGAATGACCAGTAATGTGCATGTGATTTCTTTTAGTGGTTCCAAAGTTCTGTGGATATGGGATCTGACTGGGTCCCAACCTGCAGTTCTGCTGAGGCTGTTTTACGTAAATGGGCATTCATTTTCTATAACAGGAGGTGACTGAACATGGGGATACACATGTGGCCCTAAGCTAAGACTTTTTAAATCACTTAAAGGCAGCCAATTAGCCAGCTCCTGGGTATGGAACATTATGCACCATGGGGTCTGCACCATGTCAATATGAAACATACACAATCTCACAGACTATCAAGCCTGAAGAACCAAAGAAGCACATACCTCTCTACCCAGTAGCTTCCACAGAAGACAAAATCTGGCTCAAATTTCCAGTTCTACTTGGAGCCAAGGCAATCTCAAGATGACCTGGTCTCACCGCCCTCAATGGCATCCACCCTGATGCAATGCTCACCAGCATTGCCCAGCCTGCCATGTCTTCCAAACTCCAGCTGACTGTGTTCCAGGGAAGAACCTGTTCCAATGCGCCAACTGAGGGAAATGTCAGGTCCTCCCCAAATCCATCATACCCCCAGAAGACATGTTCACACTCCCAGTGTTCCCAGAATTTCCTCATGAAAGTCAGAAGAAAAATCAAAAGCACCTGATGAAGGGCCTGTTGAAAATCAGGAGGGCTGGCTGAATACCACAGAGAGAAAAATGATTCCAGAGATGACAGCTCCCAGCTTAGTCCAGCAAGCTAATGTAGCTTGCATCTTGGGAAAACTGTCCTACGTGAATTGTTACAATATCTGCTGATCTAATGTTGCCAACACTGACCCAACAAGCTAGCAATGCCTGTCTGTAGTGTGCCTGGAACAATGACAAGCAGTAACCCAAAGTGACCTTGCTGATGCAAAATCGAGGGTCCTGCCCATTTGAATATCACAAGTGAACTTTAGTGACATTCAGTCCAGCAGGGGACTCTGATTCTTGCTGGTTACATTGTGCAATTTTTCAGATTGGGTAGAAGCTTTACACAGAGAATTAACTTGGAACCTGCACATCTTGGTACCACCTTCAGGCCAAGTTGAGAAAATGAATAAAACCTTTAAATGACAGTGGCCAAGAAACAAGCTTGTTTCTTGGCCAATAATTCTGCTACTTGTACCATTTGAGTTTCAGTGCGCATCCTGTAAATAATCGCCTTTTGAGGTCCTGTTTGGCTGCCCACCTCCACTTCTTCCAAAGGACTCAGGGTACCCCCAGGTGTCACATTACACACCCAGTTCTCGAAAAATCTGGCTGGCACTCCACAGAAAATTGCTTAAAGTTAGAGATATCAATTCCCAGATACACCACACCCACACCGTGGACCAAAGCCAGGAACAGACTATTTGAGCTGACCAAGCCTCTAAAACTGACCAGCTTAAATGACCTCAGAATGGAGACAAAAGCTGATGTAGGTGCCACAGGATGATATACCTATGGAAAATATTTGTAGAGCTACTTCATTCTGCTTTGGGTTTTCATTGCAAGGAATCTAAGCAAGGCCATTTGTATCTTAAACAAATGAGCAACATCCTCAACCTCAGTTTTTAAATGTAACTAAACTTCGTAAATGTTTAAAATTTAAAAAAAAAAAAAATTACAGGATTTCAAAAAATCAAAGACACAAAATCAGAGCTCCTCCAATGAGAAAAGTAAGAGTTTGCCAATTTGTCAATTTAATCCTTCATGACCTAACAAGTGGAGGGGGAAGGCTCAAAGTTCAGCTTGACATTTCAATGGAAGGGGATGAGTATCATTAAGTAAAGAATGTATCGTAGAGATCTGTAACGAATGTATCTAGAGAAAATGTATCATTAAGTAATCTATCATGAAGATCTGTAATGAGGATATATAAAAGAACATGTATCATTAAGTAAACAATGTATTATGGAGATCTGCAATGAGTATATAGAGGAAAAAAATGTGTCATTAAGTAATGAATCATGGATAACTGTAACGGATATGTTAGAATCAAATGCTTCCTCTGCAAAATGTAGATAAATCATCTACATGGTGCTTGTGATGGGCACTGAATAAAGGGCAGAATTGCTAGGAACTGATAGAACATGGTGCCATCTAACAGCTGCATGCCCCAGGAGTTCTAAAACAAGAACATCAGAATTGAATTAGAGAAAGACCATTCTAGTAAGCCACAGAGGTGTTCCTTGAGGTCAGAATCTCAGTGACAATATTGGAAGCTGTAAAATGGCTTTATCTAGTTATAGGTCTTCCTTTGTAGTATATTATGGCTATTTCTGTTGTTTTAACTCATTTTAGCTATTAGTGCCTATAAAAGCTTAAGAGATTCCTACATCCTAGAAGACAAACTGAATGAACCATTTAGTTGGTAGTATAGAGATAGCAGAAGGCATGTTTGCACTGTAAACCTGGCCCAAATCACCTTACATAAATATTTGCGAGCTATTATCTAAGACTCTTCATACATCTCCCAAGTGATTTGCAAACCTTATGTGCAATTCAGAAGAAGAAAAAATTCATGATCCACCTAGGAATTGGTTGCTTCCTACCTCGTTTGCCCAGAGATTTAAAGTGATTACAGTTTTTAAGATAATAAAGGTAGCCAGCGCAGACAAGTGCATGAGTAGCTGGGAAATCCAGCTTTTTAATGGAGTCAGCAAAACTGAAGCCTCTTCTCATCCCATGATAATCACCAACTGACCTTGAGCAGTTTGCTTAATCTCTTTTCCCTTACCAACTACAAGAAGTTGAGAGGCTACTTCACCAGTGGAGGAGTTCAAGCGAACAGGAACAAAGACTCCTCTTTGCTCTAGACACTATGGCTAACAATTAGTTGGATATTTAAGATAGCAAAAATGTTCTGTCTTTCCAACAAAAAGAAATTGAAACTGTCCTAGGAGCTATTACTCCATTTCTCTTGGTCTGATCATTATACATTATATTGGATTGAGATGTCACACTGTGTCTCATAAATATGTACAATTCCTCTCTCTCTATTTTTAAACTTCCTTCATTATTTAAATAAAAGACTTCAGGGCCCTTTACTTCCAATTGTTTGTAGGTTGGCTCACAGACATATTTACTTGAAAATTCATGAATAGGTACTTGAGATACATTTTTACCTTATTTTGGAAAAATGAAATACATCTCTTTACAAGGGTATTGTGAAGATTTTAATGTTATTGGTCTTCTGAAGCTCACTGTTTGACATGCTGTTAACTTGGTGGCCATTTGGGAAACAGATTTGTACATGGGTGAAGGTCTTGAAAAGTTTTATACTTCTTTCCTTTGGGCTAATACGTTACAGAAAAGTTTGAACTGGGACCAAAAGGGAGAAGATACAAGACAAAACCCAAAGGACAAAGAACCAACACCCTCCCCCAACCTTTTTCTTAGTCCACCACTGCCAGCCCTGTTTTGAGCCTAATCCACAAAGGGCAAGCTGAAGATTACTGTGCTCTGGAAGGTGCAAGACACAGTAGTGAAATAAGTCAGTAGGGGAAGTTTTAGGAAGCTGTGTGGTTTTGCACAAGTATAACTCAGGTTTAAGTGCCCATGATAATGTAAGCCCTGTGAGTACAACACAAAACATGATAAAGATTCAGCACCAATATTAAATAAAAGTTTCCGTCTTCATTTGGTGCAGAACACAATCACTGCATAAGAGGTTGACAACCAGATTCCTTTCCAAGGAGTGGCTCAGACATTGTATATTGTAATCATGCACATCTATGAGAATCCACAAACATTAATGATGCAATTCAGGAGTGAACTGAGGGTGTGTCAGTGTACCAAGGAAATACTCAAGAAGGCATGTCTAGTTCAGATTGAAGGCAACAAATGGAAGGTAACACTGTCCAGAGGGAACTCATGGAGAGCTCAGATGCCAGATGCAGAGGAGCAGGGATGCCATCGGGAGGAAAGGGAAGCAAGTGCAGCACAAGCCACCACACAAGAGCAAGACCAAGTGAGCACCAAGTCTTGATAGCAAAATGTATCATTTGCTGTTTGAGCTTCTTTCTTAATTTGTGAAATTAATTAAAGGTTGAATAGAAATTCTCTTAAAAGCATTTCCAAACACATGTCATATGAGATTGGAATAAGAAAACAAACCAAGTAATCCATTCAGGTTGCCCTGAAGAATAAGTGGAGATAGAGGCAATAAGGAAACTGGAATCTTAAGACATAATTCTTTTCTCCAGAGGGACTCCCTAAAGATAACAAAATTTATTTGCCTCCAACCCAACATATACTAAACTTGTTTGCTAATGATGGGATAGCTTGCTATCAATATCTTCCTTCCTCTATTCAGAACCTTTTGCTGCCAAAAGTTAGACAATGGAGCACTTAGGAATACTTTGTGAGCCGGGCAGTGGTGGCGCACGCCTTTAATCCCAGCACTTGGGAGGCAGAGGCAGGTGGATTTCTGAGTTCGAGGCCAGCCTGGTCTACAGAGTGAGTTCCAGGATAGCCAGGGCTACACAGAGAAACCCTGTGTCGAAAAACCAAAAAAAAAAAAAGGAATACTTTGTGAGATTAAAGAAGATGTAATGACTTTGTTTACCAAGTTTGGCTGTGGATGTGCTTGCCGGCCTGTGATAGCTCTCAGTCAACAACACTTTTAACTCTGTCCTATTAAGATCTGAACAGTTGCCTCTACTAACATGATGTGTCTGGTCCCCCACACATCTAGCAAAATAAAGGATGGGCCTAAAAGACGCAGATATCCTTTCACTAATTACATTTTCAGTTTAATTTTCTCCCATGTGGTAAGAATTCAGGCAATTGAGGAAGGATGGTGTAGAAAACTGGAAAAATCAGAATATTTACTCTCAGGACAATTCTCATGATACTGTAACAAAACTAATTCATTTCATCACAAATTTACAAAGCCATGTTGGGCAGGAAGGAAAAGAGACTCAGAGGAAATACATACTAGTTACTGTGGTAGCCATAACTTTGGAATTATAAACAAGTTCTTTAATGCATTACGGTTTCCTATAATAAATATATAATGCTATTATAAGAAACTACAGTAAACTTTCTTCATATTTCCCTAAACTGGAATCATAATTTTCCAACACTGAAACTTTAACCTACTTCAATATCAGCATGCTACAAAGGTTGCTGTCAGATTTTAGTAACAGACAATAATTATTAATAACATTTATTGTTCTAATGGTTAAAGATAAAACAGAAGGTTATATTCTAGATATAAAAGAAAAAGGCAAAATAAAATGCACACAGCATTTTTTTAAGGAGAAATATTTTAAATAGTTTTGCACTTACCGGGACTTGAACCTTTCCTTATGAAGAAAAGTGTAAATAGTTTGCGTGGTTTGTATAAATGTCACTGGAGATGCAACCTGCTTGTCTCATATAAACAAATGCCTTTGGATTTATTATTAGCATGTGTGCTCAGGGATTAAGTATAGCCAATTAACTTAATCCAAGGTGATGTTAATCTCCAAAAGGAGCTTGCCTCAAGGGTGCCACAGCCAGGAAACAAAGTGGCTCCTAGCACACTGAGCATCTGAAGTCTTTCTATTAAGAGTCCTCATTAGACTGTCTCTCTTACAGATATCATTTTCTGCAGAAAGTACTTCAACTCACAGATACCTCTCTTCTAATTACCTCATTTATTTATGTAAAAAAAATTATGCTGTTAAAACAAAATTATCTGACTTTGAGTGGTCCTTTTGGGTGAGAGGTTGTACTTTTTGTCTTATTTAGATTTTCAAATTTTTAATTTTGATGTTATAATTACATCATTTACCCCATCCTGCTCCTCCCTCCAACCCCTCCCGTCTACCACACTTTGTCTCTTTTAAATTCATGGCCTCTTTTTGTTTCATTGTTACGTGTGTGTGTGTGTGTGTGTGTGTGTGTGTGTGTGTGTTCCTAAACATATAAATACAACCTGCTCAGACTGTATAATGTTACCTGTAAGTATAGGTTTTCAGGGATGACCATCTGCTATTGTATAATAAATAGTGTGTTACTGCCAGGGGAAAAATTTCAACATTCCTTAGTTGTAGTTTCTCTGTATGGTTAGTGTCATATGAACTCTCTCCCTTCCAGGTAAGAATATATTTTGCTGTAGTCCTAGTTCAGGTCATATTTGGATGGCCATGTTGGTGAGACACTTTAGGTGTAGTTTCTCTGACATTACTAAGATCTCTCTCTCTCTCTCTCTCTCTCTCACACACACACACACATACACACACACACACACACACACACACACACACACATACACACACAGAAAAAAACAACTGTTTCTCTGGATCTTACAGCTCTCTAACTGGACATAAAATCCAATTAATAAAAAGGAAATCATTCCTCATACTGAAGGCTAGCAAACTATCCAGCGCTAGTGAAGCCATATATCTTGGAGGAGAACATACAACCACCTCTGTACTAAGCCATAATACCTAACTACACACACAGGTTCTCTGGGAGGAAAGAAGCAAGGGTCAGCATGTGTTCCAGATAGCTGTCTCCAAACACATCAAGGAACTGCGTGTCTTGTCTATGCATACTGACTTTGTCATGAGACAACTATTTAAAAGGGAGAGAAGGCATTAAAGACAGAGGAGTGTAGAGAAGAGAAGCAGCAGTGTTTACGTTGATATAAGCTCCTAATTGTAGTCATCACTGTCCCCATAACCATGGCTCATGAATCAAATGAGAAATCAAATGGCAGTAAGCATAAATGGCATCATGACCAGCTCCAATGCAAAGTACAGTTGTAGCCTTCACCTATGACCTGCATACATAGGAATTCTAGGTTTATCATGCAGTCTGTGGCTGATAAACAATTCATATGTATCAACTGCCTTTCAACACTGCAAGAATGTCAAGTCAAGGACTAAGTAGGGGCCTTTTAGGAAACAGGAAACATCTTATAAGGCTGCAGAAAGTAAGCTGTCCTTTTCTAAGCATCTCCTATAGTACACACTATACTCCCATTACTTCACTTCAAGAAGAGAGACCAAGTAGACCTGGTGCCTAATCCATGCCTCTGTGGTATCTCAAACACTGTAGACACCACACTGTGTCAAAGACACTGTGGTTTCTGATAAGTGCCTTGTAATGCTGATGATCCAAGACCATAATTTGATTAATGAGTCTAGAAAACTCCAGAAGCCTCTTTATCAGAGCTCATATGAAGCTTCATCCCTCTAATACCTTCAACTGTTATGTGAGACTGCCTATTTGTCTTTTCTGAATTTGTACATAAATCTAGTCTGATTTCTGCTGACAGAATTGTCAGATCATGAGGAATGAGGTGGCAGTGGTCATTTGTTGTGGTAAGTCTCCAACCCCAATAAACCCATGCAAAGAACACACAACTCACTTATATTTATAAGCTGCATGCCTAGACTGAGCATATATACCACTACACTACTCTATCCCCCAGCTATGAGATCCCTTGCTACTTGCACCTCCTCCAAATCACATGGTTCTTCTCTGTCTTCCTTCTACCTCCTCTTCCTCCATCTCCTTGTCTCCTCTTCATCCTTCCTCTCTCTCCTTCTCTAAAACTTCCAGCCCTACCTTTCCCATTCTCTGCCCAATCATAGGCTCTAGCCTTTATTTGACCAGTTAAAATGGAGAGAAGGTTCACCTGAAATCACCTGAGTACCAAGATCCACTCCTCATCAGAGCAGCTCCTCTTAAGGAAGCAGAGTTAGCATCAAAATACAAACAGCACCAGGACAATCCACAGCAGTCATTCATTCTTTGAAGTTGGTCAAACTTCAATTCAACCCTTCCCTCTTTGGTTTAGTTTTGTAATCTTGAGCTATTCGCTTCTTTCTTCCATGTCTACTTCTCTTGTTATAATATATGGGGACATGCTTATTTTATAAGCTTGATGTAGGGGTCAAATAAGTAACATACACAGTTATCCTTCTCTGTGCATGTGGAGTTGGTTCCAGGGCCCCATATCTCTTCAGCTAACAAATTCTGCAGGCTCTCAAGTCTCATACAGAAAATGGTGTAAAGTATTATGTAACCTACAGACATACAATTATGCTTGTAAAATAAGTAATTCCTAATATACAAATACTGCCTAATGCAATGTAGATGCTATTTGTTAAGTCCTTATACCTTGTTGTTTAAGGCATAATGGCAAGAGAATGTCTAAACATGTTTAATACAAATGAAGGTTGGAGTGTTTTTCACTCAATGAAGAACCTGTGGATAGGAATACTGACTGAATCCATGGACAAAAAAGGCAACAGAACTCACAGTCATAATAAATGCTCAATAATGACATAATCATTCATTTCATATCAGTCTTCTTGTAAAACATACCCTTTGTTCTTCATAGCATTTAATAAACTGCCCCTATACTCTGGCATGACACATGATCTGACCCAAGTTTACTATTCTGATTTTGTGTCACCCCAAATATCTTACTCCACAGTTTTAATCATTTTACATTTTAAGTGTGCTGTGAGTTTTACCTAAATTCTCTATTCTTTCTTCCATTCATTCTTGCATTCTTTCTGCATTGGGAATTGAAACCAGAGCCTCAGGCATGCTGAGCAAGTACCCTACCACTAACCCGTGTTCCCAGATCTATATAACCTCTCTTTACTTTGCCTGTATTGTGTGGCAGTTTCTTTTAAGATTGAAACTTTCCATCTCCCAGGGAAGTTCCTTAAAACAGAAGGCAAACAACCACAAAAGACCTTCAAGAAGATTCTGAAACAGACCAGATTCACTAGACCACTCCCTCCTTCACAGAGTAAGCAATAAAGAGAGCTGAGAGTCACTCTGACAAGTCAAACTGCAAAAAAAGATTCTCAGATAAGCCAAGCTGCAAGGAAATCTCAAACCAGACCAGCAGCATGGAAGAAGACTAAACCAGCTGAACTGCCTGGACCAACTTGAAACACTTGAAAAGGACACTCTTCAACTTTTTGAGCTGCCTGCAGGCTTAGAAGTGTGCTTGAGGTTCCTAGCCTTTGTAACCCTTTCTGGGGTTGCCTTTGGTCATTCAGCTGTCTTTGAGTTGTTTCTGTTCCTTTAAGTAACCTCGCATCGTATTCCTGTAGGTAACCCCAATAAAATTCATTGGTTCACTAAGTTAGACTTTAGTGGTACTTTGGTCTGTCCTGGACTTCCTATCAAGGGTGAGTAGACATGTATGTTGCCTCTCCTTAAGAAAAGTCTTGTCACACAACAAACTGCCTTTTTACCAAAACACTGTACTTTTTTTTTTAAATCACACATCTCTTTCTTTCTTCAGCTCTAATTTATCTGAGAACTTTTTCTTGAATCCTTACTTTTTACAGTACATTGGTATTTCTTGGTGAACAGAGTGGGTCCCATGTGCCCTCTCCATAAGTTTATTCTCCAGAGCTTTCAACACTGCTCCATCATTAATAACTTCTCAGTCTATTCTCTCAGTAGACACCAGAAGCATAACCTATCATTTTGAATCTCCAGAAACATTTCAGTTCCTTGTACGTATTCAGCAAATAACTTTTGAAGGACAATTCCTCTGACCACATCTGGAAACAGAAACATTTGTGAATTTACTATGTTGTGTAAAAACTGGCCAGCAAAGGATCAAACAGCATCCCCAAAATTGGAGAACTCAGGTTTATTTTATGTTAGTGGGCATAGAGCAAGCTAGTGCACTGCAAGTCCAGCCCCCACCTTCACCTGCAGGATATTAGATTTTTTTTTATTATTTAAAAAGACCAGGGGCTAGGGAAATAACCTAATCTTTAAAGTACTTGCCTTAAGAAAAGAGAGAGAACATAAAATAAGAAGGCAAGGGGGGAGTGATAGGGAAGAAATTGTAGAGAAAGGAATGCGGAATGGATTGGATCCAAACACATTTTATGGAGTATGAATATTAAATCAATATTTAATAGAAAAATTACATATGCCTACATATTGAACATACTTTATATTTTACTTCTATTTACCTTGATTATTATCAGCATTTTAACACTTAATTTTCACAGTGAAGAGGTATCTTTGATGAACCTTATTATCTCCCTTTTACATGGCAAAACGCAAGCTCTTATGTATCTTGCAATAAATATATCCACAAAGGAGAAACCTGGGCAAGATGGTTATGGTTATTGAACAGTTCTGCATCTATATTGTGGCAGCTTTTACACACAAGATAAAATGGCATAAATGCTACAAACATGTTTTCATCAACTCAAAAGATGCTCCTTCCCATTTGTAGTTATTTCTAATTGCCACTCATACCCCAAAGCAAGCACAAATCTATTATGTCATGAATTGCCTAATCTGGCCGTGTCCTGTAAATGTTATTACACAAAAGTGAATGTCTTATCTTTAATACTGAATGGTGTTCTGGTGTAATGATACATCACACTTTATTTGTGGAATTTAGTATTTATCAATAATTTTGTTAGGCAAAAGAGCATAACAATTTTCAATGTGTTCTATAAAATACAACAACCACTGATCTTTCTCTAGAAATAATTGCCATGAAGAAATACAGGGGAGACTGGAGAGATTGTTCCATGGTTAAGAAGACTAAGTGCTCTTCCAGAGGACTCGGGCTTAGTTTCCAATGCCCATATGGTAGCTCCCAACTGAAAATTCCAGTTTCCGAAGATCTGACAACACTTCTGGATTCCATGTGCACATGTGAATAGACATACATGCAGGCCAAACACCCATACACATTAGATAGATAGAGAGATAGATAGATAGATAGATAGATCGATAGATGACAGACAGAGAAAAAGAAAAACATGGGGTTTTAGGTGAGGTGTCAAATGCCTGTTATCCCAGCATTAGGAGGCTGAAGCAGAACTAGTACAAACTTGAGGCCAGCCTGGGATTCAAGGTGAGATTCTGACTCAAAGGAAAAGAAGAAGAGGATGAAGAAGAAGAGTAAAACAAAAGAGGGGCAGGCACTAGGACAACAAAATGTCAGGGCGGAGAGGTGGAGGTATGAAGAGCAAGTAGGTCAAAGGTCTCAGTTCCATAGAAATGTCACAATTTTACTTCTAAAACACAGAGTAGAGCTGAACTGATGATAAACAAAATTGCATAAACAAAGTTGACCTATTGGCTTATCCAGCAGTGCTACAGCAGTAATACTAACTACAACAATAATCGCAGTGAGGCAGAGGAGGGGCAACTGCCGGAAGACTTTGTTGAGGAAGGCACTGTATTTAATGCTTTACATGACGAGTTTCATTCAGTCCTCACAACCCTAGGAAATACAGACTAGTATTATCTGTACCTCCTAGTAGGAAAACTGGGGTTAAAGAAAATTTTGTCCCCCAAAAAGTTAGTAAATAGTTCTTGTAACCATGTGAAAGCGATGCTTTCTATCTAATAGTGAATTCTATGTGCTGAAGCCATATTGTGGAGGGTAGAAAATAGCAAGCTAAAGAAGGTATTTCCTCAATAGGATCTGAAAACACTCTGAAGGTTTTTGAGCAAGGATAAAAACATCCTTGTGTCAAATAAGGAAGGGAGGGGACTATGGTGATAGGAACCAATGAGATGACTCTAAAATTCACTAATAGTTCACAAGGGCTTGACTGAGGAGCATGAACATAAGAAAGAAATTATTCCTGCAAATTGTTCAGTGGTAGACCCCAAATAACATTAACAACTGATTGGTTATAAAGAATAAAGTAATAGATGACTTGTTTAATATTTGAATGAATAATGCAGTCTGGTGATGAATACTGTCATTTATATTCTAAAGCAGTAATACAGTGTAAATAAAGAATCCAGCACATAGATAGCTTGGAATATTTGCATGAACAGATGACAACAGAGTGTTTGCTGAATGCTAACCATGTCCCCATTTAAATGAGTAACTCAGACTATCAAGCCTGGCAAAATAGAGGTTCGATAGACAGCATAAACGAAAGGAAAATAGAGAATCAGAACCTGGGACAAGCCATTCCATTTTTAACATAGTTTCAAGTCTCAGAAAAACACTTTGGTATTGTTTTTCCAGAATAAAGTTATTATTATACGGTGCTGGAGATTTGGAGGGGGAGTAGAGGAAGAAGAATTAAGTGGCATTCTAGATGTAGTGTCCAGGGACAGTAAAAAGTAACTATGGCAACTAGAAATAGTATCACTCGGGCAGTAAAATAACTACAATGAAGATTCTCAGCTGCAGTGGGTAGGGACTAACACAAAAAAGATTGGGTTATACTGAAGTAACAGATAGATGAAAACCAAACTAATAATTCTCAGTTAAATGAATGGTTGAGCAAATGGAATTGATCTAAATGTGCCATAGGTTAACATTCAAAATGAACCCCAGTACTTGAGAAGCTGAAGCAGGAGGATTAAAAAGTTCAAACCTAGCCTAGGCTACATAGAAAGATCCTGCTTCATAAAAAGAAAAAATAAAGATGGTTCTAATTAATGTACAGGACACTCTTTGATATCTACAAAAGAATTAACAAACCGAAGCCATGTGTCGCTTAGCAATGGGATGCATTCTAAAAGGTGACATTAGGCAGTTCCTGCAGTCTCTGATGTCACAAAGTGTGTCCACATAAACTGAGATGGTTGTGACCACACTTAGTAGTGTGATCCTGGATCACCGTCACATAGACATGAATATTAGCGTGCAGCCAGTGGCTGCAGTGCTTTATACATTCTAAGAATTTCGTTAAAACACAAATTAAAGCTTACATTTATGCTACTTGACAGATATTTATTTTTAATTTAAGCCTCATTATTAAGTTACTAACACTTGGTCAGAATTCAATAATATTTAATAAAAGAAAGAATGAGAATAACATCTTTCTCCAAAGTGTTCCCCTGTCGGGGATAATGGCCTTCTGTGTAGAGCATATTTCAGAGTGTGTGAAACACTAGCAAAAGTCTGTTTCATTTTTCCCTGTGTGAAAAAGAAAATGCAGCTACACTCAATGCATATAACTAAAGGCATGTCAACCTTCAAACAGTTCTTAATTATCTTAGCAGCACAGAACAGTAGACTCCTGCCTAGAGCCTCCATTAGAGTCTCACTTTACACTTCTCTGTAAATTAATAAATAATCCTTGATATTTCACAGAAGTTATTGGAAGCATCCTTAGAAAAGATAAACCATCCTTGACTGTTCCTTGCACACTGCCATGGGGGAATACTAAGTTGCTACAAGGTTCCAATTTCCTACGAAGAAACATTACAAATCTCAGTCTATCCAGACAATTAAATTAAGCTCCTAGTTTGAGGCGGTTGGAGAATCCTTCTGCTTAGAGAGCGGAGATTCTGAAATGAGGGAGAGGAATGTTGACAGGCTCTTTGAGAGAGTGAGAAAAACAACTTGAACCTCCTTAGCCTCACTTCTCAGCCTGTTGGCTAAGAGGAAGTGAGACCACATGCTTTGAAGGGAGTTGAGATCTTCTTTCCAAACATCAGCTCTATACCAAGCCTCACCACTGCTATCACGGCGTGCTTCCCTTTCCTGTTATAGGGTTGGTTCTGGTTTTTCATTTCAGCTGTATAATTTTATAATTCTAGGCTACTTAAACTTCAGGGATGAGCAGTTGAAGAAGGGCTTAGCAGTTAAGGGTGCTTGCCACCGCTGTAGAAGACCAGGTCCAGTTCCCAACACCCGTGTCTGGCAGTTCATAGCATCCTGATGCCACTCCAGCTCCAGGGGACCCAATACCCTCTTCTGGCTTCCTTGGGTACCCACACCCATATGCACATACCGACCTAGACACACAGAGATACACACAATTTAAAATAAAATTCAAAATAATAATAAACAGCTGGATTTCGGATATGTGAAGCGGATGGTCACAACGAACCAACTTGTTTTAGTTCTGAAAGGTGCAGCCGTTCAGAGAGCTGTGGACACAGCCCAGAGCCACACTCATCACAGCAAGTGCTATACCATTAAACTACAACCTCAGCCAAGAACACTTTTTAAAGTATCCAACATGTTCTTCTTTTGTTTGGTTGTTTTTGTTTTATGAGTTGGGGTGTCATTAAACTAGAACACCAGCCAAGAATGCTTTTTTAAATATTAAACATTTTCTTCTTTTGTTTGGTTGGTGGGTTTTGTTCTGTTTTGTTTTGTTTTGTTTTGTTTTATGAGACAGGGTCTTAATACTAGGCTAGCATGGGATATAGTAGGCAATTCAGCCTCCTCCCTGAGCTTCCTAAGTATTAAATCACAGGCACACACCACTACACCTGGCTCAAAAAAAAAGATATTTTAAATTTATTTTTAAATAGAAAGGTCTGAATTCTGGCCTAAATCTTATATGCCAGGGTTATTTGTTCCTACAATGGATTATCTCCAATGAGAAACTTCTAGAATAAGTACAGTGCCCTCTGGTGGCCTTTTATTTTCTTAGAATTCTCAAATCTTTCTATTTAAGAGTTTTAATGGAAGAACGGAATGATTATATAATCATCTATTGAAGTTTGATCAAAGCTTGAATTTTAATTCTTAATCTTTTTTATAACACCATAATAATTTCATTTATGCTTGTACTGTTTCAATGTACAAAATTATTTAAAGTATTTTTCATTAAATAAATCAGTATGTCATAATTAGTCCCTATGGCTTTTCAAAAAGTTCCTCAGCACATAGCAATGCATTTGTAACAGAAAGTGGGATACTTATAAAGGCAGAAAAATAGAGAAAGGTAAGACACACTGGTCCCTGCCTGAGTGGACACAGGCTGGCTGCGAACAATGAGATTCTACGGAATGGGGATTCTGTCTCCTACCACAGACAAAAATACTGAGTCTTCCAGCCACAATGGAGACCCTCCATGGTTTACAGTGGAGGATGGCTTCAGCTGTCCCTGTACCATCAGCCTTGTGAAATGGTCAGTGTAAAGAGGCCTTGTGCTTGGTACCAGTTTATGCCCATTTCTACTTGGAGTTGCCAACACTAGTTCATGGTAAGTAGTGATGGCTCTGCCTTTTCACAGCAACAGCTCAACCTCTTGAAGGTTACCCTAGCTTGGACTCTCTATTCTTTTCACAGTGCAGCTCACTGCGCTTGTTCCTGTGAGTTTCTTTCCCTGCACATATAGGATCAGCAGCACATAAGCAGATGGCTCTGAGATTAGCTAGGCTTGTGAGTGATTATCAAGTAAATTGCTGGTGTGGGGGAGGTAACAAGCCAGTTAATACTAAGAGTAGGAAGACAAATGGTAGACTAGGGTGTACTATAATATCAGTATAGGGGAAGAGAACTGAGGGGAAGAGAGAGAAGAGAAAAAATGAAATATGGGCAAACAAACCAACAGCAGAAGTTGTGGGAAAAGACTGGTGAGAGACACGGGGCAAAATTGGGTCTTTAATAATATACTGTGGTCTGTAATAAAATAGTGGTTGTAGAATAAGTGAAAGAGAAAAGATACATTTTGAAGAATCTTTAGACATTAATAAGGATCAGTACACCAACAAACACCTTTCAAAGTCACATACTACTACTCTAAGTCCTTCGTATTCTGTCTCTAATCCCTCTCCCCCTCTTCCACCTCCTCCCCGGTTGATCCCCCCATTCCTAATGAGACCCTTCTGTACCTCCTAGTCTCTTGCTCTCTATCTAACCTCTATGGTTCTACATCATTGACTTAACTGATAATATCAACATATAATCAAATACCATATTTCTCTCTCTGAGTCTGGTATAACTTGCTCTGGATTATTTTTTTTCTAGTTCCATCAATTTACCTGCAAATTCCATGATTTCATTTTTCATGGCTGAGTAATACTTCATTGTTTACTCATGATATTGTGCATAAAGAAACTCTGAGTACATAAAGATGCTCTAAGTACATGAAGATTCTTCTAGGTTGTTTCCAATTTCTGGCTATTATGAATGGAGTATTAATGAACACTGTTGAGCAAGTATCTCGGTAGATGAATTATCCTTTGAGTAAATACCCAAGAATAGAATCTTGAGTAGATCAATTCTCATCTTCCTGCAAAACTGCCACACTGATTTCCAAGTGGTTGTGCAAGTTTTCACTCTCACCAGCCAGGGATGAGTTTTTCCCTTACCCCACATCCTGGCCAGCATGAGCTTGTTTTATTGATCTTAGCCATTCTGATATATATAAAATGAAATTTTAATGTAGTTTTGATTTGTTTCCCTGTTGAGTAAGGATGTTGAACATTTCTTTAACAGTTTCTTAGCCGTTCGAGTTTCCTCTTTTGAGAATTCTGTTTATACTAATACCAATTTTAGTTGTGCTATTTATTTTCTAAATGTCTAGTTTCTTAAGTTTTTTATATACTTTGAATGCTAGTTCTCTATCTGATGTGTAATTGGTAAAAATTTCTTCCCATTCTTTAGGCTGCCACTTTGTCCAAAGGACAGTGTCCTTTGCCATGCTGAAGCTTCTCAATTTCCTGAGGTCTCATTTATTAATTGTTGATATTAATGTTAGTGCATGTGCTAATGGTGTTCTGTTCAAAAACTCTTTTTCTATACAAATAAGTTCAAAGCTGTTTCTCATTTAATCTTCTATCAGGTTCCGTGCTAAGGTCTTTGAACCATTTGGGGTTGAGTTTTTGTGCCAGGTGGTTAGTATGAATTTATTTGGAGTTTTCTACGTGGAGCAGTCCAGTTTGACGAGCACCACTTGTTTAAGATGCTTTCTTTTGTCCATTGGGTATGTCTGGCTTCTTTATCAAAAATTAGTTTCCATAATTTATGTGTAAATTTATGTCTAGGTCTTCAGTTCCATTGACCAAAGTGTTTGTTTCTGTGCCTAAACCATGCTGGTTTTGTAACTATAGCTCTGTAGTACAACATGAAATCAGGAATGATGATCCCTCCATCTATATTTTTATTCAGCATTGTTTTAGAAATCCTGGATTTTTTTGTGCTTCTATACAAAAGTGAAAATTGTCCTTTCAAGATCTGTAAATAATTGTGTTGGAATTTTGATGAGGATTACATTGAATCTGCAATTTGTTTTTCGTAAGATGAGCTTTTTCTTTTTCTTTTTTTTTTTTTTTTACTATATTAATCCTGCCAATCCATGAGCATGGGAGTTTTTTTCATCTTCTGATATCTTCTTTGAGTTTATCTTCAATGCCTTGAATTTTTATCATATGAGTCTTTTACTTCCTTGGTTAGAGTTACCTTAAGATCTTTATATTATTTGAGGCTATTGTAAAAGGTATTATTTTCCTGATTTCTTTCTCAGACTTTTATTTGTATATAAAGCTACTAATTTTTGTGAGTTAATTTTGTATCTAGCTACTTTGCTGAAAATGTTTATCATCAGCTGTAAGAGTTTCCTAGTGGAATTTTTAGGAACACTTATACTATCATATCATCTATAAATAAAGATACTTTGGTTTCTTCTTTCTCTGTTTGTATACACTTGATGTCTTTTAGTTGTTTTATTGTTGTAGCTAAGATGTCAAGTACAGTATTGAATAGGTATGAAGAGAGTGTATAACCTTGTCTTGTTCCTTATTTAGTGGAATTGTTTAGAACTTCTCTCCATTTAAGCTGATGTTGGCTATAAGCTTGCTGTAAACTACCTATATTTTGTTTAGGTATGTTCCTTGTATCTTTCTCCAAGACTTTTGTCACAATTAGGTATTGATTTTTGTCAAAGGCTTGGTATTTTTCTATCCAGAAACTGTCTATTCCTACAGAGCCTGCCACTGATGTTTCTCCAGAGTACTCTCACCCATACCTACACCAGGCCTCTAACTCCAGCTGTATCTACTGATGTACCACAGGTACAGAAGATGGGGTCTATATCAAAATATCAGGTTAGTATCCAGTGCCTCTCCCACTGTGAAAGGCACAGCCTTCTGTCCAGGCCCTCCTTCCTCTATGGATGATCTTAATATAAAAGTTTCCTTGTTTTGAACTTTAAAGCATACTAAATTGCTAGATCTTGCTTTCTTCTCCCACCTAGACCCTGAATCCTACTCTGAACCTCAAACCCATGGTTGACCTTCTCAGTCCTCCACAATTCTAGCCTTACCCTTTTTTTTTTTTTAACCTAATTCTTGTCTCCTCTGTTCAGCATCAACTGCTCAATCAAACTGGCTCATCAAATCTTGATGTCATGTTCAACCAAACTGATGTCATATCAATCTTGATATTATTCATACTCAATCAAATGTGATGTCATGTTCAATCAAACTTGCCAACCTTGATGTCAGTTACACATCAAACTGGTCAATGTTGATGTCATGATATACCACACTGGCTTGTTCTTGTGACTTTGATCATTGTCATGTGTTGTCCAGGCTAAGAATTGATGACCCAAGAGTCTTTACTTTGGGGCATTTTATTTGACATCTGTTCTGGTCTCTTGTTATTAACCCTTAAAGTTCTTCAGCTTAAATTTTCAGATTCCAAACATGTTCCAAAATTTCCTTGAATTTTCCTCCTATACACTAAATAGAGGACTAGAAGGAAATTTTCACTTAAGAAAGATGCAATTTTATCAAAGTCACATTGGTATTCTCCTACAGTCTGTGTACTGGTACATGAGAAGCCAAGGCCTTCTTTCACTGTTTGCATAGGATGAATTCTCGCAATGGCTTTGGAATGTCTAAAATGCATTTTGTTTTCTACCTTCATGTAGTTCACTAAAATATATAACAATATCCCTAGTTATTAAGGACTGTTTCATGGCAGGCATTATACCAACTGCTTTTGCCTCTGATCTAACCATGCCCTGGACAAAGAAACAGTAGTCCCCCTAAACTCAGTGACCCCATTTAAATTATAGAACATTTCACAGTTGCATCAAAGACTCTAGACGCACCTAAAGCTTTGACTCAGTCAAAAAGGTCTTCATGTGGGGTGGCACATGTCAGTAGCATCACCACATGGGAGGCTTAGGCAGGAAGATGAAGAGTCTGAGGGAAGCCTTGTTGTATAGCAAGACCCTGACTAAAAACATCAAATCAAATCAAAATCATATTCTTATGTACCGGATGTCCTCAATTTCTTCCTGCAAAAGTCCCTAAGATAATCTTAGAACTCATTCCTAGATCTAATGCATATAATCTAAAATGGCTAAGACTAGCCATGTCATGTAAACATGTCACAAAAAACTGAAACTTTTCTTAACTAAAACTTTTCTTGACAATAGAGAAATAGACTCTCCTGGGAAGATGAATCATTAGTGCCTCTGGGCTACTCAGCTTTCAGAAGTGTTCCTACTTTCCAGCTTCTCAGATTTTCACAAATATATATATATATATATATATATATATATATATATATATATATAT
>JADRCH010000122.1:5340559-5424159 GCA_019843965.1 Rhynchomys soricoides
ATATATATATATATATATATATATATATATATATATATATATATATGATGGCCGGTCTCATCATGATGTGCTGAGTTTTCTCTTCTTGAAGGGAAGGTTAAGACTTTCCCAAGGTTAAACTAGGCAGTCTGAAGCTATTGATTTACAGCTGTGTGTCTACTGAAATATAAAATGGAAATCTGTACACTTTAGGCCATGGTGTCTGTTTTCTACACAAAGGCTATGGTGACTTGACCGGCATTTCTTAAGCCACATACTAAGGCAGCTTTCCATACTTCCCAGAAGATTTAGAATTAAAACGTGGTTTGAGTGTGTCTATCACAGCCTTAGCAGTGAAGCACTGAAACAAAGAAAACTGGAAAGTTACCTAACATAATCTACCTATTTGGGAAATAGTTTCATTTCCCTTACACAATAAATCTATATTGAAGAAGGGAAAAGACTTTGTGACTTACAATGCTATGATCTCATTAAGGTTCTGAGACCATTTGTTCAACTTAAAAAAGAGCAATACCAATTTCTAGCTCATTACAGTATTTGTTGATGCATTTATGCATTAATTAATTATGCTCTACTCTTGACTATGGGTGTAATATAGTTGCCTGCTTCAAGTTCTTGCCCCTCTTGAATTTTCCACAATTATGGACTATAATCTAGAATGTAAATCTACTTTTTCTCTTGAATTTCTTCTTTACAGACTGTCTTATCCCAACAGAAAAGAAAACTAAAACAGAAACTGGAACCAGGAGTGGGGTTGCTCCTGTGATAAACTACCACATGCAAATCCTGACAGTATGTGTAAAAAATGTCCACCATAACTGTCTTCCCTCAGACAAATTGTAGCCTGAAGACTGATCCCCTCCAGATACTGTCCCTACTGAAATTAGCTAAGCCTGTTACTTTGCTCAGCTCTATGTAACAACTTTGTCTCTTTGTTAACCTATAATAACTCTCTTTGTTTAGCTTTACACAATAACCTCATCTCCCTAGTCAACTATATATAATAAACAATCTGAGCTTCTGAGTTGCTACAACTCCTCCATCAGTGCGAGGACTCGGCAGTCTTCTGTATCTACATCATCTACTGGTAGAGGACTCAATAGCCTAGCACCACATTCATGTTTGAATAGCTGTGGCTACAGAAAATTTACTGCTGGTGATGACTAAAAATGGCTTCTGAGATGTCTCGGTTGGCACAAGTTCTGTATTTGACTTCAGTAAAAGTTACAAAGTGATTTGTGGAAACCTCCTCCAAGGGGACCCTGGTTGGAAAAGCTTGTGATAGTGATAGCTGCCACTTTAAAACCTTACAGGAGGATGGGTGCTAAACACCAAGCACTAAATACTGGGGCCTCAACAACAGGCTGGGTGGTGGAACACATTTTTTTTTTTCATTTCTAGGGAGTAGGCCCAGAATGCACAGCTTGTGAGAAATAGTAGGCTTCTGATTTATGATGGCTATTTTAAATCTATCTCTGGAATGACTTCTTCTGAACCAGTGGATAACTGAACCGTTAATATACACTGAAATTTTAAAGTAAAACTTTCTAAAGTGACTGAAAATGGACCAAAGTACTGCTTCTCTCATCTGTGCACACCCTGGGAATCTTAAATCAAAAGTCTCCACTAGCCTCACCAGCTTTAGCCAGCTTAAACCTTGCAATAAGTGTCACTTCAAAGCTTTTGTGTGTGGCTGGTTCTCACAACTGGATACCTATCGTAATGTCTGACCCTATTGTACATTACTGTAAAATCTACTCATAGACCTTGTTAAGTGCAACTTGTTTTTTCAAAAACCAAATTCTAAAACCATTTCTTATCTAACTTGAACTAAGGCAAGGCTGCTTTCCTGAGAGCTGGTCCCTCCAGTTTCATGTGGAGATCTTTTTCTTAAGCATCACTCCAGAGCTGAGTCATTCTTGAGTCCTCTGTCTCTTAAGACAAAAGCATTTGTTGTGATTATTTTGCTGGTTTTTTGGGGGGGATTACTCAATAAAAAAGACAAAACACTGACAGTTCCTTTTCTCTTCACAGTAACAATGCCCACCTTCTTAAAGGTTAAATCCTCACAGTAGACCCAATGCAGCAAGCAGATATGGATGTATCAGCTCTGTTTGCTTTGGAAAGTCCAAATGGAAAATAAAGTCCAGGCTTCTCTGAATCTTCCCTGCCCCATTCTTCTTAGACAAAAAGAAGGTGATGACAGATTGAACTAAATGAAGCCGAGACATCTGGTCTACCTCATGTCATTCTCTTAATCAAGGCCACCATTTTATGACAGAAAAGGAAAAAAAAGCATTTTGTTACAATGAATATTGTACCAGGCAGTGTAATAGAGGAATAAGATATCCAAATATCTCTATTTAAACTCAAGATTCTATTATTAGTAGGGGTTTTAATGCCAAGATTAGCACATTAGTTTTACATCCAGAAGGCTCCATTGTCCAGGGGAAAAGTGACTAACACTTATTCGATTCTTCAATATGATATCAGATGCAGAAATAACTCTTCATAGCTGTGAGTATAGCTCACAGGTAGAATGTTTGCTTAAGATGCACAAGTCCTAAGTTCCATAATTAGTGCTGGAAGAAAAGAAGTAATTCTTCAGAAAAATAAATCACTGAACCAGGAAGATGGCTCAGTTGGTAAAGACATCTGCCGCTAAGCCTGATGACTTAAGTTTGATTCCCAGGTGGAAGGAAAGAACCAAGTCTCACAAGTTACTTTTGACTTTCATACACAGGCCATGATTCTCTCTTTCTCTCTCTCTCTCTCTCTCTCTCTCTCTCTCTCTCTCTCTCTCTCACACACACACACACTCACACACACACACACATACACACACTGTGTGTATGTATAAAATACAATTTTAATTAGAAAAATTAGTTATTTTGAATATGAAAACAGCATGTGGAGGTAACACACATTCTGATACTGCTAGCCCACTTGGAGTGACCACCTGGTATACCAAGACTGTCCCTGTTGACAGAGAAGGACACCTACCTTGTATGCTGGTTCATCTCTTGCAAGTGGTAGATGTTAAGTACACAAAGGTATACAGAGATCTAAATGTGATGGTGCACACGAGTAACCCAGCTCTCAGGAGACAGAGGACTGAGGATCAGGAGTTGAAGCACAGCTTAAGCTACATAAGGAGACCTTATCTCAAAAAACAAAGTTAGACTGAGGCAAGACACAAGTCTGGGCTCCTGGGCTATGTTCAGATCCATCTTTCAATAACTGGTGGGAGTAAAGCAGTCAAACATTGTATAGTTGATTTCTTTTTCTCATGCTGAGCCCATTTTCTTGGAGGACTTTCATCCTTCAATAATCTAAGAACAATATAATTTTTTTTAAGGTCCAGTCAAAACATGTGGGTTAAAGGCTACCTAATTAAGTGTCAAAACTTCACAGACAGCACACTGAAATATGGATAGTTAATTGACATTCCTAGAACCACGCAGCTAATGTTCAGCAAAATTTGAATTCTAATTTCAAAGGTTGGGTGACTTTAATTAAAGTGTTAACAAAGTGATTTTATCTCATTAATTGGTTATTGATCCATGAGAATGAGTAGTCCCTGTCATTGAGATAGGTAGCCAAGTAGGTCTATCCTATGTTATTAAAAACCCCACAACACAGTTTCCAAATTTTACCAACAAGCTCAACCATCTGAGCAGATCCCTGGATCCCCTCTCTACTTAGAGCTGGGATTTCCCTGTCTCCCAGTTCATGATTACAAAATGAAAAGCACAGTCCTATGTTCTACACATGGTGGGTTAGTATAGTCATCTTTAAACTGGAGAAATGAGTTAGCTATTATGAACATAGATTCTGTGGTAAAGTGAGTTTGATCTTCCAAATTGACTGACACCCCAACCCCCAGTGTCTGTCAGTATAATTTTATCTTGAAAATTAATATCTTTAAATGATCAAGTAAATGAATCCATTAGAGTTATTAGTACCTAATCCCATGACTGGTGCTCTTATAAGAAGAGAAAACTTTAACATACCCCCTGGAAAAAAGCCATATGAAGACTGGAGCTTGATGTCACAAACCAAGGAGCTCCCAAGATAAGAGCACCAGGGCTGAGAAAGATAATGCAAATATACCACCTCCTGACACTTAGGAGTGACCCATCTGGTCCCCAGCCTTGGGAAGAATCCATAACACAACTCTCATGGAGTAGATCAGGCGCTAACCATGATAGCATGAATTCAATTCCTGGGACCCACGTGGTAATAGGATAAAACTGACTTTTAAAGGTTGTCTTCTAACCTCCACTCATATTGTGACATGTGTATGAGAATAGACATATACAAAATAAATATTTTTAATTGAAAGACTTGAGATTCTTCCTAAATGTCACAGATATTGATGGCCACATTAAGTTGGCCCTTCCTCTAAAACTCTAAGACAGCTCCCATGCATTTAGCACCTGTGGACATCTGTATTAGTTAATTTTCTTTATATATGGCTGTGAATAAAATACCTGACAAAGGCAACTTAAGGAAGAGTTGATTTTGTTAAGGGTTTACAGATGCTATCCACCATAGCAGAGAAGCTATGGTGATAGGAGTGTGAAGTAGCAGGTCACCTTACGTCCACTCCAGGAAGCAGAAAGCAATAAATGTAACTCTCTTTCTCCTTTGTATTCAGCCTGAGACCACCACCCCTCACCACTGTCTATGATGTAATTGGTTCTTCCAACTGCAGTCAACCCAGCCTGGGAACTCTCTCACAGACACCTGGATGTTTATCTCTTAGGTGATTCTAGATCTTGTCATCTTTCTCTCTTAACCACCATACTCCTCTTATGTCTGAATATCTCTCCTAACTAATAATAATATTCATTCTGTAAGTAAACCAGAGAGTGGCAAGAGCACCAGAGACCACTTGGCTGCCTGGCCTGAAAAGTTGGCCTTTAAAAGCTTTCTTTAAAGAAGCAAAAGTCCGGAACTAGAGAGATGGTTTAATGGTAAAGAGAACCTACTGCTCTTGTGTGTGTGTGTGTGTGTGTGTGTGTGTGTGTCAGAGAGACAGACAGACAGACAGACAGACAGAGACAGAGAGAGTAAAAACAGAACCAAGAAGCAAAAGTCAAATTGCCCCTACTAAGTCTCAGAAACTTCAGCATTTAAATGAACTGTAGGAAAATCAGGGAACTCCCAGTCCTGATAATGAGTCCTGCCTGCTACCAGAACTTCCACGTTGTTCAGATAGCCATGTCTTCCTGGGACTGGAACCAGGGCCCATGGCTATGTCCTGATTGTTTGCCCCACTACTAACATCAACTGATTTTTACCACACACTTTAAGCCCTGGGAACTCTCCTACCTTTTAGTGATATCTACTGCAACTGCCAGACTCCTGGTTTTATCCCTACCACTAAATCAAAAGTGCTCTGAGCTCAGCTAAGAGATACCAATAAAACCACAGTTCATACAAGGAAAAAATAATTAATCAACCATAGCTATCCTAGGAGGAACTAGGGCGTCATCAGGTGGGTATTTTACTCTTGAGTGACATGTGATTCCAACTGCTGAGGAACAAAACATGGGGGTGGAGGTTGCATGGGGGAGTTATTCACTCATCTCAGGACTATAACCAAAAAAAGTATTTTGGTTTCAAGTGATGTCGAAAGTGTCTACACATAGACTTATCTGTAGATTTACATCCTATCTTAGGACAGCTCAAGTAAGCTAAACCTTGTGAGACACAGCTCCAAGTATTCCACCTTTTTCATTACCGGAAGGGTGCTGATGGAATTCAGATTGAGAGGTGGATTAAGAAGAATGGGGTTATGAGTTGAACTGCTCACAGCAACCCTATCCCTGTCCAGGCCCTAGCCCAGAGTCAACATCATATGCTGAAGTGAAAACCCTAGTTCCTAAGGATATGCTGCATTTGAAATCGGCTTTTTACCAATGGAATTAACCAAAGCAAAGTCATATTGGAGTAGGGTGAGCTTCTAATCAATTTGACCATATCTCCATGAGGGAAAATCTGGATACAAACCACACTCAGGGAGAACAGCAGGTAACAGAAGACATAACCATGCTCCTAAAACCACAGAAACCACAGATGTCCATCAAAGCAGCTGTGGCTAGGGAAGGCAGAGTGCAGACTACCCCCGTAGCCCTCAGCACAAAGGGTCTTAACACCAATTAGAGAACAATAGGACACATGGTACCTGCACTGTTGATTGTGTTGTGACTTCCCCCCTCACAGTACCTGTAGTAATTTGAATGAGAATGTCCACATAGACTCTGACATATAAAAACTTGGTTCCCACTCTGGAAATCAGTTTGGCAGACCCTCAGAAAAATGGACATAATACTACCTGAGGACCCAGCTATACCACTCCTGGGCATATAAGTTGGGCATATGCTCCAACATGTAATAAAGACACATGCTCCACTATGTTCATAGCAGCCATATTTATAATAGCCAGAAGCTGGGAACAACCCAGATGCCCCTCAACAGAAGAATGGATACAGAAAATGTAGTACATTTACACAATGGAATACTACTCAGCTATTAAAAACAATGACTTCATGAAATTCGCAGACAAATAGATGGAACTTGAACATATCATCCTGAGTGAGGTAACTCAGTCACAAAAGAATGAACATGGTATGTATTCACTAATAAGTTGATATTTGCCCAAAAGTTCAGAATACCCAAGAGTCACATCACAGCAATAGTTGGACTGAGCATGGGGTCCCAGATGGAGGAGTTGGAGAAGGGACTGAAGGAGCTCAGGGAGTTTGCAGCCCCATGGAGGGAGCAACAGTGTCAACTGGACTGACCTCCCGATGCTCCCGGAGACCGGATCACCAACCAAAGAACTCATAAGGAGGGACCCTTGGTGCTGGCCACATAAGTGGCAGAGGAGGGCCGTGTTGGCCATCAGGGGGAGGAGAGGCCCTTGGTCCGGAGAGGTTTAGATGCCCTAGTATAGGGGAATGCCAGGGATGGAAGATGGAAGTGGTTGGGTGGGGGAATACCACCATAGAGGCAGGGGGAGGAGGAAGGGGATAAGGGGTTTCCAAAGAGGAGACCTGGAAAGGGGAAAACATTTGAAATGTAAATAAAGTATCAAAAAAAACCTTGGTTCCCAATTGGTGGTGCTGTTTGGTGAAGTCTAAGAGGAATAGCCTCCTTGGAGGAAGTATGTTGCCAGAACAGAGAGCTTTGAGGTCTCAGAGCCTCACTTCATTGTAAATTTGCTCTCTGCCTCTTACCTATACTTCAACATGTGAGCCAGCCCCACAGCAACCTGCTCCTTCTTCCTCATCTGTCTTCTCTGTCATCCTAGATTCTCACCCTCTGGAACTCTTTCTGTCTATAAGTTGCCTTGGTTGTGAGCTGTTTTACCACAGCAATAGGAAGGTAACTATTTACTACCTCAAAAAAAATATATAGCAATGCTGATATTGCCAGAACTATATAGGCTAACTGCTGAAATATCAGACTAGCCAAAGCTTCAACTCATTGATGGGCTTGCCTCCTTGAATTGATTCAGATTTCCTTGAACTCCAAGAATACTCCAAGTTGGGTCACAGTAAGCTCCCTTCCAAGGACATAAGAACATACCAATGAGTGCAAAGCCCACAGAACTTAAAGTCACCTGTGAATTCTGGCCCTTCTTACAAATGTGCCTTTCTTCCTGAAGAGGTAGGTCCCTGCACACTCTGCAGATGGCTCCCGCAGGTGAGTGTAAGCAGAGTCAGAAGCCTCGCGTTCTCATTCCTGGCCAAGTCCATGTGAGCTCAGGTTCTACGACACTTAGAAATCTTCCACATGGGACTCAGCAGGCCTTAGCAGGAGTCTCTCTGTAGTCTCCTGGACTAAGTTTGTGTTACTTAAATGTTTCTTTTCATTTTTTTCCAGACACCACTTTCTCTACTGTATATGAATCTTACCACATCTTCAAGGTTGTGTCCTCTGATCTACCAGCAAACTTCAGGTGTGAATTACGCAATTGTTTAATAAAGCCCAACCATCTGTCTTCTGGTGAAACCTGTCACTATACTTTCACTGTTTCTACGTATGAATACTGCTATAAGAATACATTGAAGCCAGGCATTATGGCACAAACCTGCAGCCCTGGCACTTAGAAGGCTGAGATAGGAGGATTGTGAATTGTAGGCAAGCCTAGGCTATACAGTAAGGCTAGACACTAAAACCCTGTAATGAAAAACAATGAGGACTGAACATTTGAGTAATGTGAAGACTCCTGAATCTGGCTTGGAGAAAACTCCTTTATACTGACTGTAAAGACTAGGAACTAAAAATTCTAGAAAAGGAAAAATCAAACCTCTGCTGAAGTTTCTACAAGATTGACTGTCCAATTAGATGATGATTGTGGGGAATTAGAATGCTCAAACTCAAGAGTCAAATTATCTTGAGTGATCTGTAGCTCTCTTTGTCACTAGCAACCCCTTGCCTATCTCTGACTCTGGCCTCATACCTTATGAACCATTAGGTAAACCTTTCAGAATTAGTAATCCACCACAAGTTTCCATGAACCCAAAGGCTAAGAATGTCACCAGATAGCACCCATAGCCTATAGCAAAGATTCCCCAATTTGTTGTAGCCCACCTACCTGATGTTGCCACTGCTGATATTTTTGAAAAAAGCATTGACTTATGATTTTGTTTTGTCCTATAAACATTAAGAAAATTCATAGAACTGTAACCATGTTGGCACCTGGTATTTGGGTAACTTGAATCCATGTTCCCCAGCCATGATTATTTTTACTCCTATTTCATAGTACTCCCACTGAGTATAGTGACTGTGTATGTAGTGGTATGGTATTTATTTACATATTTTTAGGTCTATAGTTATTTGAAAACTATATTCATCAATCACTGTCTTACAGATTGCTCTAGCAATATTTATTGTTGATTCTATTTAATATATAACCTGGGGCTTTATTTACTTGAAAGGTATGTAAAATTCATTGACTATCAGTGCAGAAGGAATGTGTTAGGTATATGGTACATGTCTGTAAGAAATGTTTAGCTAAAGAAAAAAGATTAAATATTAAATCAGTCATTTGAGTGGATAAACTCAAGATAAATGTAACCAGTGTGAATGTGAACCAGCTCACACTACTCATTTAAAAACCACAGTTGACACTGTTAATCATCTGCATTATCCTGGCTGTGAACATGGCCAGTTAGCCACTGCCTGCTGAATGACCCCAGGGTGGCCCTGTACAACACTGATGGAATCTCCAACAGTGCAAGTGTCCAGGACTTCATTGAAAATACCAGTGTCTATGGGTGACACTGCTTTCATGTTATGTTGCTATTACATGAATCTAAGCTACTAAATAAATACAAACAGAAACTAACCGCTGATTGCTATGGAGCTCATAGCAAGTAATTTAAATAATCACATTGTTGACTTTGGATCTGAGTTTACAGTGTGATATTATGAGTAAGCTCTGTTTCACCAAAAAGGGAGATGTATGGAATGGCATATTTTGTGACCATATTGAGCTATTAACTGAAAACATATTAAATAAAGTAAGGAATTTGGAGTTTGTTAAGAAGCTCAATTTATAGAAACTTTTTTATTTAGTTTGTTTTCAGGCTGGAGTGAACTGCAGCTCACCAACAACACAGACCAACATTACATCCTTCTGCTGGATGACTGCTTCTATCAGCAGCCATTTCTATAAACATTCAGAAGTTATGGTTCCTGAAAAGAGTCTCCTGTCTCCAAGCACTAGAGGAGAACAGAGCAAACCAGTATTTATCATCCCTATGTAGAAGCCAGTTCTAGATTCACAGAGACAGCACCAATGCTCCCCATTTGAGAGTCTTCCTGATTGGACAACCTTACCATGTCAATTAAACAAATAGGAATACACATGTTTCTATACTGAGTGTTCACAGTGTACTTAGAGGTAAACAAGGCCTCACATAGCCATACTGTTATTGTTCTCGATTTGCAGGTTTGGAAATAGCAGCCCAACAGGACACTGTGATGGTTAGCGAACTGATGCCAAATTTATTCATAAATTGCCCATATGCTAACTTTTACATAATCCTATATGGTAAGTGGACTAAAGAGGGTTTTCTGAACAAGTGAGAAATTCTGCCTTCTATTCAGAAGTCTTAGGCACCAGAGACGTTCTTCTCCTGTGAGACATGTGATCGATATTACATACATCACTGAGCTGGGTACCAGAGGGGCTCTGGCCTGCATCTTTTGGGTGCCTACTCGAAGACTTTTGGCATATCTCCACAACAGAAAGGCTATAGGGGTGACTGTGGCATTTACCTCTGTATTCATAAATACCAATGGGTCTGTGAAAACCTAGAGCTAATCACATCTGTTTGACCTGCTCAAGTAGGTCCATAAGATACTTAGGGTGTCCCACATCCTCCTCATAATCCACATGCTCTTCCCCACGAAGGCATTTATCTAAACTCTCTCAAAGTTAGAATATATTTAAAATACATACAGAAAAATTCCTCACATAAAAATAAGTACTACCATTTCCCATAGCAACCAAGACCAGCACTCAGCAGATCAGCCTTTGCTGCTTCTGTCCCTTTCTTTGGCAGACCCTCTAAACCATTCAGCAATCTTCTACATTAATTAAATTTACAGATAGCCTCCCTTTCTAAAGCCTATTTATAAAACATAATGTTAGCTACCATTCCCTGCCAAAAATGAAAAGGCAAGGAGGAATAAAACATATGGATTACCTGCAATTTCTCAAGCATATGCACAAATCCCTCTGTTGCATCAAGAGAAGAATCTGAGGCAGAGGCTGAGTTTGCTCTAAGTCTGTCCTGTCTGTGGTGGTAAGAGGTGGTGTTTGCATTGTCAAGAGTGTTTCCTACAGCAACAGCAAACACCTCACATGACCCCAAGGCAAGCCCTGGCACAGAATGATCTTGGCTTGGATACACGACTGTTGTCATAAGGCCATGAGTCTAGCCCTCTCCTTCTGAGTAAGGAATGTTAAGACTACAACAGATAAATTGGACAGCAGACAAAATAACCCACTTTGTTATTTTTCTATTCAATCCATCTTCTGTGGCATGTCATATAGTGTGGCATGGAATCAAAGAATCATTTTACTTCATTTTGAAATAATTATTTTCAGTGGCTCTTTGTGGGAACTGTATGGTAATCTAGTTGAACACAAAGAATGAGGGTCGTAAGACCATAAAGAAGCAAATTGGTTGAACTACCCTGCTTTCTTTAATTAAGAACCTAGGAAAAGACAACTTCTTCTACCTTCCAAGAATTCAGAGGCCAGATACTTGTAGTAAGAACTATGAATATTCATGTCTTAATCCTTGGATTTACCTGAAAAACCAACTCTACATTTTTGGCCAAATTTAAAGCAAGCTTTATTCTACATATTAAATATTACCAGGAGATGGGCTTCGGTCAGAACCATCCCTGAATTCCTCATCTGAGAATGGTCTTGAGTTACAGGAGAGTATAAGGACAAACCTATAGCCAGAATACTTTCCCTTGAAGCTTTGTTAGTGCCCAAAACCTAAAATTCCCAGGATTCCAGGAAGTCACCTGGTTCCTGAGCAGGTGGGACTTCCAGAAGAGTTTTGTTTTACACATGCTCTCTCAACTTTCAATTACATTCCTAACAACTGTATAAACACATATGTGAGCTACACAAAGCAGATGTTAGACAGTGTAGAAAGCTCAGGAGGTGGGGGGGAAAACCTCATAGCAGAATAAATATACCTATCTCTGAAAGTCTCCATTATTTTGATTTTGGTTATCTGGACCCCTGGATCAAGGTTCCCAACTGTTTGTTCTTGTTTACTTCAAAGTCTTTACTAAGTTATACCTGATATTCAAGGATTTGCAAATATGTAATATCATAATTTGATAAATTTCAGTATATGCTTATACCTATGAAACCGTTATTACAGTAAAAATAATAAATATGTCCAACAATCCACTAGGATTCCTTCTATCTTTCTATTGGATTGGGAGAATCATTGTGATATCAGCTTACACAGGATATCCTGTTAACTTCTTTGAGATAGGATCTCGTGTATCCTAGGCTAGCTTTGAGCTTGCTGTATAGCCGAGACTAGCCTTCCACCCCAGATCCTCCTACCTTTCTCTCCCAAATACTAGTATTACCTGCCGGCACTTCCACTTCAGGCTCCTGAAAATTTTAATCACAAAATACATTATTGTTGTTTATAGATACTATGTTTGTACAGCAAATAACTAGAACTTATCTGGCCTACAAAAGCACAACAGTATACCCTTTGGATAACTCCCCCCAGTTCTCCATGCCCATCCCCAGCATCCACCATCCTGCTGTCTACCCCTATGATGCTGACTGCTTCAAAGCCCACGCATAAGTGGATAGTGTGTTTACCTGCCCTTTGCTGCCTGGTTTACTGCCCTCATAGTATGCTCTGGTGACTTGATGCTGATCTAAATGGCAAAGTGTCCTTTTTTATGACAGCAGAGTTTTCTACTCTATAGAGAGAAGGATTAGAAATATAGACATATGTGATATATATGTAGATATATAGATTATATAGAGAGACAGACAGAAAGAGGAGGAGACAGAGAGAAAGAGGAAGAGAGAAATAGTCATGCACTTACTTTGCTTTTGCTTTTTGACTATGCTGAATAACACTGTACATAGGCATGATACTACTACAAGCTTAGGCTCTTAGTAGCTTTACCCACCTGTGAGAATCCTGGCATACAATATTTCTATTTATAATTTCTGAGGCATCTCTACAATATTTTCTGTAAGTGTTGGGCCATTTCACATTCCTTCCCCCAATAGTGTATAAGGATTCCATATCCATACAAACATGTGGAAACTTTTAATGACAGCCATCCTGCGTGGGGCATGGCCGCTTAGTTTGCATTTTTTATACGATCAATGATGTTTATCATTTCTGACCTCACTGTGTGATGCTTGTACATAGTCTTGAGAGAAAAGTCTATTCAAATCCTTTGTCTATATTCTCATGCAATTATTTGGGATTCTGCTGTTGTTTTGTGGTCTCCTACTCATTTTAATACTTAGAATGATGTTACATTCTTATGGTTTTATTTTCAAGTCAGAAAATATCTTATGATAAAACAGAACATACAATAAGCAAAGTTTCTTCAGGTATTACCTTGAAATGTAGCTATAGAGCACAATTCTATCTGGAAGAACCTTGCATCTTGAAGCACCATCCCTTGATCAGTTAAGTAAAAGAGAATGGTACAGGAGGGAAGCCATGGATGGCCAGCCAGAAACCTGGGGCTGCTATGCTGCCTCCAGAGTTCGTTCTGCTCCCACTGAGCACAGGGTAAGCCATCTGCAAAGTGAAGAAAAAGATGGGAGGGTCTCAGTGTTTTTCTTTTATCCAATGATGCCACTGTAGGGGCTTGGGTGTAGATCAGTGGTAAAGCCCGTGTCATATGTGTAAATCCTCGGATTTAATCACAAAAGTGAAAAATAGTAATATTGTTATCTTTGTACACCTACTGTGTGTAAAGAGGTAAAGCAAGCATCCAGACTTCATTAGCATGTTTGAATTTACAGAAGAAATCAGCAAAACCACATTTCTCAATTATATTCTACAAGTGAAACTCAGTCAGAGATGATGAATGCATACATCTGAGACCACAGTACGTTTAATCTCTCCCAAAGCTGCTCCAACTCTCAGGCGTCACCAAATGTCCAAGTTTTTAACAGCTGGTGGAAATGAGGATTCTATTTTAACCATTCCAGCCTCTTTTTAAGCTTCCACTTGTGGGGCACAAAGATATGCTCATCAGAAGTATCCAGCCCTTCTCCCGACCATCTGTGACTTCAGTCTTTCCATTTTGTTTTGGCTGCCCTCTTTTGCTCCTAATTTCCCAAATGAACCTTTGCCTGATGCTGGATTCCTTTCTTCTGTTTTCTTCCTCTACAATTCTGCTACTACTATACCAGTAAAGCATGTCTATAGTAGTCATAGTGCCTACACTGCTGATGTAGCTACCTTTTCAGGGAATGGCTGATGTTCTTGGGGATCTCCTCTGCCCCCTTCCTTGACTCACATTTCACAGGGGCCAGGAAGGGAGGGAAAGCACCAGACCAGTGTTTCCTATCAGTTCAGAGGAGCAGGAACTGGGGGGCTTTTCCACAGGGTTGAGCCTGGCTCTCCACTGAGCAGTGTCTGCATTCCAAGGCTGGAGCCTGTCACCACCCTTCCAATCCCTTTGAAGCTGGGCAAAAGGCCTGCCAACAAGCACCAAGCTTGAGAGCTCCTCTGCTTGCCCTGGGAGGGGCTGTTTCCTGCCTGCTTTTCACAGCTTTTCACAAGAGGGAATGGCAGTCACAGTAATTTTGCAAGCTTTTACTCTAGAGACCAAAACATTAAAACTCTAGTGGAATGAGCATTCTATTAAACAGGCCAAGATTGAGTTGGTCCTGAAAGGTAATTTACCATGATTTATCTATTTAAAAATATTTGCAAACATACCTTTTTTTTTCTAAGTTTAATTAAATATTGCTAGCATTTTAAATAATTGCTGGTCCTTTCCATTTTGGCCTCTTTGGACCTGCTTCTTATCATCTGCTGCCTGTGAAGCCTGGCATCTGAAAGGGGTTGCAAAATTCCTGGTGGAACGTAGAGGCAGTTTTCCTAATCACATGTTCATGCTCTGCACAGTGACCTCAGTGACCTCAGTAAGATAGGAAGTGCTTCCCAGTCTTCAGGTCCAGACTAAAGGATTGGCTGAGAGGCTTTTATTTGTGTTTGCATTTATTATGCTTCAGGAGAAAAGTTTAAGTCATTTGTCTACCTCTACCTGAAATAGTAGTCTAGTGTAATAATAAACGTTTATTAGACATTTACAGCCAGAAAACTGGTTCTGAGCCAGGGAACTGGCACTTAGGAACTGTGTGATCCTAGGAAGTTATTTCACTCTGTCTGTTATAAAATGGGATGGCAATGCTACTTCCTAGATGTCATGATAAAAAAGCTAGACTTGCTTCTGTGTGGGCTTCATGTCCTGCAGCCCAGAGCACACAGGATGAGCCTCAATGCACTGTCTGACATCCACCATGCCAAGCCTTTACATCATTATCCAACAGCAGATGAGAAAACCGGGGTGGTCTAGTCCAGAAGGACACACTTAACCATCACTTAACAACGAATCTAAGTGTACAGTACCTGTAATGTGATGTTTCATTTTAAGTATTTAATAGTAAGACCTTAGCACACATATGGACAAGCCTGTGAAATGTAGTCATGCTCAAAGGTAGGTAGGCCCCAGAATAAGAAGTTCATGACAGATTGTAAATTGATCCTCTGTTTCCTTCATCAAGAGTTTGGCTTTTATCAGTTTCCAAACAGTTCCCCTTAACTAGAGGAGATACATGCCAAGTCCAGACCAGTAGATACCTGAAACCATGAACAGGGTCGAATCCACGTATTCTGTGGGGTTTTTGTTTCCTATTTAGATATAGTTTTAAGGAAGTGTATTAATTAGGCACAATGAGAGATTTATAATAACAACCAATGGCCAGTTACAACATTCTATAACAAAATTGCCCACATCATCACCACTCTTGCACTTTGGGGACATTATTAAGCAAAGAGAGATTACTTGAGCTCAGGTATCACGATACTGCAAGAGCCAGCCTGGTGCATGTGGGTACTGCCCACAGAGAACTCCTAAGTGCTGAATGCCTGTGCATAGGAACAGTACGTAAGATAGTACATACAAATGATTGATGTTCCAGGTGGGCTGGGATGGACCAGAATGCAACAAAGCTGGATTTTAATTTGTAATTCAGAACAGTGTGCAACTGAAAACTTCTGGACTGTTTGTTTCTAGAATCTTCCATTACATATGTTTGGACCACAATTGACCATAGAAAGCAAAACCTCACCTGGGAGAGAAGGTTGGATAGTATATTAACACGGTGCTTAGAGACAAAGTTAACCTGACAGAAACTGACTGGAGCTCCTCACCTGGACAAGCAACAACAGTTTGATGGCTGGCATTCTGCAGACACACACTGGGTCATGCTGTGTGACAGGACACTGTGGTAGCCGTCACCATTATGTTCATTACTGCACTGTCTGAGATACTCGCCAGCCCTCTTCTTCCAACATTCAGTGCTCCAATTCAAAGCATCCAGCGCAATGTGTAAGTAATGATATAGTCTCAGGACCCCCAAACCAAGTTCTCAGCACAAAGGAGATTTATTTGCCCCAGAGGGACAGAGGGCAGGGAATAAAGGAGATACAGGACACACAGAGCAAGGGAGTAGGGAAGAAGAAAGAGGAGGAAAGGGATATTTGTCCTAAAGAGGAGACACACATGGCACATAGGAAAATGGCAGTTTATAAACGTACAAGGGGAAATCATGTGTTAGAATGAGTTGTTTAATTTTAATTGGGCATGTTAATTAGGTGAGCCAAAGGGGGCTTTTGATTGCTGGACTTTCATACTTTGATGGTTGGACCTTGGCAGTCAGCCTCAGGAGGAGGAAATGGCCAGATAAGGGACTAGACCTTGGTGGCTAGCTTTAGGAATGTAATCTAACAGTTTTCAGCAAGGCACAGGGAATGGGGAAAAGGGCAAGGCTTGCCAGAGCCATGCTCACCTCGCTCAAGCTGTCCAGAGTCCCTTCATCATGTACTGCACCAGCAAAGACAAACCTGTGCATTTCCTCCTGTTTGCTTTCATCAGCCCTTTCCTAGACTTCTTACAGTAACACCAAGTCTTACAACTATTTTCAATGGCTTTGCCTCAGCTGTACACCTGCTGAATATGACAGCAATCCTAATCAAGAAGAGACCAAGGGCCAGTCTCGTGTTATGACCACGCCTAACACAACACTGCAAACCCCCTATGTCTTCTTCGTAAGGTCTACCTTTCCTTCCCAATTCCATTGAGTCCTAAACATTAGGAGTTAAACTATTTTTGAAAGCGCCACCTGGTGGCATGCACACATCAGTGCACCTGTGTATTGGGGCAAAGAAGCAAGGACACAGCGATGTTGCGCCCAAGACCCTTTATGCAAGAAAAAATTAAAATTAAAAAAAGAAGAAAGAAAGAAAGAAAGAAAGAAAGAAAGAAAGAAAGAAAGAAAGAAAGAAAGAAAATGAGTTTCATCGATCTCTTGATCACTTAGATAGAAGATTCAGTGATCAAAACATTTGCCAGACACCAGAAAACCTGAGTTTCAAATTCCCAAAACTCGTGCAAAGCCAAGCACAGATGTGCACATCTGTAATCTCAGTCCTCTTAAAGTAAGATAAAGGCAAAGACAGCAGAATCTCAGAAACTCATGGGCCAGCTATTCTGGTATATATGGGCCATATATTCTGATATATACAGCAGTGAAAAGCAAAAGAGAGACTCTATTCCACATAGAAGAAGAAAACCAGAACCCAAAACTATTGTGTGGCCTCCAGATACATGCTGTGATACATGCCTCACTCACATACATGAGCTTGCACTCCCATATATATATGCACATGCTCATAAGCATATTCATAAACAGCATGCATGTGAGCACATACACACAAGCATTATCAATCACAGTAACACTAAAAATAAAATATTTAAATGTAACAAAATCTGTAAATGCTGTGTTTGCTAAAAAGTATGCAACAGTAATGAAAGGAACTAAAACTGAAGTAGACTGATATACAAGTTATGACTGGGAGAATGCCAGCCCCTCAGGGCCTCCCATCCCCATGTTCCATCCAGAGAACACTCTAACTGCCCTAACAGCTGGGGTCAGCCCCCACCCCACAGAATAGAAAGATCAAGCTCAGGACTTGAGATTCCCACCAATCTCTGCCCTGGAAATCTCCACCCTAAAAACCTCTTTGCCCACAAGAAGCACTATATAACCCTGACTTCTGCAGTCCTCTGCTCCTTCTCACCCGAGCAGAGGTAGCCACCCTCCTGGGTTCTTCCCTCTCAATAAATCTCTTGTGTGAGTTATGCAGTGTGACTTTATGGTATTCCTTGGATTCCAACTGCTATGATATCTTTTCCCTCATAACTGCAACACTTACAATGGGTAAATAATTACCCCCTTATCATTTTTAAGGGAATTACGTGTTTTAGTGATATTTTGTATCTCCTTGACAAAATACCCAATACGGATAACTAAATATTGCATAACTTCAGAAGTTTTAGTCCCTAATTGTTGTCTCTGTTGATCTAGTCCCACAGAATGGCAGAGAGTATCTTGGTGGTAGAAGTATGGGGGGCAGGCTACTTAACTCATGCTAGACAGAAAGCATAAATAGGGAAGTAGAATAAGAAACAAGAAGAGATGGAGGAAAAGAAATAAGGGGGAGAAGAAGACGGAACAGCTGGATATTCCCTAAGGCTTGCCTTTAGTAAACTATTTATGGAACGATTCAAACCATGAAACCACCAGGCCCCACCTCCTGAAGCTTTCAAGCTAGCTCTGAAAACTTCCACCTGCTTGTGACCAAGTCTTCAGTATGCGAGACTTGGGGGAATGCTTCATATCCAGACCATAATATTAATAAAGCCACATTCTCTTCAGTTGATTTATGCAGTATAATACAAATCAAAATTTCAGCAAAGCTTTGGAGAGATGGACAAGCTAGCTCTGAAAGCTAACTGACAAAAGAACCAGTAAACAAGGGGGAAAGGGAGGGGGTATGCATCTTTAATCCCAGCACTCCAGAGGCAGAGGCAGGCAGAGGCCAGCCTGGTCTACAGTTCCAGGATAGTCAGGGCTACACAGAGAAACCCTGCCTTGAAAAACAAAACAAGAATGAACAAACAAACAGAAAGAAATCATGAGGTTGGAAGAAAGTAAGAAAGAAACAAGAGAACCAGAAAAGCCAGAGAAATTCTGAAAAACAGTTGAGAAAGTGTTTCTCCCTATCTGTAAAGATGTATTATAAAGATAAAGTTATACAGCTCACAAGATGCCCTGAAAGAAATATAAAATATAATAAGAGAAAGAATTAAGAGCACAGAAATATACGAATAACATGAATTAGGTTTTGGGAAAGGAACAGAGGCAACCCAGTGCAAGTTTTATCTTTTCAACAAATGCTGCTGGAACAGTGGTCATCCGTGCACAGAACCTCAGCATACCTCTCAGATTTCATAAGAATTGGGTTGAGATTACCAACCTGGCACCAAAGCTGAGAAGATGCTAGAAGAATGTGGGAAAAGCCTGAAAGCCGTGGCACCCTCCAAACAAAAAAAGGAAACTCAGAAGGTTAGATATTTGAAGACTTAAAACAAGACATACAACCTTCACTCAGTAAATGGTAAAGTTATGACAGTTAAAAGTCAGGTCATGGGATAAGACAAAGATATTTATTCTACCTATATCTAATAAAGACCTGTAACTATAGTCACACAGTTTGACTGATAATATCATCTTTCAAAGTCATATTAGAACTTAATTCCCAAGACAGATGTACAAAGATGTCCTGGCTTTGAAAGGAGATCAGTGATGAGGTATTTATCCACAACAGGAGAGATTATCACTTATATAAGGAACTTAGTATGAACACAAGTGTTCTAGGGAACATCTGTCTCTTCTGCTATATGAAGACACAATTTCTGTCCCGTATGAAGGATGCAACATCTAGGTGTCACCATAGACTGGAAGGGGAAACTGGGACTTTATCTGGCACAAAACCTGCTGGCACTCTGTGGAGTGCCTTCTGTTACATACAAAAAGACAAATACATAAAGAGCAGTTAAAGCTTAGCCATTAGAACAAAGACAGAAGCAAAGTATTGGAAAAGATATCCAAGGCCAGTAAGCACTGGGAAAGGTAAATTACACCTGCCTGAAGAGCTGAGATGTGAAAGATGATGTCCATCCTGGAGGGCAGTGCAGATGAAGTCGGCTCCATTGTTTGCCTGAGTACAAATGAAATAGTGTAACAGTTTGGTGTAGAGTGAAGCATCTGGTTGCCTTTGACCCAGAAACCCCATGTCTAGGTATCTACAACAGTGGATGGAAAACACAGATTTTCCTAAAATCTCAATACATGCTCAAAATAGCTTTCTTCATAATACTCCCAAACTGGAAGCAACATTAGCACTCTTCAACAGTCTGCAGGCTAAGAAGTCTGAGGCACCTGCAGAATTAAATATTTGCCAACAATAAAAAAAGAAGGATAAAAATATTGATTTATTCAACAAGATGGATAAATTGGAAATTCTTTTTACAGACCAAAGAAAAGACAAGCCCAAAAGACTTCATATTGTTTGGTTCTATTCACATGGCTGTTCACTGTCTAGCATTGTAACGAACTGTAATAAATAATCAACTTGACAAGAGGGATGCCTGTTGTGGCTGACAGTTTGTGTTCAACTGGGTCTGATCCTTCAGGGTCTAAGGGAATACAGACCATCACGGTAAAAGGTTAACAGTAAATCAGGCAGAACTCCAAGACAGGGAGATAGGAATAGAGGCTGAGATCCCAATATCCCTTTCAAAGGAAGACCTTCCACTTGGCGCCATCTCTTAAAGGTCTTACCATCTTCCAGTGATATCACAAACTAAGGACCAAACTTTCATGAATGCATCTGTGAGGAACACTAATCCAGCACAAAGAACTCTGTTCATATAGCCATTGAGAAAATGTACATTAAATTCATATGCATCCTTTTATATCAATAATCAGGCAAATGCACAGTTTCACATTTTGAGGCAAAGAAAATATAATGTTCATAAACACACTGTCATTGGGATTATAACTATTTGATTTGCTAGCAATATATAGCATATGTATTACACTAAAGTTATATAACAAGTCATATGACTCAGCAAACCCACTTTCAAACACCCCCTTGGAGAGCCCAGTGAGATACAACAATAATTGCCAGTGAATGGAAAATGAAAACGCCTGACTTTGCATCATAATCTACCAAGGAAAAGTGAATAAGCCACACATACACCTCCATGAGCAAATCTCAGAAATGTTTCCCACACTGAAAACTAGCTTTAGAAGACCTTCTGCACACAAGTGATGGAGCCTCACTGGAGGCTTTTATCACTAGAAGACTATAGTTCCAACTGCAACTCCTACAAGACAGACAGTGTTCTGACCAGAATCCTGAGATGCTGTGGTGATGGAGAGGCAGGAGCAGAATTTAAACCTCCTAGACCCAGCCCCTGGGCATCTGAAAATTCAGCAATAGCAGAAGAGATAGGGAAAATTTCCAGTAGCAGTGGAGTAGTCACTTCGGCCACAGAGAAGACATTGGCTGCTCTATGAGCTAAACCCTCCTCCAGAGAGGCTGAAAGAGGATCCTGGTAACTTTTCATGGTGAAGTGCAATTTCTCTTACAGTGTACACTACGATAGTGAAACATCTGTTTCCCTTCAGAAGCCAGCAAAGGAAGTGTGCATTCATGTTGTAAACAACCCAAAATATCAAACACAGGATGAACAGCTGAACACCATACTCTCCAAAGGTAAGGACTATGCTACAGATAATAAGTATGTAAGACAGAGACATGAACAAAAGACTTGACCAAATAATTATAAAAGCAACTAATATAGATGTACTACAGCATAAAGAAAAAAACCCTGATCTAGGGAACAAGGACCAAGATAAAGATTTACCAAAATTTGGACTTTGGGAATAGATGTCTGATGCAATAATGAAATAAGTGACTAAGCCATAAAATTCCTATCAGGAGTGGGGTGATTGCTGCTATTGCAGATGATAAAGTTCAGAAGATTTTGGAGCTGTTTTTGTGTGGGGAGCTTTCGACGGTGTGAAAATACTGGCAAGAAACACCTTAGAATGCTTTAAAGACAGAATGATGGGTGATTGTGGTGGAGCTTCAGAAGTCAAAGGCTGGCAGGACTGACTGCAGGGGAAAGATTGCCTGTAAGAAGTCATAGATAGGAATGGTGATCTATGGGGCTCTGAGCTAAGATCATGCATGGCACACTCAGGCAAAAACCTGCTCTGCATTTTGTCCATGTCCTGAGATTATAGTTAATAAGGTAAATAGATTTTCATTTAACACATCATTCAAGTTATGGTGTGGTTTTATGCTAACTGCTTTTGGCTAGGATTACAATGAGGACTATAAACAAAAACCAGAAAAGTTGTTCTTTTTTCAAAATAAAATAAAAGCATTTTTGCCCAGAAAAGAAATACTTGCAAAGTCATGGCCCAGTAAAATTTGGCTGCTAAGGAATTTCATGACATTAGAAAGAAAGCAAGTATGTTACATCAGTATGATAGGAAAGATGCCTAGGGGACATTTCACAAATTGTATGACACTCACCTATTTGCAAGCTCAAGATGATATGGTTTCAGCTTTACTTTGAGAAGATAGCTCTGGGATGTCCTGTCTGTATGGACTTATTTAGAGAAAGAATTCCCTTGTGATCAGTCCTCAGAAACCCAGAGCTCACTGCAACTGTGGTACAATAGGGTTCAGTCATAGCTTTAGCTAGAAACCTTGGCATTGTCTGTATCTGCTGATTTTACAGCAAAGCAAAATGCAAGAGTTACAGGGTCATGGAGGCTTCTGTACACATTTTAAAGGAAAATCTGGGAGGCCAGGCAATGTATGACAGGGTCAGAATCCCACAAGCAACCCCTAAATGGATGACACACGGAGCAGTGAAACTAAAGATAATCTGAGTCTGGAACCATAGGAATGTGGAGCGTCTGCAAGGAAGACCACAGGCAGGGATTGTAGTGAGCCATAGACCAAAGCCATAGGTCTGCAGATAGTCAGGATGTGGGGAAAGTCTTCCTAACCCTTTGGATTTACATCAGGCCAATGCATAGCTTAGATGCCAGAGTGGAACTACAGATGTAATGTTTCCTGATGGATTTTAGTCTTTCTTTGGTTCTTTCTATATCCAAATACTTCCCTTGATGAAGGAAAATGTTTATTCTGTGTAACTGTATATAGCAGCATTCCACTTGCTTTCTTGTTTTATATGGATTCTGAGTGAAATATTTGCCTTGAATCTCAGAGACACTTTGCATTCAAACTTTTTAACGGTGCAAAACCATTGAGAGGATGCTCACACTTAGAGATGGACAGAATGCATTATGCATTGTTTCAGATAAATGTGGGTCCTTAGGAGGCCAGAATGGAATGCCTTATGTTAAATGAGGTATGTTTTGGTGCCAACTGATAAGAAAAGTTATTACAAGTCGGTATTTTTTTTTATTTATTTATTCTTCTCTCATATATTTCATGTTGATTGTAGCTTCCCCACTTTTCTCTCCCCCAGCCCCTCCCCCACATCTTCCTTCCCTCCCAGATCCACTTCCCCTCCATTTCCCTTTAGAAAAGAGCAGGCCTTCCAAGGATCTCAACCAAACATGGCAAAACAAGTTACAATAAGGTTTAGGGATATACCCTCATATCAAGGCTGAATGAGGCAACCCAGTAGGACTAAAAGGGTCCTAAAAGCAACCAAAAGAGTCAATGTCAGCCCCCATTCCCAATGCTGGGAGTCCAACAAAAACACCGATTATTTACAAACATAACATATGCAGAGGCCTAGGTCAGATTTACATAGACTCCCTGATTGTCAGTTTAGTCTCAGTGGACCTATATGAGTGCTGGTTGGTTGAATCTGTGGGCTGTGTTCTTGACTCCTTTGGCTCCTACAATCCTTCCTCCCCATCTTCAGGAGGATTCTCCAAGCTCTCCCTAATGTTTGGCTGTGGTTCTCTGCATCTGCTGCTATCAGTTGGATGAAACCTCTCTAAGGACGATTATGTTAGGCTCTGGTCTCTTATGAGTATAAGGAATCATGTCACTAACACCTCCCAACCCCCATCATGTTTGGTTCTGTCCTAGGTCGCTGTACTACTCTGATTCATGGCTATCCAGGCAGTGGCAGGAGTGAGCTCCTTCTTGTGGCCTTGTGGCACAGACCTCAGGTGGACCATTCATTGGTTAGCCACTCCCATACTGAGTGTCTTCATGAGAAAATTGGAGAGATCCCACACTAGCAACTTAACAACACACGGAAAGCTCTAGAACAAAAAGAAGGAAACAGACCCAAGAGGAGTAGATGGCAGGAAATAACCAAACTGAGGGCTGAACTCAATAAAATAAAAACAAAGAGAACAATACAAAGAATCAATGAAACAAAAAGTTGGTTCTTTGAGAAAATCAACAAGATAGACAAACCCTTATCCAAACTAACTAAAAGATGAGAGAGAATATCCAAATTAATGAAATCAGGAGTAAAAGGGGGACATAACACAGACACCAAGGACCTAGAGCCAATATTATGTCAAATAAAAGAACCTGAGTGCATTTCCCCTAAGGTCTGTGATGAGCCAGAGTGTCTACTCTCTTCACTCTTACTAAATATAGGACTTGATAAAGGAGCAAGACAAGAGAAACAAATACAAAGGATACAGACAGTAACAAAAACAAACATTCTTGTTTGTAGATGGCAGGATCCTCTACTTAACATACCCTAAAAGCTCCACAAGGGGAACTGGAGAGATAACTTAGTGCTTCCTGCTTCAGTTCCTATCACCCATGACCCATGTCAGATGTCTCATACCAGGAAATCTGACCTTTTTCTGTCATCTTTAGATGTCTGCACACAGATAACATATATTCACACACACACACACACACACACACACACACACACACACGGGGGGGAGTGGAGGGAGAGGGGGAGAGAGGGGGACGGGAGGGAAATAATTTTTGAAGCCTTCACTGAAATATTTTGTAAACTTATAGTTTAGGCAAAGTAATGAGATATAAAATTAAGTGGAGAAAACCAGTAAATTCTTTATATCCACCAGGAAAGAAAGGAGGAGGGAAAAATTCCTATTCACGGTAGCTTCCAAAAAGTAAAATATCTAAGAATAGGGCCTCCAAAGGAAATAAAACACCTCTATAATAAAAACTCCAAAATATTGAACAAATCAACTGCCAGAGACTAGAAGATGGCTAAAATCTCCCATATTCTTCAAATGACAGAGTCGACATTGTGAATTGGTTGTATCACCTAAAGTAAGGGACCCTTGGGACATGCGGTTCTCTAACACATATCTCAGTATCATGTTCCTTTGCCAATTTTACAAACCTAAAGACTCACTCCAGATGTGGCTAACTGATAAACAGACCTGTCCTTGTATCGTTCAGTAAAGGGTCTCCAATTTTTATCTCCTAGGTCTGTTACTTCTTTTTTAAATTTATCACGATTTTCCTTTTGGGAAAGGAGAGATGGGCTCGAAGGACCCAAGTTTCATTCCTAGTACCCAGGAAGCTCCAACGAAGCTAATGTTTCTGGCCTCTCCAGGTACTGAACTCAGGTTCACATGCCCAGAGAGACACACATATACATGACTTAATATAAAAAGCAAACCTTTAAAAGAGGCTTTTCTCTTAGCACAAATACCCTTGTGCTGTTACAGCAATCCTAGCTGTATTAGTGGGGATTCTCTAAAGGAAGAGAGCTGATAGATATATGAAGGGAATGTGTTAGAGTGCCTTATAGACTGGTATATCAAGTCCAATGATGGCCATCTACCAAGTCAAAGACCAAGAATTAGCAGTTGTTCAGCCCACAAAGCTGGATATCTCAGCTGCTCTTCAGTGAATGCTGGAATTCGGAAGAAGCAGGTTCTGATGCCAGTGAAGGAATGAACCATGCCAGCCAGAGTGAAAGCAAGCAGGTAAGGAGCAAAACTTCCATGTCCTTTGTATAGGCTGCCACCAGAAGATGTGGACCAGATCTCCCCATCTTGAAAGACCTGGATTAAAGGTGGATCTTCTCCCTTCAAATGACTTTTAAAAATCCCTCACAAGTGGATCAGCTGCTTGGGTTTTATTTACCTCTGTGTGTAGTCAAGCTGACAATGACGCATAGCCATGATGCTGGCTTTCTGAAAGAGGGCTGGACTGCTGCGCCCTCTTGACAGCATTCCCCTGTGTGATAATCTCAGTGTGGTAAATGGAGATCTGCCCCTGAGTTGCAAGGTAACAGTCTGGATTTCTTTAGCGGACCTTGCCAAGATCTTCATGCCAGGAGGCACACTTGCAGTGAAGGAGCATGTAATGCTGACACAGAAATTAGCCCACAGCAGTGCCATCTTGCACATGCTGAAAGAGTCATAGAGGCACACTAGCCTTTATGTGGATTTCATTCAGGAGCAGAGCAAGAGCAACACTGAAAGATAAGGGTTAGTGATGAGAGCATCACCCCAGGCCAAAACTGGAGCCAGCTTTCAACAGCTGTTTTATGCTCCTCTTCCACACAGACTCCAACGGGCTCATTTCTGGTAAAACCAAGGATCACCTGGGAGATTGTATGGTCATCAACCATGCATTTGTTGATACCTGCATTGTATTCTAGGCACAGCCAGCAGGTGAAAATGTCAAGCAGGCCTCAGAGATGAACTTAGCATTGTGGGTGGGATACTGGCTACTGAACTCAGGCCCTCCGGAAGACCAGCAAGTGTTCTTAACCACTGAGCCATCTCTTCAGTCTTGGTGCCATAGGTCTACAAGTCCTGCTGTGGTAATGGAGTAGCTACAATACAACTTCCTGGGGGGGAAAATCAGTCATTGCTGTGAATTACAAAACAAAAACTAGTGATAAAATCTTTTAAATTAACAAAAAACTTCAACATGATTGTTCATGAGAACTGCTTTTCATAGTAATCTGCAACCCACATCCCATTCTCCTGGGCTTACATAACACCTAAAAGGACTGTCTAGTTCTCATTCCCTCAGTTGTAAAAGCTACTTGGGAATTTTTTTTCTTAGAACACCGAACAGTAAACATGCCTTAGATCAATTGCACCCATCCTTATAGATATCTTTATGGATATGGTGGAGAGATGACTTTAAACAGCAGGGTGCCCCTGGGAGTGACGCTCCAGTGACTACTATGGGCCCTCTCTCTAAAGCTCCTATTGAGTCTGCAGAGGTGATGATGCAAGTGAGTGGGATCTTTATGGAAGAGGTCTCACTCTCAAGAGATGGAATCATTTTCCCTGCCTGGGAAAGTGGGTTATAACATGAATCGACCCGTCATGTCTTGGCTATACGTCAGACATACACTTTTTGGTCTGTTTTCTAACAGTCCCAGAAAGCAACATGAGCCCTAAGGCCCAGCAAATAGCATCAGCTTGTTTCTGAACTTCCAGAACCTCAAACCAAAATAAGTCATTACTGTTTATAAAGTACCCAGTCTCAGGAATTCTACTACAGTCACAGAAAACAGACTAAGACAGTTTCCTCACTGTGGGACTGCAGCTAGAAAACTGTCCCTCCAGTACATCTCTGCCTGCCTTAGTGGCTAACAGTGACCTGAGTCTGAGGAAGAGCTGAGTGGCTTTGTGTGGGGTCACTCAGTGAACCCAGAAGTGAGTGGATGAATGAGCATAAAACCCAACTTCAGTCAGCCTTTTCCTCTAGTATGTACAGGGACACTGGCAAAAAGACAGCAGCAGAATGTATAAGCAGTGGTTATAAACCAGATCCCAATCATAGTTAGAAAGGAACAGATGAGCCACAGAGTGAACAGTGAGCCTTCAAGGTGCTGCTGAGCACTGCAGTTTCAGAAGTGGTGGTGTTGGCTCCTTGGATGATACAGAGAGTACCCTGAATATTCCTAATAAACGTTGGAAAGCCTACATTATCACAATTTTAAAAGTAAGGTTGGTGTGGTTTTCTAAACGGAAGGCTTTGTTCTAAGTCTTATCCTTCCTGTTCACTGTCAGAGTTAACACACCTTATGTACATAAAGCTTCTGCGTTGGTGCTCACCTGTCCACTTGCCCATTGTTCATCCTCATCAAAGGCAGTTCATGTTTAAAGGCTATAGGAATATGTCACTTGCATCACAAACAGAAGGAATATACTTGCACCTAGTTCCTATAACTCTTGGCTAGCAGTTATTCATGACTTGCTTGAGTATATGCATCTCAGGAAGGAAGGACAAAGAGTATACTTTCTAAGAAAGACAGCCATATATAAACACATTTAGTAGATTAAACTACTTTGAAAGATTGTTTTGGTTCTCTGTTAACAATGAACCTGGCTCTCCCTCCTCTCTGCATGGTGTTTAAGGATACAAGACAGTTCACCAGTAGACAGAGTTGACACATTTAATGTATGAGATAGGAATGGTCATTTCCAGTAAATTTGGAACTCCTTTATTGTTATTTAAGAAATTACTCTTCAAACACAAAGTAGATGCAGGTTCCAAAATCAAAGTTCTGGGTCTGAGTCTAAGCCCCACTTAGTTCTTATAGCCTGTGAGGTTTTCCCTACAACCAGTGACTCAGAAGCTGGCAGGGAAGTGTGGACCCAGGCATTGTGCTTTGCACGTTAAAAAAAAAAAAAAACAATTGCAACCTAAACTGTTCTGTAGTGATCAGAACAAAAGAATAAAAGACTGTGAAATATGGCTAGAAATACACTATACTTTTATGTGAAGTCCATACTGAAATTAGCACAGATAGAAAGACTTTTCAGTATATCGTTTGTTAAGTATATACTACTTTGCAGTTTAATTTCATGTTTTGGCAAAATTGAAAGGCCTTTTCGCTTGAGACCCTTCTGTTCTGAAGTGTGAGCTGAGTGGGGCCTCTGGTCTGTTAGGAAAAGTCAGCACCCCAGATTTAAACCATTCCCTTGCAGAGGCCTTGATATTTTATATATAAGTGAATTGATTTTAAGATTTTTCTATTGGCTTTTGGAGAGTAACCTTTAATTTAATGGTATATTCTTTCATCCCAGGCCAGAATTTGAAAAAGAAGAAAAGCTACACAGTTGAGATGAGTCAGAATCAATGTATTGAGCAGTTCTATTGTGAAACGTTATTTGAGAAGTAATTATTTTTATAAAAAATTATTTATCCTTTGTCTTCTTGGATATAATTTTAAGGTTGTGAATATTGAAAGACATTTGCTTTGTTTTTAGCAAGCTTTCCATCCCCCAACCCCTCCCCCCCCCCAAAAAAGCTTTAAGCTTATGTTTGAGAGTGTGCTGAAGAGGAACCTATTTTGTCAATAAAGATGAGTGCTTGGAAAAAAAAACTCTCCCTCATAAATATGAAATAAATCAAAAATATATTCTTTTGTTTATTTTTCCACAATGAAGCTTGTTGCATGTATTATCGTTGTTAAAAGATTTAACTTTAAACAAAAGTGATGAAGATGGATCTGTTGTTCATGAATATTTTTTAACTGTGACACTTTCATCATCTGTCACAAGTGACCAGATTTACACCTTAAATCTCTCAGAAAGAAGACGGTCACATCAGAGAATGCAATGCCTCTCAGCCTATTTTAGCTCTCTTGGTGGTGACCATTCGATGCTGCACCTTGGAAACTTGAGCAGAGTACTTTTGTGACCCTCATGAGACAGCCGCTTTTGTGATCCTCTGAGAGACCATGAACACGTCTTCATCCTGCCCATACAGAAGCATGAGCACCCCACTGGATCTCCTGGAAAGCTCCACCTAAACCTATGAAAACCATCAGTGGAGTCTGGTACGGATTAGAATTTAAACTAGTAAATACAATACTAAATAGAAGAGTAAGTACTGCACTTCCTCTTACTATAATTTAAGTTATAATTTGATTTTAAAATACAATTTAATGATAATATAATTGCTTACTCTACTTCAACAACTGATAACACCATAGTTCAGAAGGCATTTTTATGCTTTTACTGAACAAGAAAATTTGAGGAAAAGATAGAATTATCACATTGCAGCCTATAACTATGTTTAAAATGTTTAATGTTTTCTTTCTTTCTTTCCCATGTGCATGTGTGCCCATACACATGCATGCTCACATGCCATGGTATGTGTAAGTAAGAGTACAGCCTGTAGCAAATCACTTCTCTATACAGTGTGGGGTTGGCGATTGAACTCACATCATCAAACTTGATGGCAAACATCTTTATCAACTGATCAACCTCACTGGCCCTTTAATGTTTGTTGTGATAAAATTTAAAACCTACTGAAATTATAAAGAAAAACTGTGATGTCTGGAACACCCGCCCACGCATAGATGCCTGCAAAGGCTTCCAGCTACTCACCTTGGAATTCCTCTCACAATCTATACCAGGTCTTTCATACACTTTGCCTAGGAGTACAGTTATTCTAGTGGAAATTTAGGCATTTTCAACCTTACTAAGCCTTCCAAAATTGCTCATCGAGTAATACCACTAACTTAGACTTCCACCAGCAGTCCTCACAATCTGCGAGCTCTCATCGGTCAGCCTTGAGTTTTTTGCCTACCCAGAACTGGGTAGAAATTGCAGTTCCAGTGTGAATTTGCCTGATCAATGAGGTGTGAGGCGGGTTCTGGTCACTCCAGCTTCATCTGCAGTAGCTTGCCTGACTAAGTCTTTTTCCTTGGGTGTGTGGGGGCAGGGGGTTCTAAATGGCTTCTAGTTTATAAACTTCCAGTGGGTTTTCTTTCCTTGCTTTGTTTCATTTTTTATTTGAATGCAGTGCTGAGCCTAAGGCTTCTCTGTGCATGCTAGCAAAGTTCTGCAACCAAGCTACAACCTAGCCCCCAAATTTTAATTCCTAAATAACCAAAATGTTATCCAGTATGGTTTATGGTTTTTTATCTTTCTTTTTAAAAATCACTTTTTGCCATGCCGTTACAAAATGAAAAAGGGCCTGTGTTTTACAACTGTGCTCAGATTAACGTTATTCAAATTTTCTTAAAACTCCTCTGGGGCGTGTATATACGAGTTAGTGTAAGAAGGCTACAACTTCCCTCTGTACTTACTTCTTTATCTCCTCTTTTCCTCAACTCCTCAGATAGAGTAGCAGTTATCAGAACTGATAGAGGAAGAAAAGACAAACTCTAAAATATATCAGATGGGCCCAAGGTCACTTAGTCTGTGGCCAAGAATATCAAAGTGAATCTTCCCTTTTAAATACTTCTGGGCCCGCCAGGCTTCATCAGCATTTCAATCTGAGTCTTATCTTTTTCCACTCACTTCAACTCTGCCCCTTGTTGCTCTTCTGTCTGCCTTCCTGTTCAGTCTGGCTTCGCTGGGTAGTTCCTGCTGCACTGGCTGAATCTCATCTGAAGCTAGAGCTGTGGCCACTAGCTCAGCGGCTCCCTCTCTATGCCTGAGTAACTGATGGCCACCTGAAATATTTCACTTGTAACTCTGCTGTGGTCCTCAGACTGAAGCAAAGGATGCTGCTAAATATCAGCCTTATGCAGCCCCACCACCACACACATTAATAACAAAGAATTATTAAGACAGCTTATCTGCAGCTGAGGCTGAGAACCCTGGACTTAGAATATTGTTACCTTCACCCACAAGATCCAGTCCTACAGAATCCTACAGAACACCATCTCTGGACTGGGGAGTTCCACTGTATAGGATCTCAGCTCCCCAAATCTAGCTGTAATTTACCTTGGAGTGGGATGGGGGGAGGGCTGTGATACATACACATCAGAGTATGAGGGTCACTCTTACCAACCCCCCAGTCAGATAACAAATTCTCAAATTCTATCCTGACAGACAGCCACCTGGAAACTGGCCTGACCTTCTATTCCAACAGCAACCTTCTCAAATTCAGGACTTCATTATTTTGCACCAAGTTGATCTCTCTTTGGTAAGCTGATAAGGAGTCCTAAAACATTGTAAGAAGGGAGAAATGAAAAACCTTGAGCATGCCCTTGCTAGAGGAACCCAGAGGCTTCTATCACATTGCACACAGCTCCAAATGGCTTGTAGAGCCATGTGTTCTTCAGACGCATCCAGGCTAGAACTGCTACCTTAGTCTTCGTGCAGATTTCTGGTACTCGAATATGGAGCTGGTCTCTAAGAGCCCCAGCTCACGTGGGCACCCAGACCCTCCAAGTCCCTCCCTGCCTCTTTCCCAACAGCAGCACTTACACTAGCCAACCAAGTGTACTTGTGGTCCACCACAACCAAGGTTTTCAGAGTCTCTTCCTCCTGTCTAATCCTTTCTTCCCCTGCCTGGTCTGGCTTCATCCTGTTCCACCTTTCAGAGTACCTTGATCCACCATCTCAGAGACATCTTGCTGCTGGCATCAAGATGTCTGCCTGAGAAAGCTTTACTGACAACTCTTCTGCATCCTGGGCTCACACTCTTCTTAATCCTTTAGTTCACAAGGTTTCCCTCTGCCAATGCCCTTCTGAGAGCCTCTTATGGGCTCTGTGTGTGTGTGTGTGTGTGTGTGTGTGTGTGTGATAAGTCTCCATGGATTTTCTCATCCTTTCAACCTCAGTGCCTGGCACAAACAGAAGTTCATTAAGAGCACTAATAAATTTAAAGGAACAATAGACCAGCATTCTTTCCAAGCCATCATATTGCTTTCCAATCTATGCTTTGGTCGCTTGGTATTTTTCCCTTGTAAATAAAAGTGTTCTGGTTTATCTTAATCAAGTGTATTTTCATGTTCCTGAAACACATTAAAAGCTTGAAACTATAATCACAACATCAAGCAAATGTCTAGGTGCCCACTCCCTTCTGTGGAAATGTACCCCATGGTTTGTATTTCAAAAACACTGTTCCTGAGGCTCAGGCCCAACTTCCCCAAGTACCTTTTCCTAGGAGTGAGTGCCAAGCTGGTCTGGGTTGGACGTGGGAAGGAAAACGATAGTAAACTTTGCCATGTAAGAATGTCCAGTTGGTAAAACTCACCCGGAACAGAGGGATCCAATCTTGGGTTAGGACAAATGAGAAAAAAAATTGAGCCTCCTGGTGGAGATTATGAATGACCTGGGTCACCAATCCTCACCAAAACCCAGCAGGTATGCTCCTCAGGTCTTCACCCAGAGAAACTCTGAGGGCATTGTGTAATTGCTTTCACAAACAAAAAACTTTATTCTGGGCAGTGTTTTCTCACATCTTCTCCGCTTTTTCCATTACAATAACTCTCCATGCCATCTAAAACAAACAAACAAGAAATGTCTTTTGCTTTTAAAATGTCACCTCTTTTTTCACTTTGATTTAGTGCCCTTTGGCTACAAGCCTTCTGGCTCTGGGCCAAATGGTCAGCTCCTCCACAGAGCCTTGGCAAGAAGAGGGATCTGGATCACAGTTCAGGAAGCCTGCTGGGACCTCTACGTGTCAGCTACCTCCTGTTCTGCTTTCCCTCTTTAACTCGGGGGACTCCACAAGATGCTCCTTCCTGTCCCCTGGGACAGCAGCTGGGTCTGCAACCTCAGTCTCCACCCCCACCTCCAAATCGGGTGGAGGCAAAGCCTTCTAGGGACCAGATTAGAGGAAGCAGCCTACAGTCTGGGAAAACAACAGTGAGGAGCAGAACAAAACAACCCTTTAGCTCCCAAAATTCTTAATACTAGAGTCATCTCCTTAATGTCCCAGCATTCCAGCGAGTCTGTCACTGTCCCTAGGAAGGCTCCCAAAGGACACCAGAAACACATCTTTGGCCCTCACAGAAAGGAAGGGCTTCTGCAGTGTTGGTGAGGTATCCTGACTCCTTTAAGATACATAGTTCATCTGCAGGTGTAGCTCAGAACTTGATCCCAGCACTTCAGTAAAACCACTTAGCTCTTCCACTTACTGTACCAGCTCAATCTTGAACAAGTCCCCAAGCCCTGTCCAGCATCTGTCTCCTCTCCTATGAGGGAACAACACAACAGAAGCACAAACAAAGCCTGCCTTGCAGCAACCTCCCACATTCGTTCCTTCACTTCATGGAAGAAGTTTTGATTAAATCACCAAAGAACTGTCTTGAATTCTCTCTCATAAATGAAGAGAGGCTTTAACATACAGCCTTTTATACACCGAGGTCTGGATTGCTGTGTTACCAGGTTCTGACTAGAAATAAAAACTAATTATGTGAAATATTTAAGAGTTAAAGAGATGATTTCCCCTTTTTAGTCTACAGAATTCTTCACTACACATTTCTTTAAGAGTTTGGGGTGTGCGTGTGTGTGTGCGTGTGTGTGTTTGTGTGTGTTGAGAGATAGAGAGAGACAGATTTGTTTGTCACACTAGGGCAATCTGCCCAATTGCACACAAAATTAACTGAAAGCAATTCAAATACAAAATTGTACACACATGCATATACATGCATGCAAGTATACACATAAATACTGGTATATAAGAGTACATGTATTTGATTCTAAATTAATATATTTCACCTTGTAAAATGACCTTCCAAATGCTTGATCATTCAGCATCTGAGGTGCTCTTTCTCTTCCTGGGGAAGTAAACTAATAGACTGACACAGAAGAACCCACTGTGTGTGTGTGTGTGTGTGTGTGTGTGTGTGTGTATATATATATCAGGTATGGCCAGTACAGCCACACTTCAGCGATGCAAAGCCTTCATATCCAAGGATGCCCTCATGTGCCTCTCTTCCTCTGAGATCAACTATTCCTTTCCATTAAGCAACTTCCTGTTTTGCTCTTCGGTGTCCTTTATCATGCTGGACCCTTGACTTACTATTTTTGTTCTTCTTTATTCTACCAGAATCATTGCACCTGAATGAGGAACTGTGATGTTTTTCTCTCTCTCTCTCGTTTTCTTTTAAATAACTTTTCTCATAGAATCAGTGACATAAGATTAATTGTTTGTTTTCAATACTGGTTTTTTTTTTTTTCTTCTCCTGGTTCTATTTTTGAAACAAACTTTATTTTTGGATGTCCTGACTGGGATGATACTAAATTGGAAAGACTGGTGCAAATTTTATTGACCTCCATTTCCGATTATAAAGGATGTCCCCTACTAATCTGTCATTTACAGGGCAGACAAAGGCCAGAGGCTAGGGAAACCAGGCCAGATGGTGTGCAAGAGAAGATCCCACCAGATGCTTTATGTTTTGTTGGTTATTTAGTAATTGGCTACAAGGAGGAAAACACACACACACACACACACACACACACACACACACACACACAGGGTCATTCTTATTCCAAGCTGAGCTAAGGTAAATGGTTACTTGCAGTGAATGGAACTGCAGATCCAGAGGACAGAGGCTATTTATTAACTAAGAGAGCAAATGAATGGAATGATGGAGGGATGAATGAATGAATGAATGAATGAAAATTATTCATACCTTATTTAAAATGAAGAAATTATAAAAAGGTAAATGCATCACTTTGAAAACCATATGAAGCATAAAGTGAGTACCTCCCTCTACTCTTCAGAGATAAAAACTCTAATCTGTCCCTATCTTTCCCAATTTTGTCAAATTTTCTTGTGTTGTGTCGTATTTTCTGCTTGTCATATTAATTTTCCCCAAAAGTATGTTATTTGTAATGGTGTGCACTCTTATTTTCCACTTGTGTTCCAGGGATGTCTCTTCAACCAAGGGACAGAGATTCCCTTTGCTCCTTTCTAATCCTAGTAAGATATATCACCACCACATAAATTGTCCAGTTAGATTCCCAGTAAAAATTATGTACTGGGAATATAGTGCAGAGCTTATGTCACATACATGAGCTTAGGTTGGAACCTTAGCACCCCAAAGAAGGAGGAGAAGGAAGGGAGAGAAGGAGGAGGAAAAGAGAAGGAAAAGGAGGAGAAGGAGGAGGAGGAGGAGGAGGAGGAGGAGGAGGAGGAGGAGGAGAAGAAAGAAAGAAAGAAAGAAAGAAAGAAAGAAAGAAAGAAAGGAAGAAAGAAAGGAAGAAAGAAAGAGTTCTTACAGTGCTTCAAAGGGCCTAAATTTGGATCCCAGCACATAGATGCATATGCACACAGACACATAAAATAAAGCTAACAATAGTTTTAAAAATAAATTTCTGTTTAGCTTTAATATCATTAGTACAATGCTGTGGTGTATTTCCTTCTAAGCAAGTTAGGAGCCATCTGCAGTGTTTGAAAAGTTAGTAGCCATTTTTACTTTTTCTATCGGTACGTCTTTTTTTCTTCTTTATGGAAATTTTGAAGGTACCTTTTGTCATTGTGTGGCAAATATTTCCTGCATTAAAACAGAAGTCCTTCTTGGACCTTTCAATATTAAAGGGATACCTTTACCCCTACCAATCTGCACAGATTACTCCAATAAGGACTCAATCAGATCAGAGGAAATGTAGTAGGGACTGTGTTCAGAGATATTAGCAAAAATAAAGACTTCATAGAATGAGCCGAGTGTCCACTGACAGATGAATTAATAAATAAAACATTAAATAATTGACCGAATCTTCAGATCACAGTCTCATGTTTAACCAACTATGGTTTGAAACTCACAAATTTAAAGTTGCTAAATAAGGTATGACAACTATGTGTTAGAGGAAATTAAAGAGAGATTTTAAAAGCTTGGAAAAGATGTGTTAAGATGGATTTCAGGTAAAGGTCTTTTTTAAAAATGGTGGCAATGCAGTGAAAGTCTGAGGTAGAAACTTCAGCGGCCCACATAACAGAATAAATTTCTTTCTCTTACAGGTTTCTGGGGGAAGGTGGACTCTAAGCTAGTATATGGCCTGTATTACAAACCATGAAGCATGCATGAGTTCAATACATGTGTCACAAGTTAGACGGGCTCAGAGCTAGTATTCAAGCTGCTTCTGGCCACAAGCAGTAAGGACTTTGGCTTGCTTCCTCACCCAGATTTGGTCCCAGAAAGCATGGGTACTCTGGCACTATTTATATAGCACTTGTACTATGTTAGGTACAATGAAATTTAGAAACTATTGAAAGTATAAATGGGTAGGCCAGATGAAAATACTGTACCATTTCATATAATGATCTTGAGCATCTGTAGATTTTGATATTTGAGGAGCCACAAACCAATTCCTTGTATAAGCCAGTAGATAGCTGTGTGAACATTAAGTAGAATATTATTTGGCCTTGAAAGCATAGAAAGGCTAATAAAAGCATAAAGTAGAATAAACTACAGAGGCATAGGACAGCTTCACGGATTTCATGAGAACCATGGGAACTGAGTGAATAAAAGCAGTTCCTATAGATCACATAGTGTTTGTATGTATGTGTGTGAGCCACCATAACCAGATACGGAAGATTATTTACTTACACCAAGAAACAGTTTGTTTTGGCTCATGGTTTCTGATCATCATTCCCCCCTGGCTTTCAGACCTGTGGTAAGATAGCACATTATAGGGGAATCATAGAACTGCAGATGCTTCATGGTGCCACATTAAAAAGAGAATGCGGAAGAAACCAGAATCCACAATTTCCTTGAAGGTCATGCTCCCAGTGGCTTGAAACCCTCCCTGTAGACCCCATATCTTAGAGTTTCTATTACCTCCTAAAAATGACTACCTTGATACTAATCCTGTATTTAATACACAATGCTTTGGGAAGCACTCCAGATCTGAATTACAGCAATACTGTTATCGATGAGACAAAACAAGAGAGAGGAAACAGCCTAATTGTTGGCAGGAGTAAGATGGTGGAACAAGCACCTCTATACAGGAGCAGGATAAGGGAAGTTTCGCATTGATGCACTGTCCTGAGTGGTGGGCCCTACCACAACCTAAGTAGGAAGAGGTACCATCTGAGATACAGACACAGAAATGAGCCTTACATTCACTCAAAATGGTGAGGAGAATTTTTCTGAAAATCAGACCTAGTTTTATGTTTTCCCATGTTAAGGGAAAGTAATCAATCTGTTGCGATTAAAATGCCCCTCACGATGGTTCTATCAAGAAAAGGAATGTCATCTGTTCCGACTCCTCAGTTGTATCATGATTCATGTCCAAGCTTGTCAAATCCCTTTGCCTTCTCTATATGACCTTGTGGCTCTCTTTTCTTTTATCTCCTTTCCTTTTCACTATCATAGTTTTTGATGAGAAAATCGTTGGCACTTCAATTGTTAGAAAAATGAAAATTTCAGTTTTACCTATTTTTTTTTAAGTAATCTCATACATGAACACAAAGTGTTTAGATCTCATCCACTACCCATTCTCACTTTCAGCACCTCCTAGATCTCCTGACCCTGCCAATTTTATGTTCTTCCCATCTCTTTTCTTATTTAATCCACTGCATTAGTTAGTGCTGCCACACATGCATGGATGTATGGCATGATTTACTGGAGCATTTACTGGAGATTTACAACCTACCATGACTTAAAAAAGAAAGGCTTGCTGGTTGGTGGCACACAACTTTAATCCCAGCAGTTGGGAAACAGACAGGTGCATTTCTCAGAGTTTGAAGCCAGACTAGTCTACAGAGAAAGTTCCAGAAAAAAAAAAAAACCAAAACAGACAAACAAAAAAACAAAACAGAGAGAGAGAGAGAGAGAGAGAGAGAGAGAGAGAGAGACTTTCTTTTCCTTAGATAATAGTTCCTGAGCTAAGGGTTGGCCCTCATGATCTCCTCTCTTCTCCACACTGAAGTGTTGCTTAGTCTGATCATGGGCAGATCTTGTGCTGACAACCACAGGAGCTGCTGTGGATTCATGAATGGAAATTATTCTGTTATATCCAGAAGACACTATTTCTCAACAAGCCTGCCAACTTCTAGCTCTGGCAGTCACTCCATCCCCTCTTCAAATGTATTCCTCAAGTCCTCAGGGGAAGATATGACATGTATGTCCCAGTAGAGGTTAGCACTCCACAGTCACTTGTCTTCTGCATCCTGATCAACTTTGAGTCTTTTTATTAATCAACATCCATTGCATAAAGACACTTCTCTGATGAGAAGTTGCACTAGTCTATAGGTATAAGGTAGTGTGATACTATGTATGTATGTGATACTATGACCCTTCGCCTAAATAATAATAGTAGGGTCTTATGACTTCTTGAGCAAAGAGTTCATGGCCAGGTTTACAGTACCCCGCATAAGTTCCCTCCTATAGAATGAGCCTTAGGTCCAATTAGAAAGATATTGGTTGCTCCATAATATCCATACCATTATTGTACCAATAGGTATGTCTTCCCAGGCCAGTCATTATCTTATCTCACAGGGTTACAGCTGAGTGAGACTGTTGATGTTTTCCCCCCAGCAGTCTGCAAAGTACCTTTCAGCACTGTGAAAGCTAACCAGTGAGGAAACTTCCAAGACCACAGCAGATAGATTTCTCTATGTCCTGTGATTAAAGTGTGTATTGTCGTTTGCAATAAGCTCTGTTCTAGTGGGTGATCAAGAGTCTAACCAACAACCGGACATGAGTTAACCTATACCTGGGCTTTTCCTCTTGTTGCTGATTACTGACCTATGGTTTCCAGGAGGGGAAGTATTCCTCTATGTCTGGAAAATCCAGTTAAACACACGCATGCACACACGCATAGTATATAAAGTTTATAAGACCGTAGGTTCTATTTGGCTTTTTCAAGCATCCTTGGTGTTAATGATCCCTCCTTTTATCTATCCTCTGTCCTCTCCTCCCATGCTCCTCTTCACTTAAATACCCCCACCGTATTCCCATTTCTGCCTTCATACTACCTGGCTTCTACTAAAGGAGTATTTCTTTCTAGCTGTTTCCAAGGTTTTAACTTTGTATTTAATTTTCATAAATTTGGTTATGAAGCATATTGTCACCAAAATATTTGAATTCATCATATGGTAGTTTTCTCAGCTCTTTGAATCTTTAGTTTCATGAATCTTACCAATTTTGAAAAACATCTCAGCCCCTATTTCTACTAAAATTTTCAACCCCGCCCCAACCACATACAATGTCTCTTCTTCCTTTGGAGTCTGATAGCATGGACATTAGATCTGTGCTGGAATCCCACACGTTCCTGAGGCCTTGGCCAGTTTTGCTTTTTTTTTTTATGTTGTTGCTGCTGCTGCTGCTGCTCTGATTGCATATAGTCTTCTATGCCTTTCAACTCACACACTCTTGCATCTGTGTTCCCTATTGCTCTGCTGAGCCTTCTCATTGAGCTCTTTACTTTGGTTATTTCTCAGTTACAAATTTCCAGTTTGGGTGGCAATAGTTTTGTTTTGCTTTGTTTGACAGGACTGCATCATATATAAGCTAGGATTGTGTAGTAACTTGCAATTCTCCTGCCCCAGCCTCTCATGTGGTGAAATTACGGGAGTTCTGATGAGCCCTCAGCCTGGTTCTTCCTTATATCATGTCAGAGCTATTTTATTTCACTGTTGCCATGTTCTAAATGTTTATCTTACTTCTATTTATGCTCATAAATGATGATCAAAAGTCATTTGTGGTGGCAGCTTTAAAATCTGTATGGAATAAATCTAATATCTGAATGATCTGAAAGGCCTTATTTCATCATAGTTGAGACCTTCCACACTCTTGGTACAGTGAGTGATATTTACACACCATGGGTATATTATATATTAGAGTCTGTCTGCTATTTAAGTATCATGTTTTAAGCTATGTCCTCTGATACAGCCTTGAAGAAGGAAAGAAGAAAGACTCAATTATTGTTCGTTCATATTTAAGTGTCCCTGACACTGTGGGGTAGCCCAAGTCCCTACTCTCCTTTCTCTGACTTCATCCCAGGAGAGGGAGGGAGATGGTCACTCCAAGTTGTGGTGCTCATACAGCAGAGATAAAGTCTCAACTTCTTATTCAGTGCTCAATGAAAGCAAACCAGTGGGACACGGGCACCTTGATTCTGAATGGCTTTTGCCATAAGAAAAGTCCAAGGGAAAAGAGAGCCTCTTCTAGTTTTGTTGTTATTTGGTTTTGAATAGAGAAACTGCCTAAAAGATTTTTCTGCTGGGCACCACTTATTTGACCCTTTGGCCAGAGAAAGCAGAGTTTCTTATGATTTTTTTTCTCTAACTACATCTGGGGTATATAAGACAGCAAACACTCACATAGGTCCCAAGGTCCTTAGTCAGTTATTTCCCTTCTCTGTCTTTCAGAGTCTCCTATGTTTGCTGTTATAAAATGTTCAGAAGTTTTGGGTATAATTAGCAGGAATTAAAAAACATCTCTCTGGACAAAAAAGTTGAAAAGGATTGTCCTTTATAATTTTCAAATAATTTTACCTTTACAACCTATTCTCCAAATGCATAAACCACACTAATCCAAACTTCAAGAGCATTTCATCTTGTTGAGGGGGAGTGTGCACGATGTCTGGTCTCCTGCTCCATTTCATCCTTTTGACAGAGAGTCTTTCAGTGAACCTAGAGGCAGGTAGCCAACAAGTCCACAAATTTCTCTGTTTCCCACCCCCTAAACACACACACACACACACACAGAGAGAGAGAGAGAGAGAGAGAGAGAGAGAGAGAGAGAGAGACTTGTAGATTTTGTAGCTACATTCAACTCTTTTTTAAAGATTTATTTATTTATTTTAAGTATATAAGTACCCTGTAGCTGTCTTCAGACACACCAGAAGAGGGCATCAGATCCCATTACAGATGGTTGTGAGCCACCATGTGGTTACTGGGAATTGAACTCAGGACCTCTGAAAGAGCAGTCAGTGCTCTTAACCGCTGAACCACCTCTCCAGTCCTACACTGAACTTTTTTAGATGAGTTCTGGGATCCAAATTTCCTGGTCCTCATGTTTCTTGGGTCATCTCTCTAGTCCACATTTATCTTTTATATCACTTCTTATGTATCTTCCTTTCAATTGTCATTTTAAGAATATATAAAAGTTTTTACAGTGTGGATTTTTAATAGCCAAACTGAAATTATTTTCATGTAATTTATACATATATTTTGCTATTACAGAGGGGATTAATTCAGTCTACTGAAAATGAGAGAAATTTATGTGTTTGAAGAGTCTGTAATACTGCAAAGTAATAAAAGCAATTACATTGCATATAATTTTAAAATGTTTTCTTTGAAAATGTCTGGTTGGTTGGTTGGTTGGTTGGTTGGTTGGTTGGTTGATTGGTTGGTTGGATTACTGAGAGAGGGTCTTTAATAGTCCAAAGTGCCCTTGAACTCCCTCTGTAGTCAAGCCCTTGAACTGCTATTGTCCTCTGCCTCTCCCTCCTAAGTGCTAGGATCACAAGTATACACACCACAACCAGATTTGCCTTTATGTTTTGAATTTCAAGACAAAGTGATACCAGCATCAGAGAAATAAAAACTGTTTTTATAGCTACCCTCTGAAAGTTATTTCATATAGTTTACTGCATTTGGTGTTTGTGATATTTGTGCTCAGGGTAGGCACTCTTTCAGATTAACTTTGAAGATACTACACACTTTTCTACAAATTGCCAGGTTCCAAGAATTCTCTTTTGACAGCCACATCTGAACACCTTGGTAACGGAATGTAGGACGAAAGATAAACAAAGGCAGACACTATGGAAAGAGCTGAAATCTGCAAGCTACTGCTCTGTAATCCTCAGACTTCACTTTCAGCAAGCAGGTGTTCTCCTTCTCCATTTTCTCTATGCACCCAACAAAAAAAACAACATTAAAAGTTTAAGCACACAGAGGTCTGACCTATGATTTGCCCACATCAAAGGCATCTAATAATAGCACCTACATAGAAGTATAGAGCTCTGCTCAGTGTAAACAAACACTTCTCTCTCCTGAGATACATCAGATGAACCTACTCATGTCAGATCTCTCCCAGAATTCCATTGTTGTCTCTCCAAACAAGCGTTAAGGAAAACCACTGAATCTGGGATCAGGAGCTTTTCCCAAACGTGTTTCCTTTAAAAACACAGGGAAAGGGGATTTTTGACTGCAGAAGGTCAAGGTCGGCAATCTGACAGAATTGGTCCTTCTGAGCTTCCGTGTAAGAAATACATTCTGTTAGCTGATAAAAGCTCTAATGCTGCAGACATTAGCCCCAGGCACTTACAGTTTTCTCCTCACCATTCAGGAAGCACACCTGTTAAAATCTATTTAATGATACTAAAATGCCTATTTCCAAGATAATGTAGACAGTGTGAAAGCTCTGAAGAGCAGGCAATATTTCATCATCTTTTATGTTACCACAAAAAACTGCACAGTGCTTATGCATAGTAAGTAACCAATATTTATTTAATGAAGTGTATTTTTAGCAATATGTGGAGGTATTCAAGAGACAATTCAGCCGGTAAGAATATGCACTGCTCTTCAGAGAACCCAAGTTTGGTTCCTAGAACACATTTTAGATGGTTCACTCATGTCTGTAACTCCAGCTCCAGGAAATTCAGTGTCCTCTTTTGGTCTCTATGAACCCCTCCAACTGTGTGTTTATCCCCCAATGTAGGCACACACATGCACATAATCAAAAAGAAAACCTTTTTATTTTCAAGGAAGAAACTTAGTGAAAACACAGAATTAAGATTGCAAAGAAATTCAAACTGGGCTCCATGAAGATGATATTGCTTTTGGTTGTCTGGAATTTGTGTGGAAATATTTGCAAATATTGGCATCCCTCCTAAATAAAAGAGAAATGCATTTTCCCTAAGATTATTTTAATATTGCTCTCAAGGATTTGTACAATGCCTCTTGAGGATTTGTGGAGACCTTCTAATCAATTATACCATTTTATTGTTATAGAGTGTTTCACGCTATTGGAAACTGAGATGGTGTGTATCTGAAAGCATCAGTGAGAAAGCTTTAGAGATGGGCTATCACTAAACCTCTGTTACTATAAAGGGACCATCTCATTTTTGCAGAGGTAGATGCTGAGGTTTCAGGTTAATAAGACGGGCTTAGGCCAGCTCTATGCACCAGTTCATTCACTGCTGGCTTCTGCTGTATTTTGACTGTGTCTCTCCTGCCACCTAAATATCACTGAACCTTAGCTTTGTTTCTAAGTTGAAAACCTAGAAAACACACCAAGAAGGGTAGGTGGGTAATTTGTCAAGCCGACAGGTTCTTCCTCTACCTTCTCAGCTGACACTGCCCACTTCCTGTCTAGAGGAGAAGGCTCAAGGAAAATGTCTGAAACGTATTTCCTCTTGCTTTAATCTGCATCACAAGAAACCATAAAGATCTCTGATTCTGCATGAGAAAAGGAGAATTCCTGGATACGGATCCAATTCTAAATTAAGAAATAAGATACATTAGATGACAGAGTAGTTTGTTTATGTGAAAAGCTACAGAATTGTTATCACATGACCTAAAATCTAGGTTGGCCCAGTTCCATTTAGTGTTGCTTTTTTCTTCCTTCCTTTCTTTCTTTTCTTTTTTCTTTTTTAGATTTGTTTCAGGTACTAGAGGGTTTCAAAAGATGCCTTAGCAGTTGAGGTGGGCTCTTTTTAAAATAAGATTTGGTTTAATAAGAATCAGTTTGAGATCAGCTCTGTAAAGAAAGGAAGGCTCCAACATATAACACCACTATGTATTGCAGGTTCCAGTAAGATGAGAAGCAATAAACCAGTGTACTTCCTTTAAGGAATTGCATTTGGATACTTGGAAGAGCAAGCAAACAAACAATAATGACCAACAGAAACGCCCACAAAAAGAAAAGAGCAAAAACGGAAAGACCTAAGCAAAACCGCACCTTGTCTGAGATTGTGCTAGTTAAAGATGAATTAAAATGCCTTTCAAAAAGGTACAAGGTATCTTAACACAGATGATTATAAATGGACTGGACCAGTGTACTGACACAGGTCTGTCTGGTAGTGGACACCAAGTAGCCAGCATGACAATCACAAGCTCTTTATTGAGAGACAAAGGGTTCCTGGACCACATGAGCTTGCTGCAGTTCTGACCCAGTGGACAAGACTGTCTACAAGCAAAGAGCCACAAGCAGTCCAACAGGAAGTTCTGTTCTCTATAGGGGGTCTTACTTCATCTGTTCCCTGAGACACAGTGCCTACCAGAAGCACTGAGAGTCTGCATCTAAAAAAAAATGGTAGGTCCAGCTTAAATGCATGACTGCAATAGGTAATATTTAACCTTGGTAGCTGTGAAAACAATATGCCTATGCTCTCCTGGAACACGATGTTGTATGTGAATGACTCACTATAGGCCAGCCATCAAAACAGAATTGTATGAGCCAGGACTCTGTTAGCAAAATTTCTGATACTATCTTTATTTAGAAAGTTTGTCTTCCCATAACATTCTTCCTGGAGAAACATCTATATTCTCTTAAAAGCTTGTTTTAGGCAAGTCAAGGCTTGTATTCTTGGCTTTTATGACTTTAAATGACCAAATAATTTAGACTGTCCAGTAGTCCCTAAAAAGTAACCAGGTCAAAGCCTCTCTATGATCAATCACTCTGGGTTCATGGGAGGAAAGGCAGATTTCTCCCAGTCATCTGGAAAGACCAAATGTAGGTGTTCTAAGAGCTCAGGTATTCTGCAGAAGTTATGGGAATGACTCCAACCTTGGCTACTTCCTCCTCTGTCTATGAGAGACCAGGAACATATCCTCATTGGATTCAATCAAGTCCCCAAAGTGTAAAAATTGACAAGAATAAGTGTTTTATACCTCTGACCTTTGAATCTCCTGAACTTACCAATGATTGCATTAGGTAAAAATGGTCTGAACACACTAAATAAAATGCAGACACTGACAGATTGAATCCAATACTCAACTGCGTGCTGTATACAGGTAACTCACATTAACATTTAGGAAATACATACCCATAGCTGAATAAGAGAATACCTTGCTAGTATGTATGAAGCACTGGGACAGATCCCCACGTAGACACACACACACACACACACACACACACACACACATCATACATACATATATGCCTATGTGTGTGGAATCAAATATATTAAGAATACAAACATGGAAATGTGTGTATTTTATTACTACTAATTAACTGAAATCTGGGAAAGTCATCTCTGAAGAGAATTAGCCCTATAATTTCAGATACTAAGAAAGTAGTGGTAGAAAAATCTCAAGGCCATCAATGTAGACTACAGCATGAGTTCAAGACTGTCCTGAGCAATTTAGCAAGATGAAAGAGTCTATGGAGGCAGCTCAGTGATGCCAGAGTGTAGCTCTGGAAGAGCTACATAGTGTGAAACCAGGCTCTAGGTTTAATTCCCGGCACTAAGAAAAGAATAAAGAAAATAATAAACAAAAATTAATTTAAAAAATAAAGTGGATAACTGTGTCATGTAACATCAAAAAGTAAATTTCAGAAGACAAAATTCAGAAAAAGACATTTTACAAACAAGTACAACTTCAGCTCAATTAATATACCTTATAAACTTAGATGTAAATGTTCAAAGCAATGTTAACAAATTAAATCCAATGACATATTAATAGTATCATAAGCAAATGAAGCTTATTTCAAATATATAGAGCGTCCTTAACATCTAAATTCCAACTATGGCTATTTATGAACCCATAAAACTAGAAAGAATATTTTATTATCTCAAAGGTGTCAAAAATGTTTGTATAATTTATCATCCATTTCTTTTCTTATTTTAAAGAACTTTGTTTTGTTTTTTTATGTATGTGAGTACACTGTAGCTGTCTTCAGACACACCAGAAGAGGGCATCAGATCCCATTACAGATGGTTGTGAGCCACCATGTGATTGCTGGAAATTAAACTCAGGACCTCTGGAAAAGCAGTCAGTGCTCTTAACCACTGAACCATCTCTCAGTCCTCTATCATTTATTTCTTATATAAACTCTCAGAAAACTGGACTTACAAAAAATCCTTATTCTTTTATGAAAAATATTAAAATGAAAACGCACAACTAGCATTATAAAAATATGGTTTTGCCCCAATTTTATACAGGACAGATGTACTTGCTTTTCATACTATATTTCCACATTATATCTGAAATTCTAAACAATGCAATCAGATAAGCAAAAGTTCAAAATGCATCTAGATAGATGGGAAAATGAGTACAACTGTCTTCATTCATAAATAGCATAGCATCACATAGAAAATATGACAAAAAAACCCACAGGAAAACTAATAGGTAATTTAGCAAAACTCTACATTACAAGATCAGTATATCAAAATCAATTGCATTTCTATATACAACCATTGGAAAATCAAATATAAAACCAGAAAACAGTATCATTTACAGGACATTATAAAACATAAAATCCCAAGACAAAAATCTAATAAAGACATAAGAATTCCTCTAGTACTCATTTAAATAATATAAAATCTGCCTTGCAAACCTAAAGACCAAAATTAATGTCAATATTAATTGCTCTTAAATTGGAAGATTTAGCATTCTAACCTATCAGTTCTCTCCAAATTATTCTGTTAATTTCATTCTAGCTCAATCTAGGTCCTATATGACTGATTTGTAGAAATTAACCAGCTCATTCTAAAACTCAAATAGAAACACATAGGACCAATAATAGCTAAACATCTATAAGAAAGAAAAATAAAGACGATTCCAGTTTCCATCTGTGGCTGGAGACCTCAGCCTGGGTCACCACGGCTCCATAGCCAAATAGCACTGGGAGAAAAATAGACTCCCAGGACTGTGAGCAAGCCTGTCTAGTCAGAGGAACCCACATGGAATACCCAAGACACAGAGACCGAGGAGTGGTCCTCTGGTTCCTTTCAGTGGCTGGAGAACAGATCCTGTGACACAGGATTCCATACTCAAATAGTGCCAGAAAAGAGCTGGCATACCAGGAGTGCCGACACACCTTCAAGCACAGGCAAGACCATCACTTCTTTTCAAATTCACTAGACTAAGAGGGACCCTTGCAGAGCATCAGGACACAGGAAACAAGGGACAACTGGGTATTAGATCCTTCTTGTTTCTGTCTGCACCCCAGAGCTGACCCTGCACCACAGCTCTCCAAACCCAAATTCCTATCAGAGAGAACTGGTCTTCAAGGAGTATTGACACCTAGGCTTTCAGGAAAGACAAGCCACAATCAGAGAGAATCAGACCAGCTAAAACCAGAGAAAACCAGATGGCGAAAGGCAAGGGCAGGAACACAAAGAACAGAAACCAAGGCTGCTTCGCATCATCAGAACCCAGCTCTCCCACCACAGCAAGCCCTGGATACCCCAACACACCAGAAAAGGAAGACTCAGACTTAAAATCATATCTCATAAGGATGATAGAAGATTTTAAGAAGGAAATAAATAACTCCATTAAAGAAACACAAGAGAACACAGATAAACAACTAGAATCCCTTAAAGAGGACACACAAAATTCCCTTAAAGAATTACAGGAAAACACAATCAAACTGGTGAAATTACAGGAAAACACAAACAGATGAAGGAAATGAACAAAATCATCCAGGAACTGAAAATAGAAATAGAAACCATAAAGAAATCACAAAAGGAGACAACCCTGGAGTTAGAAAACCTAGGAAAGAGATCAGGAGTCATAGATGCAAGCATCACCAACAGAATACAAGAGATGGAAGAGAGAGTCTCAGGTGCTGAAGATACCATAGAAAACATGGACACAACAGTCAAAGAAAACACAAAAGGCAAAAAGCTCCTAACCCAAAACATCCAGGATATCCAGGATACAATGAGAAGACAGAACCTGAGGATAATAGGTATAGAAGAGAGTGAAGACTCCCAACTTAAAGGAGCAGTAAATATCTTCAACAAAATTATAGAAGAAAACTTCCCTAACCTAAAAAAAGAGATGAACATAAATATACAAGAAGTCTACAAAACTCCAAATAGACTGGACCAGAAAAGAAATTCCTCCCATCACATTATAGTCAAAACACCAAATACACAAAACAAGGAAAGAGTATTAAAAGAAGTAAGGGAAAAAGAACAAGTAACATATAATATATAAAGGCAGACCTGTCAGAATTACACCACACATCTCACCAGAGACTATGAAAGCTAGAAGATGCTGGGCAAATCTCATACAGATCCTAAGAGAACACAAATGCCAGCCCAGGCTGCTATACCCAGCAAAACTCTCAATAATCATAGATGGTGAAACCAAAATATTCTATGACAAATCTGAATTTGCACGGTATGTTTCCACAAACCCAGCCCTACAAAGAATAATACATGGAAAACACCAACTCAAGGAGGGAAACTACACCAAAGAAAAAACAAGAAAGTAATCTTTCAACAAACTCAAAAGAAGATAGCCAAGCAAACATAAAAACAACATTGAAGTTAACAGGAAGCAAGAATCACTATTGATTAATATCTTTTAACATCAAAGGACTCAATTCCCCAATAAAAAGACATAGACTGACAGACTGGATCCATATATAGGACCCAACATTTTCTGCATCCAGGAAACAGACTTCCATGTTAAAGACAAACATTACATCAAAGTAAAAGGCTAGAAAACAATTTTCCAGGCAAATGACCCCAAGAAACAGGCTAGAGTAGCCATTCTAATATCAGATAAAATCAACTTACAACCAAAAGTCATCAAAAAAGATAAGGAAGGACACTACATACTCATCAAAGGAAAAATCTACCAAGAAGAACTCTCAATTCTGAACATCTATGCCCCGAATGCAAGGGCTCTCACATTCATAAAAGAAACTTTACTAAAGCTCAAAGTACACATTGCACCTCACACAATAATAGTGGAGGCTGCAACACCCCACTATCATCAATGGACAGATCTTGGAAACACAAACTAAACAGAGACACAGTGAAACTAATTAATGTTATGAACCAAATGGATTTAACAGATATCTATAGAACATTTCATCCTAAATCAAAAGAATATACCTTCTTCTCAGCACCTCATGGTACTTTCTCCAAAATGGATCATATAATTGGTCACAAAACAAACCTCAACAGATAGAAGAAGATTGAAATAATCCTATGCCACCTATCAGATCACTACGGATTAAGGCTGGTCTTCAATGGCAACAGCAACAACAGAAAGCCCACATACACATGGAAGCTGAACAACGCTTTGCTCAATGATAACTTGATCAAGGAAGAAATAAAGAAAGAAATTAAAGACTTCCTAGAATTTAATGAAAATGAAAGTACAACATACCCAAACCTATGGGACACAATGAAAGTAGTGTTAAGAGGAAAACTCATAGCTCTGAATGCCTCCAAAAAGAAACTGGAGAGAGCATACACTAGCAGCTTAACAACAAACCTGAAAGCTCTAGAACAAAAAGAAGCTAACACACCCAAGAGGAGTAGAAGGCAGGAAATAATCAAATTAAGGGCTGAAATCAACCAAGTATAAACTAAAAGAACTATACAAAGAATCAACAAAACCAGGAGCTGGTTATTTGAGAAACTCAACAAGATATATAAACCCTTAGCCAGACTAACCAGAGGGCTCGGAAACAGTATCCAAATTAACAAAATTAGAAATGAAAAGGGAGATATAACAACAGATTCTGAGGAAATGCAAAAAATCATCAGATCCTACTACAAAAGCCTATACTCAACAAAATTGGAAAATCTGGATGAAATGGAAGATTTTCCAGACAGATATCAAATACCAAAGTTAAATCAGGACCAGATATACCATTTCAACAGTCCCATAACTCCTAAAGAAATAGAAGCAGTCATTAAGTCTCCTAACCAAAAAAAGCCCAGGAAAAGATGGGTTCAGTGCAGAATTCTATCAGACCTTCAAAGAAGACCTAATACCAATACTCTTCAATCTATTCCACAAAACAGAAACAGAAGGAACACTACCCAATTCATTCTATGAGGCCACAATTACACTGATACCAAAACCTCACAAAGACCCAACAATAAAAGAAAACTTCAGATCAATTTCCCTTATGAATATAGATGCAAAAATACTCAATAAAATTCTCTCAAACCAAATCCAAGAACACATCAAAACAATCATCCACCATGATCAAGTAGGCTTCATCCCAGGGATGTAATGATGGTTCAGTACCCAGCAATCCATCAGTGTAATCCACTACATAAAAAACTCAAAGAAAAAAAAAGCATTTCATTAGATGCTGAAAAAACATGTGACAAAATTCAACAATGCTTTATGATAAAAGCTTGGAAAGATCAGGAATTCAAGGAGCATTCCTAAACATAGTAAAAGCAATATACAGCAAACCAGTGGCCAACATCAAACTAAATGGAGAGAAACTTGAAGCAATTTCACTAAAATCGGGGACTAGGCAAGGCTGCCCTCTATTTCCCTATCTATTCAATATAGTACTTGAAGTTCTAGCTAGAGCAATTAGACAACAAAAGGAGGTCAAAGAGATACAAATTGGAAAGGAAGAAATCAAAATATCACTATTTGCAGATGATATGATGGTATACTTAAGTGACCCGAAAAACTCCACCAGAGAACTGCTACAACTGATAAACACCTTCAGCAAAGTGACCAGATACAAAATTAACTCAAACAAATCAGTAGCCTTTTTATCCTCAAAGGATAAACCAACTGAGAAAGAAATTAGGGAAATGACACCCTTCACAACTGTCACAAACAATATAAAGTATCTCAGTGTGACTCTAACCAAACAAGTGAAAGATCTGTATGACAAGAACTTCAAGTCTCTGAAGAAAGAAATTTAAAAAGACCTCAGAAGATTGAAAGATCTCCCATGCTAATGGATTGACAGGATTAATATAGTTAAAATGACCATCCTGCCAAAAGCAATCTACAGATTCAATACAATCCCCATCAAAATTCCAACTCAATTCTTCATAGACTTAGAAAGAACAATTCTCAAATTCATACGGAATAACAAAAAACCCAGGATAGCAAAAACTATTCTCAACAATAAAAGGACTTCTGGGGAAATCAGCCTCCCTGACTTCAAGCTGTACTACAGAGCAGTAGTGATAAAAAACTGCATGGTATTGGTACAATAACAGGCAAGTAGATCAATGGAATAGAACTGAAGACCCAGAAATGAACCCACACACTTATGGTCACTTGATCTTTGCCAAAGGAGCTAAAGCCATACAGTGGAAAAAAACCAGCATCTCCAACAAATGGTGCTGGATCAATTGGCGGTCTACATGTAGAAGATTGCGAATTGATCCATTCCTATCTCCCTGTACAAAGCTCAAGTCCAAGTGGATCAAAGACCTCCACACAAAACCAGATACACTGAATCTAATAGAAGAGAAGGTGGGGAAAAATCTCGAACACATGGACACAGGGGGAAAATTCCTGAACATAACACCAATGGCTTGTGCTCTAAGATCAATAATTGACAAATGGTACCTCATGAAATTACAAAGCTTCTGTAAGGCAAAGGACACTGTTAATAAGACAAAACAGCAACCAACAGATTGGGAAAAGATCTTTACCAATCCTACGTCCAATAGAGGGCTAAAATCCAATATATATGAAGAACTCAAGAGACTCTAGAGATCCAAATAACCCTATCAAAAAATGGAGAAGTGAGCTAAACAGAGAATTCTCAACTGAGGAAACTCAAATGGCTGACAAGCGCCTAAAGAAATGTTTAACATCCTTAGTCATCAGGGGAATGCAAATCAAAACAACTCTGAGATTCCACCTCACACCAGTCAGAATGGCTAAGATCAAAAACTCAGGTGACAGCTGATGTTGGTGAGCATGGGGAGAAAGAAGAACACTCCTCCATTGCTGGTGGGAATGCAAATTGATACAACCTCTCTGGAAATCAGTTTGGCAGACCCTCAGAAAAATGAACATAATACTACCTGATGACCCAGCTATACCACTCCTGGGCATTTACCCAGAAGATGCTCCAACATGTAATAAAGACACATGCTTCACTATGTTCATAGCAGCCATATTTATAACAGCCAGAAACCGGAAACAACCCAGATGTCCCTCAATAGAGGAATGGATACAGAAAATATGGTACATTTACACAATGGAATACTACTCAGCTATTAAAAACAATGAGTTCATGAAATACTTAGGCAAATGGATGGAACTTGAGAATATCATCCTGAGTGAGGTAATGCAGTCACAAAAGGAAGAACACAGTATATACTCACTGATGAGTGGTTATTAGCCCAAAAGTTCAGAATACCCAAGAGTCCCTTCACAGCAATCATAGGGCTGAGTGTGAGGTCCCAGATGAAGGAGTTGGAGAAGAGACTGAAGGAGCTGATGGTGTTTGCAGCCCGAGGGAGGGAGCAACAGTGTCAATTGGCCTGACCCCTGGATACTCCCAGATACTGGAACACCAACCAAAGAATACACATGGAGGGACCCACGGTGCAGGCCACATATGCGGCAGAGGAGGGTCTTGTTAGCCATTAGGGGGAGGAGAGGCCCTTGGGCCTGAGGGTGTTAGATGCCCCAATATAGGAGAATGGCATGGAAGGAAGACAAGAGTGGGTGGGTGGGTGAGGGAATACCCCCATAGAGGCTGGGGGATGGGGGAGGGGATAGGGAGGTTCCAAAGGGGAGATCTGGAAAGGGGGAAACATCTGAAATGTAAATAAAGTATCAAAAAATATCATAAAGATAAAAAGAACACCTTTAATCTCAGTACTCTGGAGGCAAAGGTAGACGATCTCTGAGCTCAAGGCTAGACTGTCTACAGAGCAAGTTCTAGGACATCCAGAGCTACATAGAGAAACTCTGTCTCAAAAAGAAACAGGAAAAAAAGAGTTGGAAAGTATACACTACTAGATTTTAGAACCCATCTTTATGTCACTAATCAGAACAGCATACTGTTACTGTGATGGCAAACTCATGGACATAAATGGCAAATCCAGGAACATCTCCACACATAGGAAATTACTTTTGCAAAAGTCAATTCCCGAAAGCAATGTAATAAGAAAGGAAGATTATTTTCAACTAGCAGTACAAGAAAAATTCAATACCCTCAAGTGAAGACTGAACTTTAACCTTTTATAAATACTACATGTATATAGCACAAAATATATCATATACTTAAATCTATCACCTACAACTAAAAACACAAAGATGAGAACCTGGAGAAAACCTCCATGGTTTAGGTATATTATTTCTAGTGCCAAAATTGTAATTTAACACATTGCTAAAAAATAAAATAAAATAAAATAGAAAAAAGCTAAAACAAAAATGCAAATATATATATAATATATATATAATATATATTAAATATATATAATATATATATAATATATATTAAATATATATAATATAATATATAAATATATAATATATATAATATATAAATATAAATATATATAATATATAATATATATATATTAAAGCCTGGGGATGTGGCACAGTGGCAAAGTGATTGCCATACAAGTATGAGACCTTGAGTTTAGATTTCTAGAACCCACACAAAGCTAGATATGGTGGCACAGTAGTATATATCTGCAATCCCAGCACTCCTACAGGGATTTCTACCCACAGAAAAAAAATAAATTTGAGTCTTATCTTTCACCTTGCACAGAAAAAAAAATCTTTCAAAATCAGTTAAATACTTTAATTTATTGCCTGAAATATTAAAATTTCTAGAAGAAAACATAAGGGATACCTTTCAAGATATTTGGGTAGAGCACCAATAGCACAGAGTCTTTCAAGAAATAAGACTACAAGAAAACAAGTTTCTGTACAGCAATTAACAGAGCAACCAGCCCACAGAAGAAGAGAAAATCTTTACTAGCTACACTTCACCCAGAAAGCTAATATCCAGAATTTACAAAAAATTGCAGAAATAAAATACCAGGGCAATAAAACTACCAATCAACAAATAGACAAACAAGTTGAACAGAATCTGGAAGAACAAAAGGGAGGAAGAAAGAAAGAAAGAAAGAAAGAAAGAAAGAAAGAAAGAAAGAAAGAAAGACCAATAACCTTTTTTAGTTGTTCAATATTCTTTGCCATCAGAGAAATGCAAATTAAGATTACTTTGAGAGCTGGGTATGGTGGTGCATGCCTTTAACTGCAGTATGTGGAGATCAGGTGAAGCTCTGAGACTTTGAGGGCTAGTCTACATAGTGAGTTCCAGGACATGGCTGTGTAGAGAAACTTTGTCTCAAGAAAAGCCATATATATATATGGACTTCCTACAGTCAGAATGTCTATAATAAATCTCCCAACAGATATTTGAGAGGATGTGAAGAGAGCAGAACCTTTACTCACTGTTGGCACGGTGAAAAGTAATATACTAATTGTGGAAATCAATTTGGCAAGTACCCAAAAATCAAAAATAGAACTATTGTATATGATCCTGCTACGTCATTCTTATGACCACACCAGTCCATTCACATGACCCCACTACCTCACTCTGGAACATATATGCAGAGAATTCCATAGAATCCCACAACATCCTACCATAGAGATATTGCAACCAATGCTTATTCACTGTAGCAAATAATTGAAATCAACCTAGTTTTCTATCAGCAGAAGAATGGATTCTGAAAATGTGGTATATATCATATACATGTGTGTGTGTGTGTGTGTGTGTGTGTGTGTGTGTGTGTGTGAATTCTATTTAGCTCTAAAGAAAAAGTGAAATTACAAAATTTGCAGAAAAATTGGTGGGCCTAGAATGTATAATATTATGGTCACATAATCTAAGAAATAAAAAACGTCATGCTCTTCCTGTAAATAAGAATGCCCCCCCATAGACTCATAGATTTGAATGATTGGTCACCAGGGAGTAGCGTATTAAAAGGTGGGGCCTTGTTGAGGTAAGTGTCGCCTTGTTGGAAGAAGTGTGTCACAAAGAGTCATTTTGAGGTTTCAGAAGCCCAAGCCAGGCCTAGTCTGTCTGTCTGTCTGTCTGTCTCTCTCTCTCTCTCCTTTCTTCTCTCTTTTTCTCTCTCTTTGCTACCTTCAGAACTCTCAACTTCTCCAGCAACACGTCTGCCGACCTGCCACCATGCTCTCTATTAAGACAATAATTGACTAAACCTCTGAAACCATATACAAGCCTCAATTAAATTCTTTCTTTTATAAGAATTACCATGGTCATAGTGTCTCTTCCCAGCAATAGAACTCTGACTAAGACTATTGCTGTGATAAACCTGACCATGTGGTTTGTTGGCAGAATGTGGGCTTTGGGACTTTAGGAAAGCAGTTGAACACTAAGCGGGTCTGAATGGACCTTACTGGTAAGATCAGGGAAGACAGTGGTGCTGAAAGCCATGCAGCTGATGACAGCTTAGGTCAAGAGTGTTCACAGGAGAAGACTATTAGCAAGTGCTCGAAAGACAGTTTCTGTAATATTTTGGCAAAGAATGAAGTTGCTTTCTGTTCTTGTCCAAAAAAAAAAAAAAAATCTGCCTGAGGCTAAATTAAGAGTTTGGAATTAATGACATTGGAAGAGAAGATTTCCAAATAGGACTGTGTTACTGTTACATCCCAACCACAGTTTCCCTTCCCTCCTCTCCTCCCAGTCCCTCCCCTTTCCCCTGAGCCCATCCACTCCTCCTCTATTTCTCTTCAAAAAAAAGCAGGCCTCCCATGGATATCAACAACGCATGGCATATCAAGTCCTATAAGACTAGGCACCTTGCCTCACATACAGGCTGAACAAGACAACCCCTTAGGAAGTAAGAGTTCCCAAAAGCAGATAAAAGAGTCAAAGACAGCTCCTGCTCCCATTTTTAGGGTTTCCAGTAAAAGACCAAGCTGCACAACTGTAACATACATGGCCAGTCCCATGCAGGATCCCTAGTTGTTGGTTCAGTTTCTGTGGGCTCCATGAGCCCAGGTATTGGATAGGATTCCTTGTGGTGTCCTTGACTTCTCTGGCTCCTACAGTCCTCTCTCCCCATCTTCTGAAGGATTCTCTGAGTTCCCTAATGTTTGGCTGGGGGTCTCTGCTTCTGTTCCCATCAGTTGTTGGATGAAGCCTCTCTGATGACAATGGGGTAGGTACCAATCTGTGAGTACAGCAGAATATTGTTAGAAATGAAGACATTGGTATAGGAGACAACTTCCTGAATAGAGCACCAATTAGTGGCCACTCTTATGAAAATCTATAATGAAAAGGAGGACGCTAAACTGGAAAAATGCAAAGTGTATAGTGTGAGGGGAGAAGAAACCCCAGGAAGTGCTCAAAGAGATAAAAAGTTTAAAGGCCTGATGCTAAATGGAAAAAAAGGAGTGGTAACCTCAGGGCAAGACCACACCCAGCTACGCTTCCAACTGTGTGAAAAGGAATCAAAGAAAACCTTGGGGTTAGGTGCGGTGGTTCATATTTTTAATGAGTGTCCAGAAGGCAGAGGCTGGCAGATCTCTGAGTTTGAGGCCAGCCTGGTTAATGGAGCAAGTTCCTGGACAGGCAAGTGTAGGCAATGAAGAAAACCACAGAAAACAAAAAGCTGGTGAAAATGGCCATATTCCTGCCCCAGCAAACTGTAAAATTTGGCAGCTTTAGCCACACAGTTCTGGCTGCTACAGCTAAGAGATTGCCATGAGTCTCAGAAGAGACTTTGAACTTTTGACTTTTTAACACTGTTAAGACTGTTACAGACTGTGTGGACTTTTGAAGTTGGAATAAATACATTTTTGCTTTATAATGTGGCCACAAGCCTATGGGAGAGGGAGTGGAACATGCTGGTTTGAAAGAGAATGGTCCCCTTAAGCTCATAAATTTGAATGCTTCCTCTTCTGGGATTAGAAGTATTAGGAGGTGTGGCCTTGTTGAAGTAGATGTGGTTCTGTTGGAGGAAGTGTGTCACTGAGGATGAACCTTAAAGTTTCAGAAGACCAAGCCAGGCCCAGTGGCTCTCTCTCTTCTTGCTGCTTTCGGATCCAGATATAGAACTCTCAATTTCTCCAGCACCATATCTGCCTGCCTGCTACCATGCTCCCTATAATGTTGATAAAGGCCTAAACCTCTGAAACTGCAAGCAAGCCCCAATTAAATTCTTTCTTTGATAAGAGTTGCCATGATCATGATGTCTCTTCACAGTAATAGAATACTGACTAAGACATTTCCCATATGCAGAACCTAGCCATTAATATATCTCAACAAATAAATGTTTTATATATATATAAACATTATTATATATGTATATATATGTTATACATATATATATATATAAACAAATGTAGCTGTAGGCACAGCCTAATATTGAAAGTAGAACAATAAAGAATCAACATTAGGGGAAGCAAAGGTAATGAACATAATTTATGAAGAGCATATAAAGTTAATTGTTTTCTAGTTCTAATTTTGTCATGGAGTTTTCATTTTTGATGGTGGATAAGCACATAAAAATATATGTGATAGTGAAAGTATAAATTTCAATATGAATTGAAGTTCTTTGAGTTGTATTTTCTTTGGATTTGATTAATTGTGGTTTATGGTATTTCTATTTGAGCAGGCATCTTTTCAAAGACAATAAGCACATGATAAAAAAAAAAAAAAAGCACCTGAAAAGATACACAGTGTCATTAGTCATTAGGGAAATGCATAAGTTATGGCTGGTCAAACTGCAGAGTTGTGATGCCCAGCCACAAAAGAAAAGTTTATGAAACAACTCCTATACCTCAGGCTGGGGAATATTGCAGAAGATGGCCAGAAAGATTAGAAGAGCCAGAATCAGGGAGTTGGCTGTGAGATTGTGTCTCGTCATAATGTCAGAAGCTGCATCCATAAAGACTTGCCAACAAGGCTGCCTTAATATGAGCTGAAGTAGGATCACACCAATAGACATTCCAAAGTGAATAAATAAAAGCCCATGAGGCCTTAACCCTACACAAAGAACCTAAGGCAACTAAAGAATACTGACAGTGGGGAAAGTCATCTTCCTCAAGGAAAATCATACTGATTGCCTACCCAATATCAAATAGTCAGCCAAGGAAACATAAATAAAAGAAACATATATATGTAAAAACAACTAAGGATCAGAAGCCATAAGTTGGAAAGAGATCAAATAAGAAGAACTGGACAAAGGAAAGGGAAAGGGAAAATGATCTTAAAAAGCATGATTGGTGGAAATGCATAATTTTTTAGTTAAATTTTTAATATGATTGTGTAAAATATATGAGGTTTTTCAGAAATTAAAGATAGAATTATCATACGATCTGGCAATCTCACTGGGTACTTACCCAATAAATATGAAACTGATAAAGACTATAGTGACTAGAGAGATGTCTGCTCCCAAGTTCCATGTAAAGTTATTCACAATAGCAAAGATTGGTCAACCTAAGTCTCCAACTGATGACTGGATAAAGGGAAGGCTAGAGATAGATAGATAGATAGATAGATAGATAGATAGATAGATAGATAGATAGATATAAATAAATAGATGGAGCTGGTAGGACTGCTCAGCAGCTAAGAACACTGGCTGTTCTTCTAGAGGTCCTAAATTCAATAACCAGCAATTACTTGGTGGCTCACAATCATCTAAAATAAGATTTGATGCCTTTTTTTGACTTGTAGGTGTACAAGCAGAGAGAGCACTCCTACATTTAAAGAATATATATAAATTAATAAATTTTAAAAAGATAGATGATAGGTAGGTAGGTAGACAGACAGACAGATTGACAGATGACATAGATAGATAGATAGATAGATAGGCAAACAAAAAGATAGGTAGATGATAAATCATACATGTATACATACATACATATATAATAAAAGGATAGAGATAAATAGATGATAGAAACTCTATCCAGCTTTGAAAAAGAAGAACTTGTGTCATTCACATGAGGACTCAAGGAGAGATGATGATCAAAGTATATAAAGTTTTAATTAAACAGAAGGGATGAAAGCTTTATATTAGGGACTTACCACACATCATGCAGTAGATCATAATATAAATACATCTCAATGATGTCAAGAGAGTAATTTATAAATGCCCTCACAATGAAAGGCATTTAGTGTAAAGTGTCTGTCAATTAGCTTGATTTAACTATTTCTTTGCACTAATAAATCCTACCATCCCTTTATACCCCATAAGCATATACAACTATAATTTAAAATAAGATAGGACTGAAAGCCTATTTGAATGGCTAGAATGAGTAAAATTAGATCACCAAATCATATCAAGTGTTGGTTAAGAATGAAGAAGACCAGAGCTTACATACGCTGACAGCAAAAATAGTAAGTGATATAATTACTTCAGAAAACATTTTATGTTGTGGATTTGGTTTAATGCTTGCATTATGGGTTCCCAACATTGCAGGAGAATCCTGCATGTGAGATGCTGTGGTCCCTTGTCTCCAGCTGGTTCTGACTGGTAAATAAAGCTGCTGGAGGCCAATGGTTGGGCAGACAGAGAGAGGTGGGACTTTAGGATTCACAGGTAAGGGGACCAAGAAAGAAGCAGAATCACTATACCACAAAAGGAATAAGATCCAGGCTTGAGAGCTACAGGAAGAGAGGTATACCAATCATGTAAAAGCTGGGGAAGAGCAGCCCCAGCCCCGCCACTGGATCTGGGATAGCAGAGACAGAATATAGATTTTAAGTAAGTAATAATTCAGGAGTATCAGAGGGGAGGAAGTTTGGGAGTGGCCCAATCATTGAGCTGATTAAGGCATATTAAATATAAAACTCTGTGTGTGTGAGTGTGTGTGTGTGTGTGTGTGTGTGTGTGTCTCATTCACGAATCTACAACACTGCGGCAGTAGTGAGGAACTTGCACCACCCCACCTAGAAAATTAGAGGGGATAATCAACTACAGCTACAGCTTTATTATTTTCCAGGGGTTGTTTTGTTTTAGAATTGTCAGTCTGTTTGGTTGGTTTTTTGTTTGTTTGTTTTAGAGACAGGATTTCCCTGTGTGGCCCTTGCTGTCCTGGAACTCACTCTGTAGACCAGGCTGGCCTTGAACTCAGACCCACTTGCCTCTGCCTCCTAACTGCTGGGATTAAAGATGGGTGCTACCATCACCCCCTTCCCTCAACAAAAACTTTGTCTTAAAAAACTAAAGTATACACTATCTTCTACCCAACCTTTTCATTTCTAAATACACTAGAGAAAAGAAAATTAGTGCCTATTCAAATATTGTATATCACTACCTATTTTATATTACAAATACGTGATTATTAGTAATAACAGAAAACTAAAATCAATCCAAATTCTCAACAATAGATGGATAAATAACTTCTGCTTTATCTCAACAATGAAACATAAATGATCAACAAGAAAGAACTGAATCACTGATACTAACAACTCCATGTGTACATATCAAAATAGTCCAGAGAATATCATGTGATTCCATTTATACAAAACTGTAGAAGTCATAGACTTATCCACAGCAAGAGCAGATCTCTGGCTGCTTGGGAACAAGGGTCAAGAGTGAGAAGAAAGAGCTGACAATGAGCACATAGACGCATCTGGGCTATGTGGAGCATCTTGCTATCAGAACTGCATCATAGCATTGTACATATTCCAAACTTATCAGATATGAACTTTAAATGAATACCATTAGGTTTATTTCCATTGTTCCTTACTATAGCTAAAATCTTTAAGATGTGACTTTTCTCTTCAAAATAGTTTCTAAAATATTCTTCATATAATTCCTGTGTCTCTTAGAAGGCTGATTCCTCCTGTACTTCGCTTGGACTATTGCCATAACTAGGATCTGTTTATTGGATTTTCAGATTTGTTTAGAATTACTTATAAGAAAATTTAGTTTGAGTTTTGATATAGGATCCCATATGGCTCAGGCTAACTTTGAACAGATTGTGTAGCCAATACTGGCTTTGAACTCTTGCCTCAGTCTCATGGGTACTGTAATTAGAGGTGTGAGCCACCACACCTAGCACAATGAGAATAGATAATTCAGTAAAACACTCATGTGATGTCATTCAGTTGCTATTTTCCCTTTAGGATTTAATAAATCCTACTGAGAAATTTTAAAGACTGAACTATTACCCTATCTTAATTGGAAAAAAAAGAGCCAGAAAAGCCTCTAACAAACAAGAAAAAGTCTTTAAACAGGTGAAAATTAACACCAACCCTGCTTGGATTGCCCCTTATCAAAGCCAGTTGACCAAATCCATGGAAGATTTAAGGCATGCTCATATAGTCTTAGACTTTTCAGTGATATTTCAAAAACAATCTTGTACAGTGATGCATAAAGTTCCCCCACCACAGCCCTTGTCCTCAGCCCAACCAAATGGATCCTCAATCCTGACCCTTGGGCACCTCTTCATGTGCCAAGTGGCCTACTTTTTCAAGACCTATTATGTGAAAAGTACAGTTCTTGTGATTTACCTACAAAGATGAGTAACTCAGGATACCAACTCTACAAGCAGTAAGTATTCCATCAATAGCTTGGAGGAGAAAAATAAGAGACAGAGGTAATTAACTGTGTCCAGGAAGGGCTCAAGGGTGTACACAGTGATATAGTACTTATGCAGTGTAAGTGAGACCTTGTCTTCAAGCCTCAGCACCAGAAAGAAAGGAGCATGGTGGAGAGAGGAAGGAAGGAAGACCAGGAGTTGTATTTTCTGGGTAACAGCATGAAGAGAGGTCCTCAGGTCCTAGGGACAGTGGGGATGGGGAGTTGAGTCATGAGAGGTTGTCTATGTGAAACTGCATCTTGTTTTTTGTCTCTTCTGTGTGTGTATTACACTCCAGTCATACCCATGTATCGCATCTGTTTGTATGTCAGCTCCTACAGCCAGAGCTGTAGTGGAAGGTTTACTCTGTTTCATTTGATGACACCTGAGGACTTTTTACTGCTCAGACGTGGAGTGGAGTGCTTTGTAATTCACAGTAATTGGCGCTGCTAGATTTTCACAGAAAACTAGATTTTAAAATTATGGTTTGCTAATTTCCACTTTAGGCAACAGTTCCTTTGGCAGCTGACTCTCCTTCCCAGAAGCCTTTGTTTACAGGACGCTCAACAGGATTCCTCTCAAGTCCTCAGATTTCAGCTTAAAAGTACCGTGGTCAGAAAAGCTGACTCTGTGTACATCTTACAAGCCAGGCTTCCTCAAGCTTTATCTGGTATCATAAAGGAAGACTAGAAGCAATAATAATAATAAAAATACTTTCAAGTGACAGGAATCATAGTACCATCCAATAGAACCAAGGGAAGGGGAAACCAGCCCAGTGCCATAGCTCACCCAATTCCACAGGCACCTCTGTTCTAGAGCTTGCTGACAACAGGCCCATTTGCGGGCATTTTGCTCTCCCAACTATGACCTTCCATACAGCAGTAGAGCACGTCATATAAAAAACAGAACTGTGTCCACAACCCTCTCCTATATAAAGAGAACTCCTAAAGCACAACGTTAAATATCAGCTACTTTTATGGTTTGTCTTGCTAGATGAACCATTCACCGCATGTCTAGTGGCATACATTTTAATATTGGCATAACATAATTATTCTCTCTCCAGAGGAGAGTACCAGCATGGAATCCTTCTCTAATGTTTTCTTCCATATCCATACTATTTTCCAGCTCTAGGGAACATTTCAAATGTCGTTGTTTTGACCACAATAGAGAGAAGGCACCTTTCCCTCATCATACTAATTATTAAAACTTATTTTTCTGCTCAATGTTTACTTCGGCCATGTATTATTCATGTTAGAATATCTGTAGTAAATTCCTGCTTTCCTGAAGTTTTTCTAAGCTTGTATAATTTCTTTTGGTTCCTCCAGATTTCTATCGAATACAGGTTTTTACAAGACATACTACACCGATACTGAGGTGGTTACAATGGAAGCTTATTGCCTAATCTGAGGACTCTGGTTCACCACCCCAAGAGTCTGTTTTTTGTTATCTCCTTTAAGGTTCTGCCCAGAGTTGGAGCCTGTTTGTCTGTGTTTCCTATGTAAGCACAGACCTGAGAAGCTGTGGTAGGTCTTCAAGTCTAAATTAACTTTTTAAAATCTATAATAGGCAAATATCCAGAAAGCCACAGATTACTAGACTTAGAAGAAACTGACCTAGGATGTAGCTCAGTGGCAGAGTGCTTCAAGGCACTGCGTTTGATTGCTAGTATTACAAAATCAAGCAAAAACAAAAAAACAACGGAAGGATGGATAGGCAGACAGACGTAGAATCAAAGACACACAGACAAAACAGTGTTCATAACTACCATGATTGTTGCATGATTATATTAGAAGAGAGCCAGCACAGAAGCCTTTGTATCATTACAGACGGAATGCTGCTGCTGTGGGTGTATTTGGTTTGGGGATACAATAAATAATCTAAGGACTGGAGATGGGGCTCAGTTGTAGAGCATTTGCCCAGCATGCATAAGGGTTCCACAAAATAATAATAATAATAATAATAATAATAATAATAATAATAATAATACCAGTGATAGAAAACTTAAAAACGCAAATAACAGCACTTTCTCCAGCCCGAAGGGAGATTAAGAAGGCTCAGGGCTGGAGATGCGTGAGTAGAACAAGCTTGGGATCTCTTCAGTTTTAGAAGATGAAGCGAGAAACGACAGCAAGCACGCTTATGATTTAAATAGAAACTAGAAATCCCATGTAAACTCCAGAAGACGCCTCAGGTGACCAAAAGCACCACACCGCAGAAACGAGTGAAAGCGAACTCCCTAGCTCCCAACTCCTTGTAGCAGACCTCTCCTGGAGATGAGTTGAGGAGAGGTTCACAGAGGATGCAGAAGAAGGAAAGCCCAGGAAGGCGCCACAAAGAAGTCCCCACCTCCCATAGTGCCCAGGGACTTCCTGAGCCCGACAGAGGAACAAGGTCAACCCTCAAGCCCACAGCCTTCACTAGGAAGAATGTGATTTGGCACAAGAAGCAGCTGCGGTCCGTAATTGCCTGTGCTGGACACTGCACTGCATGAGCTAAGTACTACAGTTTGGGTTACATCAGAGCAGAGAGTTCTGCTCAGGTGCTGAACGGTGAGCCCAGCATCAGATTCTTTCCCTGATCAATTACAAAAGCTCTCTTCATTTGATTTACCACTCTACTGCCATTAGTGTGCGTCATCCAGACTCGATGACGACAGAGATTCAGAACGACCTTTCCTGTCAGTGGAGCGGATTTCCCATCTCACATCCCACACTACCCAGCACTGCAGAATTGGGACGTTGTTTATCTCTGAGCTGAACTTAACTCAGTCCCCATTTCCATGGATGGCATCTTTATAACTCAGCTGCTTCTTGTGCCAAATCATATTTCTGCCTAGTGAAGTCTGTGAGCTTGAGAGTTGTCCTTGCCCTCTGCCTAGGACTCAGGAAGTCACTGGGCACAATGGGGGGTGGGGACTTCTCTGTGGCGCCTCTGGGCTTTTCTCCCTGTATATCCTCTGTGTACCTTACCTGCATCTACAGGAGCGATCTGCTCTTTTTCATCCTAGCTTCAAGGAATTGAAAGCTGGAGACTTAGCTACTTTCACTCGTTTCTGGGGTGTGGTGCTTCTCGTCACCTGAGGCATCTTCTGGGGTTCACATGGGATTTCTAGTTTCTATTTAAATCATAAATATGCTTGTTGTCATTTCTAATTTCATCTTCTAAAACTGAAGATAACACAAGCTTGTTCTGTTCATGCATCTCCAGCCCTGAGCTGTCTTAATCTCCCATTGGACTAGGTGTTAATCAGGTTATGAGCACCAGCAAGAAAGGTACACTGGTTATTTTCGGTTTAAGTTTCCTCCTATCACTGGTTTTACTCTTTCTGCTACTCTTAAATAGACTGAGCACATGCTCTACAACTGAGATCCATCCCCAGTGCTTTACATGACTTCTGAAATTATTTACTGCTAGTAAACAAACACACTGAAATCCTTCAACTTGAACCAAGAACTACTAGCTTTATTACAGATGAAAAACAGAAAAAAAATGAGGAAATGTTCACTGTTTACAATACACCTAATTCTACACTGAAAATATCACAAGGAGCCTTGGTGACATTCCCACTTCATGGGAAACTTAGTCTGGCATTGTTTGTAAGAACATCAATCTGGAAGGAAGATTTCAAGTCTAAGCATGATCATTTAGGCAGGAGGATCCTTATCCTGAGGCCAGCCTGGGATACATAGTGAGACCTTGTCTTAGAAATACTCTATTATTCAAATTCACTATTTAAAAACTCACTATTAAAGCATAAACAGGGGTGCTCTACTTGTGGGGAGGGCGGAAAAGAAGGAGGAACGCAGGTAAAATAACAGTAAGAATGTCTGAAAGTCATAAGGAATCAGGCCAGTAACTAGCTACCTCAAAACAACTGTAATGCATGTGAGTCTGTATATGTGTAAAATGCACATGATTTAAATGAAATTTTTCCATTTAGGCTCACAATGTGCTCTCAAAAGTCATAAGCTATCTATCTTATACCCCAGGTAAAAGCTTTCTTTTGAGTTGTTGGTCAGAGTCGTCCAAGAGATTCCTGAAACATTATAGGCGTTTGCTATATTGCACTTGGTTGCCCCTCAGAGGCTGAAGGTAAGCCCCTATTTCTGAAGACACCAGAAACTTCAGAAACAAGGCCCAGAGGACCCAAGCTGGATCTAACCTGAAAGCTTCCTCCCTAAGCACTAGCCTTCATGGCTCCAGAAGATGGCATGCAAGCTTCCAAAGGAGGAAGTAACATGAGTTCTACCCAGATACGACACCTATGAACCACAACAGTGACTAGTATGGAACAAAAACCCTAAGAGTATAATAGTAGCATGAATACCTTGGCAGTAACCAACAGCTCTCTAATTGGACTTAAGGCCCACCCAACAAGAGGGAAACCATGTCTGCTACTGGAAACCTTGTCAACTTCTCATGGCTAATGAGGTCATGAATCTTGGAGGAGGATCTACAACTGCCACTTTACTAAGGAAGCATAAACCTTAAGTACATTTTAAATATTTACCTTTATGCCCACAAACAAGTATAGTTCTTCTCCACACATCAAGAAAATTTCTGTTTTCAATAGATGAGACTTTAAGAGAAAACCACAACTGATCAAACCAAAGAGTTGCGGAACTCAGTGCCCACTGATGCGTCTACAACACAATTCCTGCACCTAAAGCCCAGGGATCACTGCAGAAGAAGAAATGATGTGGATAGACTCTAAGAACCAGAGGAACAGGAACTTTGCTCTGAGATTATGTGTCCTAGAAACGTCAGAGAAGCTACACCCATGTTGGCAGTCTCACCAACATGGCTGCCTAAACATTACCTGAAGAAGGATGACACCAATAGACAAGTTAACATAGAAGAAGGAAAGACCACAAGGCCTCAGCCCTAGACAAAAACTACAGGCAACTAAGGAATGCTGGGAGAGGAAGAGATTACTTTGCCCAGTGATGAGCACGCCAATGAGTTATCTAATAGCAAGTGTTCAGCCCTGAAAATATATACATACAAGTAACATTATATGGACTGAGCAGGTTGTATTTCTATATTTCGGAATATATAATGTTCACATATATAAGTAACAATAATTAAAGAAAAAGAGGTCATGAATTTGAAAGAGAATAGGGTGGAGCTACATGGGAGGGTTTAGATGAGTCAAAAAGAACGAGAAATGTAAGTATATTTTAATCAAAAAACAGATTTTTGTAAACGTAAGTGAAACCTTTTAAAAAGCATTTCCCTTCTCAAAATTTGTGTTTCAATTGGACGCCTGGTCCAATTGGCTTTTGCTTCTTTGTCTTGCTCTGTCTTGCTCTGTTTTTCCTCCCTATATCAACTCACTATTCTGATCGGACTTATAGAAATGTAGATCTGGAAGGAGATTTAGAAGAAATCAAGGTTAGAACTCACTGTTCCAAAGAATGAAATAATTTTAATATGAAGCAAACAGTGGCTGAGGTAGGGTTAGAACTCAAGTGTTTTAAGCCTGTTTCAGGTTCCCATTTACTCTAGGAGACACACACATCTCCTATCCCCAGAAGTCGGAGTCTCAGGCCTGGTAGAGAATCCATTCTTCTGTTTAGTGTTGCATTCAGTGACAACCTGACCAGTGACAAAAGCCCACAAAGTGCTTTGAGAATCTTGCTGGATTCCAGCAATCTTTGTCCTAGACTTGACACTTGTGCCAAGTAAGCACTTGACTCATCTCGATCATGTTGACCTCTGTATGAAATTTCTATAAAAATGGACCTACTGCCCAGTAAACAAAGCCAATAAAAAAAATAAATGGAAAGAGAAAAATGTAGCTCTAGAAATATTCCTGAGCCTACAGATCCAGCCATGTCAGAAACCAGCCTTCCTTCAAAACATTTTAATTGTGTGAATCAATAAAAAAACAAATTTTGGCTAGGTTTTCAATTTCATGACTTCAAATGTGTCACTAAAACTATGAAAGTATACAGCATTCAATATAGTAAAATATGAAACTTTAATTCCTGGATAGAGGGAAAGTAATACTTGATTGGTGAATTAAGAAGAAGAGCGATGAGCATGGCTGGCAGCAGAACTAGCAAGGAAGATTCGCCCAGTCATCAATAGAGTGTCAATCATTTTGCTAGAAATGTAAAGCATTCAAACTAGGACAAGGTTACACGTCCTAAAAGGACATGTCACCTTCAACATCAGGCGACACACTCCAGTTGGTAGTTTTAAAGAGAACTGACACAGGACAGGGAGCCTGTGGTAATTTGAATAGGTATGGACCCCCATAGACTCACAGGTTTGAATGTGTGGCCCATAGTGAGTGGCACTACTAGGGGGTGTGATCTTGTTGGGAGGAAGTGTGTCACTGTGGGGATGGGTTTGAGGTCTTCCATGTTGAAGCTCCACCTAATGTGATAAACAGTCTCCTGCTGCCTGCAGATCAAGATGTAGACTCTCAGCTGTTCCAGCACCATGTCTATATGCAAGCAGCCATACTTCCCTCTATGATGACAATGGACTAAACCTCTGAAACTAGAAGCCAGCCTTATCTAAATGTTTGCCATTTTAAGAGTTGTCATGGTCATGGTGTCTGTTCACAGCAATGAAATCCTAAGATGTATTTCAAGGTTTATATGAATCAAAGCCATCCATAGCCACTGACCTGTGCTGCTGATGATCAGAAAATACAGAGACTGTCTCATGTCAAATCATAGAGGCCCAGAGAAGGGAAAAGTAGAAGCTCCAGAGCAAGCATGTAAGTACCATGAAGAAACCAGCAGGGCAAATGAGAAATCAGTAATGTCAGCCAGAAGCCTGATGTCAGAACAAGCTATAAGCTGACCTTCCCCACAGATCAGCACCTTCCTTGGGTCATCGACAGCAGAAGTGCTTCAAGGAAAGACCTAAAAGACTGTGACACCACAGGGGACCGCAACCAAGTCCAGCTCTCAGCAAAGGTCCATGAGTGAGCAGAGAGTATAGCTCAGCAGTAGAGTGCTTGCCTGGCATGTACTAGGCCTGGGTTTGATCTCCAGAACCATTTATTAAAACTTCCTGGAGACTCGAAGGAAAATAATTATTTATTTCTTCAGATTTTTACTTTTTATCACTACCCACTATTGTTGACAAATCTGATCTCCAGAAAAAGAATATACAAACTGCATCTCTTTCAAACAATTTCATGTAAAAGGCCTGACTCGGGTTCTACAACCACTTGGAAAGTAAAGGCGTGATCCATGTGCCCGAATGCCTAGAGGAGGAAGCCATCCATACTCATCATGAATTGAACAGCAAACAACACTTCGGAGGTTCTCAGCCAATACATACTCTCTATATTTTTCCTTGAGAAATATCTTAAGCTCCTGCAAGATTGTAAAGGAAAAATTTATTGTCCAAGACAGAAAACCTTGTGTCCTAAGTGGTCCTGGGTTTCATGCTCATATCCCTGTGACAGACAGCATGCCATCAAACTCACCTGATTAAACTGCTTAATTGATTGAAGACGTCATATCTAAAAAAAATATTGAGGACTGCATACTTGTTTATGCATAATTAGATGTCTATAGGACTCTAAGTCTAAACATGAAATCTACTTACTAAAATTTAGCTATGCCTTATGTACATTGCCTGAATATAATTTTATACATTCTTAGTGTGCCTGTAGTTTGAATGTGAATTTTCCCTGTGTATCATGAGGTTGGTCCTTAAAGGTTTTGGGTTTGTGAGCGTTTGCATCTGACATTCTTGGGTTAAGATGTTCAGCCTCACATTAAGCATGGAGTACCAGCTTTCAATTCTGGCTGCTTGGGAATGTGAGAAGGAAGAACCATTGTTAGGTTCATGACGACCCTGAGAAACATAGCTAGAGAATGACACAGAGTCTGTCTTAGTCACTGCTCTACTGCTGTGACCAGGACCAAGGCCACTCTTATCAAAAAAACATTTAACTGGGGTGTTTGCTTACAGTTTTAAAGGGTTACTCCATTATCATCATGATGGGGAAGCAGACAAAACCTACAGCTGAGAAAGTTACATACTAGTCAACAGACAACAGAGAGAGAGGGACAGAGAGACACACACACAGAGACAGATAGACAGAAACAGACAGACAGACAGACAGACAGACAGGGTCTGATATGGGCCTTTGAAACATCAAAGCCCACCCACAGCAACAAACTTCTTCCAACAAGGACACATTTCCTAATCCTTCAGAAACAATTCCTCTAGCTGGGAACCAAGCAATCAAACATGAGTCACGGAGGTCATTCTCCTTCAAATCACAAAGACTCAGTCTCTCTGTATAAATGTTGAAGTAGTATTGTCATGGCAGATATGAAAATATATACTTATAAAGAAAAGGAAAAGGAAACTGCAGAAATGGAGAGGGAAGAGGAAGATAGAAAGAAATGATTTTTTTTCTTTTACTTACGATTATTGGAACTATGATCCTAGGGCTGAAGGTGTAACTTCTAGATGGAGTCTTTGTATAGCATGTGTGAAGCCCTGGATTACATCCTGAGTAATACACACACACACACACACACACACACACACACACACACATATCAGTATCAGCCACTCTCTTTAAACTATTCCAGGCAGAATGAACTTAGCATTCAATTGTATTTCATGTTCTCTTGACCATCAATCTGGCCATCAAAAATATCATGGCCCATTTTCATCCAGTACCAAGGAGAACCAATGTGATAGAGTGTACTTTCTTACATCTTTATCTCTACCTAACAGAGGAGAAATTTCTGTTTCAAACAGGATGTGTGCAGGATAAATTTTGTTTTTAAACTGCAATAACAAGAAACTTTAAAGTAAATCAGACACCATAAAATAATCTTACAATGCCTTGGAAAGAGCCCAAGACCATGGGTTCTTAAATAGCTTCTCCCTGCTGAATGGGGCTGCCACCCTCTGCATGAACAATAAGTGTTTCCCTGATATCTCTAAGAAATACCTACTGACATGGATGTTGGTCTGATAAGAGAAAGTGGCAATATGTTCAGATCTCATTTTTAACCTGTTACAGGAAAGTTGTTAGTACGTGTTGCCTATCTTTATTACAATCCCATGCTGCTCTGTACCCTGGGTGTGTGTGTGTGTTTGTGTGTGTTTGTGTGTATGTGTGTGTGTGCGTGTGTGTGTCCTATATGTCCTATATAGTGGAGGAATCTGCCTGGCTTCTGCACACATTCTATTTCTTACACCTGTGAGGATACTGGAGCAGCTGTGATAGTGAGCACTATTAGTAACAATGGACTTTCCATGCCCACACCTTCTTTGTCTAAACATCTAATGATTCTGTCTCAATTAGGATACTAATCCTTCAGTTGAATTTTAGTAGTCTATAGTCTAACATTAACTCACTGACATTAACACAAACCCTTCCCTTTCAAATGTTTTTAATTTATTGTATTTCATACATTCGGATTAAAATTGAAGGCATGGTAGAGAGGTGTATGCCTATAACCCCAGCTACTCAGGAGGCTAAATCAGAAGAATCACAAAGTCAAGACCTGCCCAGAGTACATGGTATGTGAGTGTAAGACCATCCTGGGAAACTATCAAAAAATGTTTCTGGGGTCAATGCCCAGTAATACAACAAGACGCAAGGGTGGATAATTTATACTATTTAAATTCAACATTATTATTTAGTCAACAAATTATTATAATTCTACAATATTCAGGGTAGCATGCTATTGGTTCCCTATATCATTTATTCTTACAGTGAGTATAAAATCCAGAAATACAGCCACAGATGTATTAGCAGTTGATATTTTAACAATCATGCCAATAAATGTAAGAGGAAATAATGCTTAACAATGCTGGCAACTGAGTAGCCATACACAAAAGCAGTGATTCTTGACTCACATGGAAAAATTAAATAATAATAGGCCAAATGTAAAGCTTAAAATTATAAAACTTTTAGAATAAAATTAGAAATATGGGCTTTGGTAAAACAAAGATTTCTTAGCTAAAGAAAAATTATTTTAAGTCATAAATTAGACATCAAAATTTTAAAATTTGCTTTCTTCAATGTATACCTTAAGAAATAAAAAAGTCACACACTACAAGGAAAGATTCACAACACTAATATTTGACAAAATATTTGTATTTAAAAATGTATAAAAGCATCCAATTCAATCAATTTAAAAAACCTTCATCTGAAAAGCAGTAAGAGATCGAACTCACCTATTTTTTTAAAGGCACATGGATGCAAATGAGCTCATGACAAAGCTCCAAGTCTTTAGTTATTAGAGAAATAAAATTTACATCACAGTAAGAAAGCACTTGCTATGTGCCCACTAAAAATCAAAGGTTTAAAGACAGCATAACAGCTGTTGGTGAGAACAGGTGACTGGAGAGATAACTGAGTCCTGAGGGGACTATGCTTAGCACAATTACTCTAGACACTAGTTAGGCAGTTTCTCAAGGTATTAAATGTATGTTTACATGTGATTCATTTAATTCTGCACTATTACTTACCTAGATAGATGAAACCATATGTCTACATAGTGATGTTTTTCCAGAATATCTTTAACAGGTTTCTTCAGGATACTTAAATCTGCAAGCCCTGATGTCCATCATCTGATGGATGAATGAACAAACTAATACAACTGTACTTTAGACTTTTGCTTAACAATGAAGCCGAAATAACTGATACATTCATTGATGTTGCTGAGCCTAAAGAACATTATGTTGAGCACAATGTGTTTCTGATAAAAGAACAAATTTAATGTTATTCCATAAACAAACAAAAAAAATGGTAGAAAAAAATCCAGAAGCCTAAACTACAAACTATAAAGCCAGATTAGTGGCTGCATGGACTAAGACAGGTACTAAGGAAGAAGAGGCATGAGAATTATCTTGGGTTTAGAGACATGTTGATAGGTGATGACAATGTACATGTATGTGCCTATCAAAACTCATCAAACTGGGAACTGGTGAGATGGTTCAATGGTCTGCAGCAGACCAGAGTTCAGTGGCAGCTACAAGGGATCCAATGTTTTTTTCTGACATTCAAAAATAGCTGCACATCTGTCCACAAACACTCAGGCAGAGACATACACACATAAACAAGAATAAGAACACAAAGAAATAACAGCATCATATGCATGCCCAATTATGCATAGGCATAAAATGGTATGCATGTAAGGAATTCTTCCTAAAAGTTCACTTTGAGGACGTGGCTTGCCTTCATGTGCCTTCAATTAAAATCAATCTAGGTGATATTAGCTATATTGCCAGTTGTATTGGGGATATGTTTCAATAGAAACCACCCAAGTCTGATGGTCTCCAAGGGGAAGAGAAACTTAAATCTTATTGTTGTGAGTTGCTAATGGTTGCTGGATACATTGTTCAGAGAAGGGTGTGTGTGCATAGTGCCTTCAGGTAAGGATCTCAGACCACCATGTTTGTGTTGGAAGATGGATGTGTGAGTAGCCAAGTGGAATCCTGGGTTGTTAAGTTATTCCCTATGCTCTATTGCCTCTGTAGTAGGAACAAAATTAGACAACATTATTAATGAAAAATACAGAACTTAAAGCTATCTACTAATAAGGAACAAAAATGGGGGAAAAAAATGAACTATGTTAGTCAGTACCATAGTAAGTACTAAGAAAAAATCAACTACAAGAAGAAACATAATATATGTGGGCTGATGGCTTCTGTCCATGGACACTTGGTCCTGTTGATTTGTGGTAAGACAGCATCACAGAGGAATCCTGTGGAGGGGTCCTGCTGATGTCGTCGCAGCTGAGAGGCAAAGAAGCAGACAGTAACCCAATATGCCCTTCTAATGTCTTGAGGTTTGGAAGGTGGGGTTCTTTGGCTCAGTTAACCTGGAGGTTTTGTTTGTTTTTTAATCTCTCAGGATGCTGGTAAAAGTTGTGTTTCTGTAGAATGCAAGACACAACTCATATTTTATAAGATATGAAAGTAGGAGGGATGTGTTGGAAGTGGGAGGGAGAGTGGATACATGTGTTAAATTGTCCAAGAAGTAAATAAAAGATAGTCTTCAAGTCAACTCCTACTTCTGATTCAAGCCACCTCCCGACTGTGAGGCCCTGAGGGACTTTGGTTACTTCTGTAGCCCTCCTTTTATGTTAAAGTATCAAGTTTCCCTGCTCATCTCAAGGATCAACATCATCTGCATCCTCCTCCTCATCATCATCAACATCCTCACCACCTAGCAAGCGCCAAACTCTAAAAGTTAGTGAGAGGGCAAACCCAGGAAACAAGGTGGCATGAGTTCCCTGGGTCCGTTTTTTATTTCATGATTCAGATGTTAGGACAGGAACTCCAGCAACATAGAAATGTCAAGACACACAGAACAAAATAAGAATGTCAAACAACAATGTCTGGTTTTTCTCACCTGTGGACAACGATGGGGTAATCTAGCAAGGGAGAGTTATTCAAACAGTCAGCCACAACAGAATACAAACATGGCCTAACCCCAACCTCACCAGTAAAGAAAGAATTCAAGCACTCCCCTTCTGAAGTCTGTAACACTTTGATAGGGTCAAAATGGCCAAGTGAGAAGATATGGCTGTCCTCTCCAGCGTGACTAGACTTCACTCAATGTCAACAGAGTCAGAACTGGGAGGTTGTCATCCTGCCTCCTTGGAAGTAATGTACCACCTGATGGGGCTGGTGTCAGAAGAAGTCTAGCAGACAGTTAAGACTTTCACAATTGACCAGAAATAATGGGACCGTCTTCAGCCGGGCAGTGGTAGCACATGTCTTTAATCGCAGCACTTGGGAGGCAGAGGCAGGCAGATTGCTGAGTTCGAGGCCAGCCTGGTCTACAGAGTGAGTTCCAGGACAGCCAGGGCTATACAGAGAAACCCTGTCTCGAAAAACCAAAAAAAAAAAAAAAGGGGGGAGGCATCTTCTTCACCACTGGGATGTCATGGAGACCATACCTTCACCAGCAGTGTAAAGGAGTTTCCACCAAGTGTCAGGAAAAGCCAACTGTGGAACTGGGCACACACACACACACACACACACACACACACACACACACTGGCTCTGACAAGGACACACCCTTTTTTATTCACCAGAGCCGCATCAAAAATAAAGCAAACTGAAACAGAAGATCTAAATAAAACTATGATAATGTGCAAATTTGATATTTTGTTGACAGCTCCATGTTGTTGGCTTTCACATGCTCCCCACAGCATATATTGCAAAGGACAAGGATGAACCTATACAAATTGTGACTAAATAGTACTGAGCAGCTACCCTCACATGTTTCTAGAAACATGATACATATCTTTGACAAACTGTGTCCAGCCTAACATAAGGCTCAGTTCCCCAAGGCACAGTCATTAAATTGACTCAAGAATAAGTATATAACTGGCCCAGAATTTTCAGGTCAGAGCTGACAGAAAGTCATCCCCTGTCAAGTGATGAGGTTGTGTGGAGCTCTTAATGTGGTAGCTGCCTTCTGGAGGCCAAAGAGATCAGAAACCAACAGCCAAGAGAAACTCCAAGAGAGAGGGTGAGGAGTCTTTTCTATGCATGTATGTGGTCAGCACTGTCCTGTTTTGCTTTCAAGGATGAATAAAGTCACAAACAGTCCAGAAGTAATGCTATGTTAAATTTTTCTCAAGGCTTGGACTATGACAATAAGAGGCTAAGTAGATATATTACAATGTGTGATCTAGAACATTTTTGACATTACATAATAAATTCTTTTAAATGCATCTTTTGGGGAGAGGGAGTCTGTTGTTCCCATGAGATAAAATGAAGGTTAGTTAAGCTCTGATTACAAGTTTGATGCCGAGTAATCAAACTAAACTGAGAGAAACTAGAATACACAGGAAAGGGGCTGTAGAGATGGCTCAACAGGTACGTGCACTTGCTGTTCTTGCAAAGAACCTGGGTTTGGTTCCCAGCACCAGCAAGGTAGTTCACAGCCACCTGTCACTGCAGCTCCTCCTCCAGAGTATCCGGTACCAAGTGCACTACATATATATGATGCACATACAGGCATGCAGGCAAATATAAAAACATCACTATAAAGAAAATGTCTTAAGAAAGTAAAAGTAACAAAGAATTCAAGAGTGTGTGGCACAATGAAAGGGGACATCAGGTACAGTCTCAGTGGTTCCAGGGCATTGGCTTCCCTGGGATCACCAGGACACTATGCAAAGTGGCCAGGCTTTGGCCATCTGGCTGCTGGGCCAGGAGAAGAAAACTGCCTTCTAGGTGATGGTGCTTCAGCACAGAGGCTGTGGACTATACCCAGTCCAGATATGGGACAGGAGGCAACAACATTTCACTGCAACAAAATAGAACTAGACTAATGGCTCACCAGACATGTCATATTTAATCAGTAAATGAGCTGCTTAGCAGCATCAGGCAGCACTGATAGAACAAAGTAGCCCAGTAAGAGACAGTTACATGTGTGCCCCTTCTTTCTCCTTCCTGGACCGCTCCAACATGCAGCACCTTACCCACAACCATGGTGCTATCAGGGAGCCCTGGCTCTCTATCCTCAGTAACTAGGAAATAGAATCCCCATTGAAGTCTCTAGGGAGGGAATAAATAAAAGGGATGAGACTTAAAATAGGATTGAGATGTCTCTCTAAATTGATTCTTGGAATTCTTCATTTTCAAAATAGTTGGGTTTTTAACATGTAAACATAACTAGAAAGAAATAAAATGTCCCCAAAATCTCTAGTCTGGAAGGTTTAAGAAAGCGTAGCTAAAGCCTACTTGGAGCAAAATAATAACCTTTCACCTCTATTACTTGTTCAGTAAATCGGTCCCTGTTGCTTAGTTGGGGACAGAGCCTGCTGAGTGAGATGGCGCCCGGCCCCGCTGTGCCCTACCCTCCAGCAACTCCGACCTATGGAAATATCAAGTCCAAGGAACATAGATACACAGACCTCCTAACGCGGCTGCCCAAACACTATGCAAGCCATGCTCATCCTTACAGCCGCTCTGCCTGGAGTTATTGCCTCTTTTCTAATGACAGTGTTCCGAGTAACTGAGGGCCTGGCCCAAGCCAGCCAGCCAAGTAACCCCTCTACAATGTGAACCCAGAACCATGTCCTGCAGAGCCCATGGCCAGCTCAAAGATGCTACTTGCCTAATTTTCCCACGGGAGGCGCTTGATAGTGCTCCCTAAGGCATCCAAAGAGCTCCTGTCTCTCTATTTTCGGTGTTCCTTTGCCCGTTTTCATAGATGAAATTTCCAAACCTTTCCCACAAGGTTTCCTCCCACAGCCCGTAGTCACACTAATCTTTCTGTTTTCAAAACTGCAATATTCTAGGACTCTGATGGGAGTGGGGGATGGGGGATACACGAACGAACGAAACACTTCTCCCTCCTGGAGCCCCAGCTGCTAAAACACAGCTGCCAGTCTCAGGGAGAAAATAGGGGTGGATTAGCTAGAAAGGACGCTGACCCCACAGGTCAGCCAGAGGAGGGGGCCCTGTGATCCGAAGGAAGTGGACACAGGGAGTGCCCGGAAGAGATTGTTCATGCTTTCAAGCTGGGCCAACCCTTGTGAGTAACAGAGGGCGTGTAGGTCTGGCTATAAATACCTACACCTTAGGCCCCCACCCCTGGCAGAGCCCTGGTGTTCATCAGCCTTAGATCCACAGTTCCACAGCCGCCCCCAAGCTGCAGCAGGGAGAGGAAAGTGCCTTCCCTTTTCCCTCTCCTGGAGTGATGTCCTCCAAACCTGGGTCCCACTAGGAGGAGGAAGTCTTCTGAGCCAGGAGGGCCTGGGGCTCCTGTTATTCCAAGTCTTGAGACTCAGGGAATCGGAGTCTGTGTGTGTTCTCAGTGTGGGTCCCTCAGATCTTTGGCAGGGTGGCACTGTCTCTCTCAGAGTAGAGGGTACAACTTGCTATGCCTCTAGAGGGGGGTTCTAGGAGACTTCAGCACGCATGCTTCCCAAATCCCCCAAAAAATTCCGAAAAAGCTAGCCATCTTCAGTACTTTCAGTATCACAGGTCAGATAGTAAACCTTTGGACACTGGGTGTTGCCCAGTGCTTGTGTAGAATAAAGGTTTTAGGCGTGTGGGCAGGGCAAGGTCTGAGCCCGGGTCTTTAACATGCTAAATAGTACCTTAGGGTCAGTAACCGGAACTTTGCCCCAAGGTACCATTAGTGAGTTGACTATGGAGAAAGACCTTATTGTGTTTCTAAAACCTTGTTCCTAGTCTTCAAGTACAATTCGTAATAGCCGGAAATCCGCATTGCTAATAGGACTCTGCAAATTGAAGCAGCAAGGTTGATAAGAGACCCTTCTGGATTAGCCTAGCATCTCCCCAGACAGGCTTTCTGGATTCTAGTTCCTTTATCCTAAACTGAAATGAATCTGTGCCCCGATGTCCAGTGATGTGTGATGTTTCCATTGATTCTAAGAATTACTGCCTTTTCCCACTTTCGACACTCTGAGGAGATTTTCTTCTCACAGCATTTATGTGTGTCTGTCCACTACATGTGTGCATACCTTGTGCCCATGGAGGTCAGAAGAAAGCATCAGATTCCCTGGAAGAGAAATTATTAACAGCATTTGGGTGCTGGAATAAACCAACCCAGGTCCTCTTCAAGAACAAATGTTCTTAGCCACTGAGCAATCTTTCCAGACCCTTTCTCTTACTTATTTAATATTTAATCTTACTTATTTGTATTTAATATCTCATCTCCAGTTCGAACTGTCCATATACTCTTGGGTGTGGAGCCATACACTGGAACATCAGAGTAGACCTATTTGTAGCCACACTGTTAAAGAAAACACACTCTCCCTCCCCCAGAAGCCAGGAAGTGTCCATAATATGAACTCCTCTCATTCCTTGCTAGAATGTTGACTGGCTCAGTCTTGTGCACCACTAGTTTCATTCACTAGTGCAGTAGTCTTGTTATGCACAAAATTTTGCTCTGATCTTCTCTGACCTTTGTCTCCTCCAATCTTTGCTCCTTCTCTTGAATGATAATCCCTGAACCTCGGGAAGGGATGTGGTATAAATTTCCCATTTGTGGCAGAGCACTCCTTAGTCATTTATGCTCTGCTCTTGAACCAGTTTCGGGTGTCTACATTAGCCACTGTCCCTCTCCAGACCACCCTCCCTTTCCCCCCAAAAAAACCTTCACTGATGAGGTCTGAGAGCTGCATCCATCCATGAGTACAGACATATGAGTTTAGAGGATAATTTAATGCTCTGTCCTTTTAGCAAAATAACAGTAGTAGGTTCACTGTTGTGGCCTGTAAGCTCTACAACCATGGGTTCTTGGCTATATTTCCAGCACCAGGCATATATTTCCTCCTTTGGTGGAGTCTTTAAGCTCAGTCAGAACATAGTTGGTCACTTCCCCATAACATTTGTATCAATCACTATTGCTCCCATGGGCATATCTTGCAACATTGGTCATTTATTGCAATTCACAGGTTTCTTAGCTGGATAAGACTGTTGATGACTCCTCTGCAGTACAACTGCACAGAATCTTGGTACTTTGATAGTTAGCCAGCAGCGAGAGTCAACCAGCTTCCTGGTGAGTTCCAACATGGTTTCCATTTGTCCTATGACCAAAGTATGTGATGTGGTTAGCAATATGATTTTATCAAGTTCTTGTTTGCAACCAGGAGTGTTTGTTTGTTTGTTTGTTTGTGGGGTTGACACCCTTGACCAACAACTCAAGGGAAGGTATCCCACAATTGGTACAGAGATTTTGGGATGAGCACCATCTCCTGTGTAGGGGAATTGCAACTGAACTCTTACATGAACATACATTTAGGAAGTTTATAAAATTGTAGATTCCTATTTCATTTTTCAAACCCCCAGAGACATTTTAAAAAAAGAATAAACTTTCATTAATTCATTTGCGAATCGCTTGCTCATAGAAGGTAGTGAAAGTCTGTATCGAGTTCTACTAAATCGTGTTACAGGTAGGGCCTGGCTCTAATCTGGTGAGAGAGACAAGCAAACAAGAAAGAGATTCTTAGGACGTTAAACAATGATGCAGTTGACAGTGAGGTCAGAGCAAACATTCCATGGGGTGGGGAATGAGCGTCTGTTCACTCCTTACCGTAATGCTTCATGGTCTCCTTCCAGTTCAGTAAGACTTTACCGGAAGGCTCAGGGTGGTGGTTGTGCCTGACTAAAATCCTGCACTCAAAGACACATTGGAGGTGTCAACCTGGTGCATAGTAAACTTCAGTCCTAAGCTGTGCAGTGAGACCTGGGGGTTGGGGTGGGCAATGACAAGAGTGAAAGAGAGGGACTGACTTTGGAGAAAAGAAAGATGACCATAGAAGATTACAACAAACTGCCCAAAGATGAAACCAGAAAGACATGACAAATAACCAAGAAATCACCCAACGCTGCCTGGTTGAAAGGCTTTTCTGAAGTGACTCTTCAGTGTATGGTCCTAAACTTGGCTTGTCTTAGGTCAAGAGCCGTTCCTAAGAAGTCAGAGTGGGTCACAGATCTCAGGCCTTACACTCTTCTGGCTATCAGTCTTGCCTGGGAGCTTGTTGGAAGAGTGTGAATTACTCAGTCAGAATGGACACTTCGGCAAGCTTTCTAGGATATCTGAATATGTGTTCCAATTTGAAACACATCAGCCTATACCAGAATCCAACACAGAATTCCTACCAGTTTCTCAAAGAGTGCAAATTTGATTACTGGTCCGTGGTATCTCACACTGGCATTCCCAGAGCAATGAGTAATCGAATATCCCCAGCCTGCTTATTTTCTGCCCCTGTGTTCATCTATCTTTTTCTTTCAAAGGAGAAATCAATTCAAGGGGTTTTGTTGGTAGTGCTAGCAGTTTTTACTTCATTTTATTTTGTTGAGATAGGTCTTACTGGTAGCTCAGACTAACTGGGAACCTGGAAATCCTTCTATCTAAAACTCCCCTAGTGCTAAGATTACTGACTTGTGTGCATCACACCTGGAGGGGAAAGGGGATGGTGAACAATAAATGAACTAGCTAAGGTTGCTGATGAAACTCAAGCACTCAGAGTTAGGACTTATCTCCCAGGAGCCTTGATTCAAAGGTTCAGATACTGTCACCTAGGACCTAGATTTTTCTCATGTCTCTGTCCTCTCTCCCACTGATGCTTTCTAACATCTAATTCCCTCGGTACACTTCAGTCCTCTGGAAAACAAAATAGTTTCAACAGCACAGCCTATCACACAGTTGTGCCCAGGAATCTTCCAGTCATACTCCCTCTTTGGACCTGAATTTGGTCACATCCCATCCTGCAACTTGATAACTAATGACAGCTCAGTATGCAGGTTTCATTGAGAAAAGTGATGTTCTCCAGTCTCATGGCTAGATGCCAGACAGAAGGCCTCACCAAAGGAACACAGATTAGGGAGACACCAGCAAATGCAATCAACACATCCCATCTGGACAACAGAGAGAGCTTGGTCCCAGTTCTTTTGTTTGTTTGGTTGGTTGGTTGGTTGATTAGTTGGTTGGTTAGTTGGTTGCTTGGTTGGTTGGTTGGTTGATTGGATTTGTTGGTGATGGTGGTGGTTGCTTGCTTGCTTGCTTACTTACTTGCTTGCTTGGGTTTGTTGGTGAAGGTAGTGGTTGACTGGTTGGTTAGTTGGTTGGTTGGTTGGTTGGTTGGTTAGATTTGTTGGTGATGGTGGTGGTTGCTTGCTTGCTTGCTTACTTATTTGCTTGGTTGGGTTTGTTGGTGATGGTAGTGGTTGGTTGGTTGGTTGGTTGGTTGTTTTTTTCAGACAGGATTTCTCTGTGTAGCCCTGGCTGTCCTGTAACTCACTCTTTAGATCAGGCTAGCCTCACACTCACAGATCTACTGGTCTCTGCCTTCCAAGTGCTGGGACTGAAGGTATGTGACACCACTTGCTGGCTTGTCCCCAGTTCTTAATGCTCATCAGGTGAGTGTTAAAATATCTCATTTTGACCATAAACATTCTTCCCAAAAAATCCAATGTAGAAATCTGTTCACCAATATCTACAGCATGGATATGGGGGAAAGTTTCCAAATGTTTTCAAACCCATAACTTAGTTTTGGTATGAAAATATCCAAGATCATACAAAATCTGAAGTAAGCAGTAAAATGTGACTGTATGATTAGCAGGAAGACTTGAACTAACTGCTATTATTTTAGGGCAGGAAACGTAGTTTAGAGGTAGAGTACAGACCTAACGTGCCAAAGGCCACAAGAACAAAAGAAAGGAAAGAAAGAAAACAAAAAAGAAGCAATCTACTTGAAACTAAGAAAAAAAAGTCTCCCTAAAGACTTTTATTTCCAACAAATAACATCCTATAGTTTTTGAATGATGGGTTGGTCAGTTTTAGTTTTATTGGTTTTTTTTTTTTATTTGTTTAATTATTTTGCTTTGGTTTTATTTTATTTGTTTCTGAAACAGAGCTTCAATGTGTAACCCAGACTGATAGTCAACTGTCTATCCTCACTCCCCAGCCTCTGAAGTGATCACAAATGTGCCACCCTGCCTGGCTCTCTCACTTGGCACATTTCACCAAGTGAGAAATTTGGATTAGACATTTCCCACCAAAACTCAGTTATGGGCTTGAAAGCATTTGGATACTTTTCCCCATATCCATGATGTAGATGTTGATGAATAGATTCCTACACTGTTTTTTGAGTGGGGGGAAGAGATTTGGTCAAAATGCAATATTTTAAGGTGCAAAACAGAGGTTCCTAAGAGGGTGTTGCCTACACTTTCTAGGAAATTACCTCAATTGGAGAAAATAGGAGAGGACCTTCTGTCTGACAGCACTGTATTCTCTCTCTCTCTCTCTCTCTCTCTCTCTCTCTCTCTCTTTCTCTCTCTCTTCCTGTCCCTCCTGGTCCACAAACTTCCTGAAAACAACAACCACAGCTGGTGTTCCTTCCTACAGGTGTAGGCAATGTCCCTCAACCTACTGAGGGTGAGGGTGGGGGACCTCATGCACCTAAGATAATCAGGTAGTAGTCACCGAACCAACTGAATCAGCTGCTAGGGATATGTCCCAGTCTTCAGTCTTCTGATTTTATGGTTCTGGAGCTGCCAGAAAGGTATCCTGGCTGGATAGACAACAATGGGATAGGTGGGCAACTAAAGGTTGAAGCTCCAAAGATAGTATCCACCTTAGACCCCCACTCCTGCACCCCAGGACAACTAACCCTAACCCTAACCCTAACTCCAGAAAACACACAAGAGATCCTCCACAAAGAACCTGTCTTTAAGGAAACTGGCCTGACTGTCCTCTGAGAGGCTCTACCAGCAGCTGACTAAGACAGTTGCAGATACTTACAGCCATCCATTGGACTGAGCTTGAAGCCCCTATGGAAGAGTTAGGGGAAGCTTGAAGGAGCCGAAGAGGATTGCAACCCCATAGGAAGAACAACAACATCAACTAAACCAGACCCCTCAGAGCTCCCAGGAACTAAGCCACCAAACAAAGAGTGTACACAGCCCCTGCTACATAAGTAGCAGAGGACTGCCTTATCTGGCCTCAGTGGGAGAGGAGGACCTTGGTCCTGTGGAGGCTTGATGCCCCAGAGAAAGGAGATGCTAGAGGTGGGAGTGGGTGGGTGGGTGTGGGAGCACCCTCTTAGAGGTGAATGGGAGGGGTGATGGGGTGGATAGCTTGTGAAGGGGGTATAATATTTGAAATGTAAATAATAATAATAATAATAATAATAATAATAATAATAATAGAAAACCAGGACAGCCAAGGCCACACAGTCTTGAAAAAATGAAGGAGGAGGAGGAGGAGGAGGAGGAGGAGGAGGAGGAGGAGGAGAAGAAGAAGAAGAAGAAGAAGAAGAAGAAGAAGAAGAAGAAGAAGAAGAA
>JADRCH010000122.1:5424169-5482666 GCA_019843965.1 Rhynchomys soricoides
AAGAAGAAGAAGAAGAAGAAGAAGAAGAAGAAGAAGAAGAAGAAGAATTGTCTCCATTAAAAGCACGCACAGTTTTCATTCTTTATCTTTTGCAAAATTATTGGGGAATTGTGGGTAAATGAAACTAAATCCCATTCAAGCATACAAGGCCTGGAGATGGAACAAGTGATGCCTCCTAGGTGAAAAAGTGGAGGTCTACTTTGTAGGAACACACAGATGCCAACAAATATTGCTAACTAGAAAAGCAAGCGTCAGAGTAGAAAGGAACAGGATCCTGTGTGTGTCCATGATTGTGGATACAGAAAACATATGTGCCAGGGAACACTGGCTAGATACAGTGATGACGAAATTACTTCTCGGGCAGTAATGACTGTTTTCATATGCTGCTTAAATTGATTAGAAACATAACTGAATAAATGCTATGCAAAAGGGCAATGACCTTGTATGACTGTGATAAAAGTAAACCTGTTTCATTCTTTTTCGTTTCAAACGTGTGTTTTCCTACACCTTAGCATCAAAGATGCTGCTCACACATAGTGGTCACTTTCTCAACAGTTTTCTAAGACAAATTTAAGCAACACCAACCCTTCAAAGCTCCAGACTGCAGTGTGCTAGCCAGATGTTCTAATGTTCTAGGCTTTTTTCTGAGCCATGCTCACGAACATCTGTCTAGAGACATTCATGACCTGCTGTTTCCTGTCCCACTCCCCAATTCTCTATTCTTTACTTGAAAAACGAAGAAGAAATGCAGCTCTGAGAAGCTAAGTAAAATTAAAACATAGAAACAAAGCCAGCTCTTCTCTGGAGAATTCTGCCTCATTGGAAGGTGCCCTAAAACCTTTCCCAAGACCTACATCTGCCTGCCCTTGATAAGAGATGGTAATTTAGTATTGAAGCTTCTGGTTTCCTTTTCTGCCCCAACAACGACTCGAGATTTAATAAGCATTCTCCCAAAGGTAACAGTTTCTCTTATATAATCCTACAGTCCCCAGATTCCTGGCCATTAATGACTCCTGCTCCATTTCTCCCAGGTGCTGGCCACTTGACTTTAGCTACACCTTGGTGTCTCAGAAACCTAGAAGAACTGGGAAGTGGGACTAAGCTTCTCTCGACAGGAAACCTGAGCAACTAGTTGCTGCCATACACTTCAGGTTCCTAAAGCGGCTCTCTGACGCATCCCAAGGACAGAAGCCTGGCCAGGCCATCACTGCGAAGTTTTTTGGTGGTTTGCTGTGGTCACTACTTGCTCATCTTATTCCCCACCCCCCATCCCTGGCTGCCTACCGGGCTACTTAGTTCTCAAGAGTCTGAACCCGCCACCTACTGGGTTCACTAAAGAGTCATTCAATAGAAAAAAAACGACACGGGACCCTGAAGTAGGGGAGGTCGTGAGTACAGGGCCAGCCTGGAATACATATACAAAGCAAGTCACACGCACACACACATTCTCACAAGCACACGCACACACACATTCTCACAAGCACATGCACGCACGCACAAGCACACGCGCGCACGCGCGCACACACACACACACACACACACAAACACACACACATGAAATTTAGATTATTTTTTCCCCTGCACATAGGAAAATCAGTCTTAGAAGTCACTTCGGGACTTTCGGAAGCCTCGGCTTATCAGGCAGGTTTCTGAACCGATGCAAACGCGATTTGGTTTGAACCAAGTTCTCCCTCCCTGCTCGGAAGGCCGCCAAGCATCTTGCGGTAAAGCGGAGTAGGAAATACCTGGAGCGCAAGCCCGCTGTCCTCCACCCACACTCCCCGCCTTTGCCCCACTATCATATCTATGCTCTTTGACCTCCTTAGTTAATGTCATTCCAGAGATTTGTTAAAATGTCTCTGGTTAGCCGCACCCTTAGTGTAGATTTCAAGAGACGGAAGCCCACCCCACTGGTGTGTGCCTGCGTGCACCGAGCCCAATACTGGCCGCACAATCCTAGAGAAAGGGGCTGGTGTGGCCACCAGTGAGACTGTGTTTTGCCCACCTCACGTGACTGTATTTCTTTCTTCCTGTAATGCATTGGAGAAAACTCGGTCCCTCCTGGAACATTAGAAGAGAGTGAATGAGAAGCCACAACTCCCTAAGATGAGAATCCTGATTTTCTGAAACTCTGTAAAAAATTAAATGGGTATTATTATTATCATCATCATCATCATCATCATCATCAAAAGGATAAATCAGTATTCCGCGTGCTGTTTGTACCCTTTCCAGAAAAAAAAAAATCCCACTAAAAAATCCCACTTCGCAGAAAAGCTTCCTGGGGGAGGGGCGACACCATAACTGTCCCGTGTAGGGAGCCAACACCCTACTTTTACGAAGGAGCAAAGTGGGTGGGGAGATGCCTGAGCTTAAGAGGCAATGACAATCCAAGGAAAACTTGAACGGAAATGGAGATAAATGTAACCACATTCGTAGGACAGAGGTGGATAAGGGATTTTTAATTACCACAGCAGGAAGTAAATACAACCAACAAACTTAACTTAGACTAATAAAAAAACAGATGAACAGTAGTATTAAAAAGGAAAAATAGTGTAAGCATTGATTGCGACACTGTAGGGCTGACTCCGGAGAAGGACTCTCTAACGCCTGGTCTATCTAAAGTTGCTTGTGGTTTTGTAAGCATGTCCATCAATTGGGTTTTTAATTATTTCATTAAGTACATAGAGCCCACAATCTCTTTATTTTGGATAAAAGTCTGAATTAATTTTTTAAGCCCCATCTTGTAATGCAAGTATTTTTAGTTTGATATTCTGACGTGTGAGCTTCTGACACTTGGGGTGTGTGCTTGCAGGAACTTCCATCTGGCACCTACCTGGTGAGTGTGCATGAGCCTGGCACCTGCACTCTCTACTGTTCCTTGCAAATATCTAATTTTTTAATTTTTAAAAACGCAACAGAATCCTTCCCTTTTGTGCTCAGCCTCTGAGTTTTCTTTTGAGCACTGTTCATTGTTCCTTTGGGAAAATAGCGTTTGCTGCTGAGGTCTTTAGAAGCCTGGTGTCAGGTTTCAACCTTATGTGCAGCTGGGACCAGAGGTACTCTGGTACTCTCTCCCTTATTTCACTCTGCTGCTCGTTGGCTCTCACACATTCTGCCTGTTCGGTCCTTTAAAGGTCCTTAAAAAGAGAAACTACCACAGAGGACTGTAAGCAAAGAGGCTGTTGTCGGGAGAGGGGAGAGTAACTGCTCCTTGTCTAGATCTTGCAGTGGGTGTGTCTCCATTGGCTTATCCTCTTAAAATGGCCTGAGGTTTTCATGAAAAGTGGGGGTTTATGAGTTTGAGACATTCTATACACTTAACCTAAGTGAAAATAATTTCTCTTCTATAATCACAGACTTTGAGCTGTCCAAAGCTCAGAACAAAGCAAAGATGATCCTCTGTCCCCAGTATGTACATTCTTACAAGACTAACACTCTCATTCTTGTTCTGCCAATCAGAGCAGGCAGAGAAGGAAGATTCTGACCTCTTTCTCTTTTGCAATGAAAGAATTAAATTAAGTTTGAGTCCAAGACAGCAAGGATATGTAGAGGTACATCAAATTCAAATGATGAGCCAGGGAACAAAGGATAACCTTTGGAGACAACTATGAGATTCTTTCTGTAAAATCTGCAAGCAAATCTAGTAAGACTTCTATTGTGAGCTTTGGCATATAGCATAAAGCTTTGGTCATTCTTCGTTTCTTGTTTGTTTGTTTTGTTTGTTTGTTTGTTTTGTTTTGTTTTGTTTGAAGTAGGTTTTCTCTGTATAGCCCTGGCTGTTTTGAAACTCATTCTGTAGATTCAGGGGTTAAAAGCATGTGCTCCTTGGTTTTTTGTATGTTTGTTTGGTTGTTTGGTTTGTTGGTTGGTAAATAGAAATGTAAATCAGAGCTCAGAAAAAGCTGGGACCTTCCCCAAGCCAGGTAAACTAAATCTCTGACTCAAGATGCTGAGGATTTTTTTCTTCTTCTGGACACTCCTAGCTTTACTCAGCAGTCCTCAGAGGTCTTAGCTCCATTAGCTTGCTGTCTTGTGTTGTTTAACTTTTATGTCCCAGCATAACATATTAGACCAACATATAGCCACCAGCAACTCAAATAGAAAAAATAGGCAAAGCAAGAATTCTTGACTTCTCTGAGATGCCCCAACAGATAATGGAGGCACTGGGCTGGAGACATGGCTCAGCGGTGAGCCTGACTGCTCTTGCCGAGGATCTAGGTTTGACTCCTAGCACCCATATGGCAGTTCACAACTGTACCTGCAGTCTCAGACAACCTGACAGCCTCATACAGTCATGCGTGCAGGCAAAATGCCAATACACTTAAAATAGAAAATAAATAAGTTATTTTTTTAAAAAAAATAAAGAAAAGGGAGACATCAACAAGCACATGCATTAGTCTGTCAGCCTCCTGTGCATTTAGTGGGTGCTGGATCTGGGGTACAGAGAACAAAAGTTCCAGTCCTTCCTCACTTCTGACAGACAGCCCGTGCAGTCTGATGGGCATGCACGCCATTCTTCTTTTCTTTCTCGAACAGCTTGTCAGGGGTGTTTTATCTGCCAACTGCGTGAGAAACTACATCTATGAATGTGCTTTTCTAATAGTTTATTAAGCGCCTTAGGAGGGCTGACTAACGGCAACCTGACTGCCTTCCGGGACTGTTTTCTTTGAGTCTTTATGCAGATACTTATCTTTAATAGCATCAAATGAGTGAACATTCCTTCATCAAATGAGTGAATATTCCTTCATCAAATGAGTGAACATTCCTTCATCAAATGAGTGAATATTCCTTCATCAACTGAGTGAACATTCCTTCCAAAATCATTTTGAAAAACAAAAAAAAAAAAGATTTAAGATTTAACAGGACATCAGTTAAAGTAGAACTAAAATCCTCAAAGGTGGCTTCTTAAGCAAGAATAATTTCATTTTGTTTTGTTCTTACAATTATTTATTAATGTATGTGTGAGCATGTATGTGTGAGTGTATTATGTGACTGTGTGCAACTGTATATGTGAGTGTGTGTGTGTGTGTGTGTGTGTGTGTGCGCGCGCGCGCGCGCGCGCGCGCGCCTGCATTCATGCCAACCAGAGTATCTCTAGAGATCAGAGGACAACTTGCAGGAATCTTTCTACCATTGTAGGGCACAGAAACTGAACTTAGGTTGTCAGGGTTGGTGGCAAGGGCCATCACTTGTTGAGGCATCTTAAAAGCCCAAGAAAAAGTTTTTATTCTTGTTTTCAATTGGTATTGCTTGGAGCTACTAAGGAATCCAGTAAAGAGCACCGTTATTAGTCACACTATCATGTTCAGACCTGCTATATAACAAGTTCTTACTTGGACATGACGATTTCTAAAATTCTTAATCAAGTTAGAAGGGTCAGTGGTGGGGATTCTGAGTTTATGTATGAGACACTATGCAGTTTGGATTCAAAACTGCTTGGCTATTCAGGAAAAAAAAAATCACACAGCAATCTTCTCACTTAGAAGAGGACAGGGAAGTGTGATGCTGAGAATGGAGGAAATGCAGCTAAATCTCCCAGCAGAGAGCTGCTGATGCTCAGTGGGTCATTGCGTGGGAGAAACTTGAGCCCATCCTCCACCCTCATCCTCCTCCAGATGAGACCACTGAAATCACTTTTCTTCAGAGGAGTCTTTTGGATCAGAAGGAAGCACCTTGTAAGCAGGAAGAATAAATTTGCGCTGAAATAATGGTTGTAAAATACCTCTCCCTGTCCACTACTGTAGAAACAAATCAATGGAACAGGGCGTGGGGGAATGAGCATGAAAGATATTGTCTGTGCCAGACACAGTTCTGAGTTTTTAAAAAGAAGTAGAGCATGTAAAAATTTAAGATTCAGTAAATATACTTGCAACTGAGCACCCTACTCCACTCTCTCTGTGTTCCTTTGCTTTTCCTTACTAATCCCACAACAGACTTAAGGAAGGCATGGAAGTTGTTTGCAGAGTGACATGAAAATAAATGAAATAATTTCACTGTGATATTACCTCAGCTACTTTACTTGAAGTTTAGCACCTGATGGCTTTAAAGAGATTACTCCACGTCCTCATGGAGGAAAACAGCTTTATCATTAGTGCTTTCAGAGGCATGTAGATTCCATATCCTTCTGATGTTTAGCCAGGAAGCGGTTGGATTCCCACCTCTGGACACTTCTAAAGAACTTTGAAAATAGAGATGAGAAAAAATTCACCCACAAAAACTTATTTCCAAGATGAATTGTAAAAAAAAAAAATTAAATACATTTGATATATTAAAAAGTAAAAATATTAGCTAGGGGCTGGACTGTATCTCAGTGGGCAAGCACCTGCTCAGCATGTTCCAGGCTGTGAGTTCTACTTTCATGATCACTAGCTAGGCACTTGGATCCCTTCATCTGAATGTAGCAATGCACAAATGTGATGATGCCAGAGTCAGTCATTCAATACTTGTTCACATTTGACACCCTCTCTGTGCTGGCTAGCTTTATATTAACTTCACACAAGCAAAAGTTATCAGAGAAGAGGAAGCCCCAGTTGAGACGATGTCTTCCTAAGAGCAGGATGTAGGCAAGGTTCTAGAGCAATTTTTAAATTTATGATTGATCTGGGAGGGCCCAGCCCACTGTGAGCAAGGCCACCCTCTGTTCTATTAGAAAGCAACTAAGCAAGACATGGGGAACAAGCACTGGCCTTGGCTGCTCCTCTTCATCTCCATACAGCTCCTATGTTGGTTGAGAGGTAAAATTGGGCACACGGAAGCACCCTTCCATGACCTCTGCATCATCTCCTACCTCCAGGTGCCTGCCCTCTTTGGGTTCCTGCCCTGACTTCCTTCAATGATGGACTAAGATGTGGAAGGAAGTATAAGCCAAATAAACCCTTTCCTACCCAACCTTTTCTTTGTCATGGTGTTAGATCATAGGAATAGCACCTAACTAACACACTGTCTTTCACTTTAATAATAAAGTCTCAGATGGGTCTCAAACCCTTTCCTGACTTTGCCACCAAGGCTTGTTCCTTGAATTAAAAACAAGGGCTTAAAAACAAGAGTTGTTTTAAAAGTCTGTTACTGAACTACAGAACCCCCTCTCCTTAAAAGAAAAAATCATTCCCGTTGGTAGCATACCTGGACTCTTCTGTTTGATTTTGGTTTTTGTTACAATTGTTTTGTTGTATTTGTAATGGTGTGGATCAAGTCTATCTTGGTGCTTGGCAAGCCCTCTAACACTGAACTGCAGCCACAGCTTCCATGTGCTGGGTATTTTGTATTCAGTCCTTCAGTTTCAATAGGACAGGAGTGAGTTGGAGGTGCTGGGGCCTCTCCATTTTCAGGAAATCCTGGGCCTCTCTTCTCCATCTCTGTGCAGCTGTTTGAGTGCTAAGATTGGGCTTTTTATACAATTGTCCATAACACAAGGAACAAAATCGGAAAGGCCCTCCTACAAGTCAGTTCTAGAAATGTCATGGTTTCATTCCTGTCACCTTTGAGTGAGTTCAAGTAGCAAATCCTGCTGGGATTAAAAAATGGAAAGGAATGAGCACTGGGGTCTCTGGGAGCAATCTTGGAACCTAGCAATCACCATCACAGTGGCACCAAGAAAAGTTTACACCTTCATCTTGCCATACATTATAGGCCCCCTTTAAGCTCAAGAGAATAGTATGTTAGCTCCGTGAATCATGTCATAAGAAAGAAGAATTCCTCATAGAAATAGTTCTTTGATTTCAAATATCTGTTGCCTGTCATCTGGTTTGGAGCTTGAGCTGTGTGTTATTTACTGATCAGCACCAAAACTTCTGTAATCCATGGATAGTCGGAAAGAGTCGAACAAATGCCAGAATTACAGCTAACTACAAAGGGTGTGTACTTTGTGTGCATGTTACTAAAGAGGAATTCCCGTTTTGTTCTCAGCCAATCATCTTAAGGTGAATCCATATATGCAGACATATAAAGTTGCTTAGAACCCAACAAAAACCTGCCCTGGATGCTCACATTTATTTCTAAAGGATCTCAGAAATACAGGGTGGGGGGTGAGGGTAGGTATGGTATCTATTATCTGCAGTTTTTCCTCCATAAAAGGGAGAAAGAAAAATGAGAAATCAAATGACAAAGTAACTGTTAGCAAATTCTTTGATCACTTTGCCTGAGTGCTTGAGGAAAAGAATCGGCCTCAAGTCTCTACCTGCAAGAGTTGTCTGTGAGGATGAGGAGACCTCTATCCATGCAGTAACTCTGTCTCAATAATTGTAGCTGTCTTGCCTTCCCACCCATACCTTAGGAGTGGTTTAAAAGGTAATGTAACCCGATTTTGGACTTTGCCCCAAGCACGATATTCTTTTCTTCCTTTCCCCTTCCTCTACTGACCTTCTTTATCTTAAGAAATGGCAGTCAAATTTCCAGCAGTTATTTCTTTGGATTCACACTAAAATGTCTAGAGATATTTGAACTGGCCATGTAGCCTTGAAAGTGAGCCTGGGCAACCCCTCTGCTCCCTACAGAGTTTATTGAGGACTTCTTGGAAATCCCTGTAAATGAACTTATGCTCAAGCAGGACAACTTCTCTGGGATCAGAAAAAGAAATAGTGTAGCACAAGGAAGAGCGATAAATAAAAATCAGCCTGGAAGCCAAATGTGCTGATACAGCCTTTAGTCACAGCACTTAGGAGGCAGAGGTATGCAGATTTCTGTGAGTTCAAAGCCAGCCTGGTCTGCATAGTGAGTTCCAGAACAGCCAGAAAACAAAAACAAAATAAAATGAGCCAGGTTGTAGACGCTGGTTTCCATGCCTGTGTCAGGAGCTGGGAGGAAGAAAAGAAATAGGTTAGAGAACTTTCCTGGGTGAACTAATAGGAATTTTTAAATGATTATAGTGACTAGAAATGTCCAACAAAGCAAGCTCAACCTTTTGTCACTAAAAATTTCTACCCTTCTGTGCCTAGTAATCAGGAATCCCCCTTTTATACTGTTACACTGACATTTCCAAAAGAACCCATTCAAGTCCATCATCTTCAAGTTCTCCACGTATGTTGACCAGAATGTGAATTCTAGTGTCCACCTACGGGTCCCCTACACAAAGAGACTCAGTAGTTAGCGACTGGGCTGGGTTTGCAGCTCAATGGTGGTTCTCATATCTTCCTTGCTGTAGCTGTGGCTTTAGTCCCCAACATGTATGGGGACTGGAAGATGAGAGAATAGTGCCCAACTGGAAGGCTTGCTCAGATACAAACTGTATCTGTAGATGCAGAACGATACTAAGGAAACACCTGGCACAGGAAAAGCCCACAAACCAGCAGTTCCCATGGTGGCCATGTGTACAGCAGCACTCAGCACAGCAGATTTGCAGGGGCTACTGATTGAAGCCTTGTACCTGTTTCTTCACAATAGGAAGTGAAGGAGATATGCTGGTTTGTGTCTTCACCTGTGTAAAGCACACCACACACAAATCACTCCGGGAGAATCTTGAGCCTGAAAGCTGCAAAATGAGGGACCGCAACCATCCACATTTGCTCATCTTCCCACCTATACCTTAGGAGTGGTTAAAAATGTAATGTAACCTGATTTTAGACTTTGTCCTAAACACTCAATATTCTTTTCGTCCTAACTTTCTGTATTTTAAGAGATGGTAGCCAAATTTCCAGATTTCCAAATTTCAAAATACACGGTTGAAATCATATACTAAAATTCACAACGCAATTTTTATTTTGATTAGTTTCTCTGACTCTAAAAATGTGGGGATTAATGGCGAATTTTGTGGAAAGAGGGATCAAGACTTTTGGAAGAAAAGACAAACAAAAAACAATTATATCTGAAAAGCTCTTTTGTCAGGTATCAAGATGACCGAAAACCCGAAATTTTTTGAACAGCCTTATTAAAGTGTACAAAATTAAAAAAATTTACAGTATCATTTTTAGAAACCAATATTTTGGAATGTACATAGCAAGTTCATTCTGTGAGAATTTTTTCTTAGAACAATTATATCACATTTGAGCATTCCTGTTTGTATTTAGGGTTTCTTAAATGCATTTTCTTACCATTGTACAATTAACTATACACTTCTGAATGTATAATATTTACTGTTGATTTTTAAACTAATTAGATAAAAACCAATATGATAGAAAATTTTAAAAAGATTCCAGGATTTATTTAAGACTGAGAAAACACACATGACAAAATTTCTTTGGATCAATACACTTTCAAGAAATGGAATAAGTTGGTGAGATATTAATAACTGGCTAAAACTGGACAGTGATTGTGGGGAGCAAGTCCCTCAAGGCATTTGAAACAAAAATCTCACGTAGCCCCTCAACTGTTCAAGTGGCAGACAAAATAAATTACCATAAATTATAGGCCAAGGCAACTTAAAAACAAAACAGCTTGACGCTAAGGATTTCCTTAGCGCTTCCAGGAAGTGTGTAACACTGCTTCTGGCCCGCAGGTCGGGTCGGCAACCGTCAAATGTCAGGGTAGCTGCAGTAGTAGACCGCTGAGCTAGCGTCGGACACCACGGAGGAAATGGCTCCGTGGCTGTCTGAGAGGTTCACACCGCAGTCGTGTCCCTGGTAGGGAAGACCCATCTCGGGCTTATACACAAAGTGCAGATACTGTTCGAATTCCGTGCGGTCCACCTCTCCTAGAAGCTCAGTGGGCTGGCTGGGTTCCGTGCCATCCCGGCAAGGCAGAGCCTCGGGAGGGGGCGAAGGCTGTCCCGGGCCGTGCGCCGGGTGCTGCTGCTGCGGTGGCGGCGGCTGTGCCTGCGGTTGCAGCGGCTGCTGGGGCTGCACGTGGAAACTGCGCCCGGCGCTCGCCGTGGGCGAGCCCATCGCGCCGTAGTACAGGTGCAGAGCGCTGGGGGGCGCCAGGATCCCCGGCATCGTAGGGCCCGAGGGGTCGGGCCCCACTCGCATGGGGCCAGCGGGCGGCTCTGCGGGCACTGCATAGTCCGAGACCTGAGCGTAAGTGTAGGCGCCGGCCGCCGGGCAGTCCCCTGGCAGCGGGGCTGCAAAGAAAGCCGGGTCCTGCTCCACGCCATCCAGCGGGGATGTGTCCGGAGTGGGCAGCGGGTAGCCGTCGAGCGCCGGCGCGCCCAGTCCCTGGCAGTCGCGGTAGTGGGCGCCCATGTGCGGAGACATCAGCGGCGGGCCGGCCGGATAGCCAGGCTCCGGGAAAGGCAGACCCAGGCCATCCATGGCCACGCGGCCGCCCTCGGGACCAAGCGCGCCGGCCTGAGGCTCGGCGAGAGCGTGCAGGAAGCCTCCCTCCACCCGCTTCATGCGCTTCACCTGCTTGCGCCGCCGTGGCCGGTACTTGTAGTTGGGGTGGTCCTGCATGTGCTGCACTCGCAGCCGCTCGGCCTCTTCCACGAAGGGCCGCTTCTCCGCCAAGGTCAACGCCTTCCAGGATTTGCCTGCAGGGAAGGTGGAGAGGCGCGCAGGGTTACCCGAGTGAGCCCCGCACCCTGGCCCCTCTTCCGAGCAACCTTTCACTGAGCGAGCCGGCGAGAAGCCAGGTCGTAGTAGGATGGAAGTTTTGGATCGCGTCCTTACAGGATACCTAAAAGGGGCTTCCTCCCTCACCTTTCTCCCCTTAATTCGAAAAACTGGCAAAGCCCCCTGGTCTGGGAAGGGATCGAGCCAGTGCTGTGCGGATTACCTCTCTTAAGTGCTGAGAAACCCTTACACTCGACCCTAGGGCCCAAAGACCAGAGCCAAGAGTTACTTTATCGACCGAAGGAGCTGGAGGAAGAGACTGAGTCTACAGCACACTGGTTGTATGGGGCGCAAGACACCTCTTGGCTCAAGGAGGGGGCTTGGCAATTGTCTGGAGTGTGCGGGTGCCCTGGATCCCCCTGGTCCGACTCACCTAGCATCTTGCTCAGCTCTGCGTTGTGCAGATCCGGGTTCTGCTGTGCCAGCCGCTTGCGTTCGTCTTTGGCCCACACCATAAAGGCATTCATCGGCCGCCGGATGCGAGACTCGGCTTTGGCTCGGCCCGAGGTCCCGGCTGGCGCCCCGCTACTCGCCACCACCTCTCCTTTCACCTTTACATCCCCGAGGGGGCTCAGGGACTCGGCCCAGGGACAGGGGCCCAACCCGGCCATCACCGCGGGCTGCGCGCTCCGGGGCTGGCTCTGGTCGTCACTGGCGTATCCCGCATCCGGGCTGCTCATGGCTCTCCAGACCGACCCCGCGCTCTGCTACGGCCACGGGACACACCGCTTCCCCCGACCCTGAGGCAGGGATGGGAAGCTAGCCTGGTGATGCCCAGAGGAACTTGTAAAGCAGAGCGGGTGCGACCCTCCCGCTGCTCTTCCCGGTAGTCCTAATCCGCCGTATTAACCGCGCTGGAGATCTACCCAGTGACACTGCGGGTGTCTCCCGGGCCGCAGGCCCTTTTCTTTATGGACGCGGCCAATGGCACGGCGGGGGCGGGCCGGACCCTAGTCCTTAGGCCCCCGCCCAGCCGGTGGTCCGAGTCCCAAGTCCCACACCCGCCCCTTTCCCCTCCCCCGGCAAAGTGTTCGGGCTACACCTGCCAGGGGGAAAAACTGGCTGGAGCCGGGCTCTGGCGCCAAGTTCTCTCGGGAAAATAGGACGGCTGAAATTCAGATGTCTGGAGGTGCTGCTCACTGTAACGGAAGATTGCAGCACTAGTCCAAGGCTGTTCACATCAATATACTAGGTATAGGTATTTATTCCATTCTTTTAAAAAAAAATTTTATTACCAAAGACAATTAACTTCTCACGGTTTTTCAGGGGAAAAAATATCCTGTTCTTCTCCCAAGAACTCATCATGCTTACATTATAATAAAAATGTCCAAGGTAAATAACAATTGTAATAAAAACAAAGTTTAATATAAAATGCTATATCACTAATATTTCACCACCCAATAAGAGTTCAAGTCAACCCTGAGGAATTTCAGTATGAAACATTAAAATAATAATAATAAAAATAAAATTAAAAAAAAACAGAAAACAAAAGCTGGTCGTGTGTGTTGGCAAAAGAGGCAAGAAGACCTGGTATTCTTTCTAAAGACTTGCAAGAGGCCGCGATTCCATCCCAAATGCCACAAAATTAAAATATAAAATAAAGTGCAAAGACAGCAGCGCTGTGGTGTTCGTTGGAGGAAAAGAATCAGTCCATTTAAGCAGCAAAATCCATAGCGTTTAAGACTGTTACCCTGACAGATGGTTACAACGTTTCTATATATTTCTTAAGACTGGAATGAAAAGCTGAGATCCCTTGAATTTATTTCAAATCTGAAAGTACTTTTCCATGGGCTTCAAAATATGCCTTCCTACGAGGTTTTTCCCAGCAACCACTTAGTACCCTCCAAAATATTAGCAAACTCATTTAACCCCTAGCGTAGTCTTTTTCAAGGGCAGCATTATAGCTTCTAGGAGAGGAAACTGAGACTCACATGCTAAGGCAAACACAGGGAGGGTGTAACACGCACACCTAGCAGTCTTCCTTCAGACCAAAAGCTCTGTGTTACATTTGAGTTGTTAGCATGTTTGTGTTGTTTTCTAAGAGATTCAACAGTCATCCTTGCATAGTTTTAAGGGAGGAAAAGTCAAAAGACTGGTGATATACCTCAGTTAGAATGCTCACCTCGCACAATTCCGCAAAAAAAAAAAAAAAAAGACAGTCTATGAGATGCTTAATGCCTGTGATTCTGTAATCCCAGCACTTGAGAAGTGGGGGCAGAAAAATAATGTTCATGATCGTCCGCAGCTACATATGGAATTAGAGGCCAACCTGGGCTACATGCAACCCTGTCTCGAAGGAGAGGAAGAAAGAAAGAAACAAAGAAAGAAAGAAAGAAAGAAAGAAAGAAAGAAAGAAAGAAAACTCAACACATCAGTTTCCAAAACAGACTTTCTTTAATGTAAAGAGCTGATTGAAAAGGATCACTTACTTTGTGGTCCATGAGGTGACACGCTGAGGCTTTCTTGTGTGTTATTTCAGAGACCAAGTCTGGATTACTGGAGATTCCAAAAAGCACAGAGCTTTTGCTAGCTCCTGGCCTGCAGTTTCTGGAATTACTTTGTCTCCAACGTACTCATACAGAAGCCAACTTTTCTCTAATTTGTTATGTTATAAAGCATTGGTGACTCTCCCTCCCATTCAAAGCTGGAAGTAGTGCAGAGAGACCGGTGATAGCAGTTTAAAGCTCAGGTCTGTAAGATTCATACAAAGGGGGTAAATTAAATCTGCCTTAAGAAATCAAAGAAAATGATATTTTGCATTGGTGATTTAAAAGCAATTGATCTTAAATCTGATAATGAGCTCTTCCTCGAAGCTTTATGATTTTTTTCTGAAAAACATTGGCTTGAAAGTAAAATTAAAAACAAAAAAGCATTTCAGATGTTTAACCAAGGGTAGAGATAGCAATATTACAAAGGGTAGAGATAACAATATTACAAATCAATTCTCTAGCCAGGTGCTCTTTAAGGAAAAGATTCTATCTCTGCTGTTGTTTGTTTTGAGACAATCTCCCCATGTAGCTCTCCTGACTCTCAGAAGTAGGGGCACAGGCCCTCACCCCCACAGTGACGCATCTCTTTTGCATCTTTTCAAAGATCTCGGGGCTGATTTTTCTCTTTCTGTGAATTTTTTTTTTAAATAAACTATGGATTTTGTTTGAAATGAAGATTGAAAAGAGTAGCCGGTCCAGAATGCAGTTTCTCTGTCTTCCCTGTCTTGGTTGATTTCTCCAAAAGCTAAGAGACAACAGAAATATAATTCAGGTGTAGGTTTAGAAAATGTATTTACACCATTTTACCTGGGTTCCTTCTTCTGTTCTTGCTCTGTGAAGGTAACCCAGCATACTAAGAAAGTGGTTAGAAAGAAAGCCCAAGGGTTATTTACACGCATCCCTGAAGATTAACTACTGACCTGTCTGAGGGAAAGCACAAACGCAGTAGGAGTCCAAGCGTCCACTTTTGGGCTCTTCCCCATTCCTTAAGACAGCCTCCCCTGGAGACATTTAGGTAGCACTTTACTTAACAAATCTATCAGGAAATGTGGCGCTTTCCCAAGACTAGTCCCCTTCCCGTCCTCTTACCTAGATCTAACTTCTGCTGACCATTCTCTTGATAGATACTTTGGGAAGAGTGTTGGGGGCAACCGAACTTCAGACCCGCCAGCAGTGTGAGTGGACCATATTTCAGTTTCTTCACTAAATGGGTGTTGGAAGCTGAGCTCGCGACGTTATCAAAGCCAGCCACAAATGCCACATGTAAAGAAGCAAACATCCGGAGCGGCTTCCTGCAAGCCTTGCTTCCCTCAACACTAGAGATTTACTGGGGTGGGGGTGGGTATCTGGAGTACAAGCCTGTCAAGCCTGTCTGTTGTATCCCGCAGTGGTGTCACACTCAAACAGTGCAGGATTTTTAGGTAGCTACTGACTACGCCATATCCCCAAGCGAGACCCGAGGCTCGAAAGGCTGGGTCAAGGAAGCAACTAATGTAACAAGAAGTTGTGCCCCCGACCACTTGGGGCCTGTAGCAAGCCGGTAGATGATCAACTGTCACTCTGAAGTGGGAAAGTCAAAGCCACTCTCTACGAGCCTCTGAGTGACTGGTTGATTTCTCGAAGGTTTTGTGGTTTTGGTGTTCTGATGGCCAGAGCCTGTTAAAAGACACTCAAGTCCAATTGCGCAGGATCCGTGGGCATTCAGGCAGATCCGTGGTCTGTGGAGAGCAAGTTCAAGAGGGCGGAAAGGGGAGCGCGGGCTGTCATCACGGGGACAGCCACCGGCGGACTCTAAGATAAAGAGACAATAGTACCACTGGACGATCTAAAATACGTGCCTCAGAGTCTGCCTCTGGGAACCAGGAGGGAAGTAACACGGCGCGGAGCGTCGTGCCCCAGGCTCCGCATCTCCCAGGTAGGGCCTCGCAGAGCGACGCTGCGGATTGGCACCTTGCACCCGGGCACCAAAAGGCGCAGTCTCTCTTCCCAGTCCCTGGTCAGTCCCCAGTGGGTCCGAGATGGAGATCGAAATTCGGGAACGTGAGAGGAGAGGAGGAGAGGGAAGAGTGGCAAGAAAGACAGCGGTCACCGGCCCCCACGGTGGCCCAGGACATTCAGGCTAGACACTGCAGTCTTCGCTTCACTAGCCTCTCCGGTGGAAGCTGAGAACGTTTGACCCCAAGATTAACTTCGGGGACTCATTCCCCACACGGATGGGAGCGTGCATCCTATGTGGGCGGGGTCTCACATAACTGTCCGAAACCCTGTCTACTCGTGACTCCTCTCTGACTGCCCCGAAACCCCACCCTAATAGTAGTTGGCGACTCGAAGCGTCCTCCTTCCCGCTTGACCCTGGCTGAGTTTTTCCGCGGAGAAGCAGGAAGTGCGCGGCTCCCGCTTCATTTCCCTGCTCAGAAACTGGTCAGGAATGTTTCTTAGAACCCACACCCTCAACTTTGGTCCCCAGATGAAGTATGTACTCCTTCTCTGTATTGCCTGCTCTGTGGAACCTCAGGTTCTTTTGCGAAGGTGATCTGAGAGCTAGGAATAAAGCCTTGCTCACATTTTTTTGGCGTCTTCTTTAAACCTTAAAGGCAATTCAAATGTGGCTTGGCTTTTTATAAAGGTGGTGGCTGCTGCAGTCTATTACCATTGTTGGCACCCACACCCTAGGGAAGACCGGGCTTCCTTGGAGAAAGGCAATCCTCACCTGGCAGTCTTAGTGGTCGTCCACAGGGAGCAGAACTCTTGCACCGGGTAGGGCCGCTTCCCAGGAATGCCCAGTGTGGTGTTGCTAGTCTTCTCCCCTGATTTATTAAGATCCAGCGGCACGTGCTCAGTCTATGATCCTGTAATAATCTGTTCCTGGCCTGTGAAAGGGATGCTGACCACACACTGAGTTGTTTTGTTGAGTTTGTTTTGGTTTTTGTTTTGCTTTTGTAGCAGAGGTGATAGGGCGCCTTTCCACCCGGAAAACTCCGCTCCCAAGTTCCCCTATAAGGATTAACTGAATGGCGTCAGATGGTTGGTTAGGGCAAGGTATGCTGCTGTCTGTGATCATGGAGATGATCAAAGTTAAATAGCTTGTAGGACTTGCCACTCCTGACAGCGCTCATTACCTCCTGCATGCACCTTCTGTTCACTATACTTTTCATTCCTAGATCACAGGGTTCTCCAGTCATTACTACATACTTACGGATAATAGAATATCCAGATCAATCCTAGTGTCTTCTTCCTCCTATGCGGAAACACTAAGAACCATCTCCATAGACCTTAAAGGCTCATCCATATAAGGTTACTGGGCTTCCGGAGAGTAATATTCTCTCCCCTTCTCCTTCAGTAGTTCAATCTGCATCTGAAATCACACATTAGTGGGCATTTAAATCCCAAGGCTATCTTAACGCTTTCAGTGCAGAAACCCAGGCTGAAGATACACATATATAATTTTCAAGCAGCTATGATGTAAAAATAAATGTTCATCTTTAGGGCATTTGGGAAATTAGCTTTGAAATTAATTTCTTCATAAGCATGGTATTGTTTACAAAGCAGTTTCGCTACCTTATCTGACCCTCACAACTGCCCTGGTGGTTAGTGAAGTAGCTATACCTTAGTATCCTTTTGCTGAAAACTCTGAGGTAGTGAGTCAGTGACTTAAGGTCACATAACATGGGTTTTTGGACCATCTTATTTTTCTAGCAGGAAAGAGTAACAGGTCTTATTATAAGTTTATTTCTGTGCCATGTTTACAAATAGACAAATTGAAATTTACAAAGACTGAACAAAGAAAGATTCTGGTAGTGATGATTATGGCTCCTTGGAAAAGAATGCAGTGTTCTTATTAACTGGGTCATAATGATTTTGATACCAGAAATAAAGCAATGTAAAAAGAAAGCATCATTCAGAATATCTAGGTTTTGGCCGAGCAGTGGCCTATCCTCTTAATCCCAGCACTTGGGAGGCTGAAGCAGATAGATCTCTGAGTTTAAAACTAGCCTGGTCTACAGAGTGAGATCCAGAGCAGCCAGGGCTACACGGAAAAATCCTGTCTCAGGAAAAAAATTTTTTAGAATATCTAGGTTTTTAAAAAGACAGTCTAAGCCTTACATGACATCTCATTTATTTTGACATTTGCTTCATACAGGCAAATTTTAATTAATCTGAGCTACATGAGAAGAGTTCAAAGATGGAGCTAACATTCAAATATAAGTAAAATAACATTTTCTCATTGTGTGCAATGTTCTCTCACGCTGTAAAAGGCATGGTTAACTTTGATGAACTGTTGTAATCTGATCCATCACCTACTTAAGTGACTGGTAACTTCAATATATATTATCAAGCCGGTTTTAAAGACATAGAAATGGGTAACATTTGTGCCGAAGGAAAGAAAATTTCCAATTATCTTGTTATAAAACAGAAAGTTAATATCTGAAGCAATTTAGTGATTTGTTTGATGCTTCTAATCATCCCAAGAGACAAGACTGTTCATTTAACCAACAAACGATTATCCAGTCATGACGGGAAATCTGGGAGTGAGCACGAACATGGGGAATGGGCTGCTTAGGTCCAGATTCGACCTCAGCAGCATACTAGTTGTGTATCTTTGGAATGTTATGGAATTTTTTTAAAACTTGTCTGTAAGCTGGGGCATAAAAAATAATAATAATAATAATAATAATAATAATACCAATGACTTCCAAGATCTTTATGCAGATTCATTGTTCATACAGTGCTTAAAATAGAGCTAGACACATAGTAAGTACATATATATTTACATCAATGAAAATGTGCTGAGAGAACTAGAAGCTACTGTTGTATGGGGGTGAATGAATGTAGCCGCAGCAGACGTCTGTTTTATAGCATTTAATGTCTCTGATAGAAAGATCTATAATTGCTCTGCTTTGCAATGTGTATTACAAAGCGTTTAGGGAGGCTTCTGCAAACTGTTGTGTGTTTTCTGGCTATATTTGAACATGAACATTGTTTTACTCTGGTAATAAGAAAAAATGGGAGGAGGCATATTAACCTTCCAAAGTGCTAAGCCTAGAAGCTGGAGAGGTGGCTCAGTGGTTAAGGACACTAGCTGCTTTTCCAGATGACCTAGGTTCGATTCCTAGAACCCACATAGCAGCTCCTAATCATCTAAAACTCCTGTTCCTGGGACTCTGACATCCTCGTCTGACCTCTGTAGACACTAGGCACATACAAGGTGCGCATACATACATACAGGCAAAATACCCATGCACATCAAACAAATAAATCTACTATGAATAAATAAATAAAACTCTAAGCCTCACAAGGAAAGATACAGAGAATCATGAAACATTTGACATTCCATTTAAAAACTGAAACACAAAGAGACACCCTGCAAGGCTGCCCTTAACTGCTAGAGCCTAGCATGGATCTAGATTCCTTTTCTGGAGCTTTAAAAGCAAACTTTAATTTTGGTGACTGTGCCTGGCACACAAGCATGTCCATTCACATTGAAGGATGACTGATCCACAAATGTGCAAATCTTCCAGCCCAGCCTAAGCCTTTCGGTGTTGTAAAGTAAAAAAGAATTCCAGATTCTAGCTTGCTTGGTTGGTATCCTAGCTTGGTTGGTTGTTCAATAACTTGATACCAGGAGAACTAGCAAGTGACTCAAATTGCCTCATACTAGGTTGTCTTAAAGGAAAACAAGAGGGGAGGGGGAATGAAAGCACCTGGTCTCTCCACAGGGTTTCTAGAAAAAGAAGCGACAAAATGACCACAAAACCTTTTGAAAAGTAGAAGTGCTGAAGGACACAAGTAGTTCACAGAGGTGCTGTTTGCTGTGACACTGATACAGAGGGAGTTAGAGAAGATGGTACAGAGATATATGATGCTGAAATGAAGTAGAAGCCACAGTGCTGTAATAAAAAAAAATTAAATGTATTTTTAAAACATTTTAAATTGATTGTGTCAGAGAAGGTCTCACCTTCAATCCAAGGGAAAGCAGACTGTGTTTGAGTGAGCCAGGACTAAATGAGTATACCTGAGTATGATGCCATTTAGTAAAAAAAGATTACTTCAGTGGTTAGCTAAGAACTGGACTTTAGAAGCAGAATTAACAGCTCTTTCTTTTTGACATTTTCCCGTAGCACTTCACTTTCCCTTTAATACTGACCTGGTGTTTATAGAATATTAAGGCTAAGAGATAAGAGAGACTCTGAACCCCACATCCTGACCTCAGGTTCTCTTTAAGACCCAGAAATCTCTTCAGTTACCAAAGGGATTTTTAATTAATCCAGCTATGTAAGCACCAACAAGGTTTGTCTTGTTTTATATCTATTATTTTTAAATATTATTATTATTTGTATTATTTTAAAACAGTGTGTTTGGAAATACTTTTAAATATGCAGAGCAATTGCGAAACTGACTAACACACGGTAGTTCCTTCACAGACAACCTCCAGACGGTGAAGATTTCCTTGTTTAACCTACCTCTCCTTATATAAACGAACAAACCATCCCTGCATTGGTTCTTCCTTGTTTTTTCTTTCTAAATATATAAAAATGCACACAGTAGTATGCTTACAGTAATTATCACACAAACCCTGTCATATAGATATTAACATAAAACTATGGATTACAGGTGCTACATGAATACACAGTATGGTTACCTTGTTATATCCTGTATGTTAAATTGTTTATATACATGTCAGTAGTCTTCTGAGCCATTCGAAGATAATCTGTAGCATACAGTTCCATCGGATTCCCCTAAAGTTAGCGTGCGGCTGTGTAACCAGTCACTAAATGAACATCAGATTCTATTTTCTATTGCTATGATAAACACCATGACCAAAAGCAACTTCGGAGGGAAGGGTTTATTTCATCTTACCACTCTCAGGTCTTAATCCATTGCTGAAGGAAATCAGAGCAGGAAGACAAACAGGAAAGTGGAGGCAGAAACTGAAGAAGAGACCATGGAGAAATGCTGTTTCCTGGCTTGTGCCCCATGAGTTTGCTTTTCTATACAACTCAGGACCACTTGGGCACAGTGACTTAGGCCCTGCCACATCAATCAGCAATCAAAAAATGCCCTACAGACTGCTACAGGCAATGTGATGAAGGCATTTTCTCAAGTGAGGTTTCTCTAGATTTTGTCTGACAAAAGTCTGTGTAGGAATATTCCCTTGTGTCACTGTTACCTAAAGCTCATATCTAGTGTATTTTGCAATCTGATCCAATATTCTGTCTTTTCTGGGTCTAAATTCCAGAATTACATGGAGTATTTTGCTGTCAAGGCTCATCAGTCTTTCTCTGAGTCTAACTTTCAGCGTCATTCTTTGCAAGGATGTCCACACCCTAGTCCGGGCAATGTTGGCCCATACAGAAACCCTTCAGAAATGGTAGTGCCCTCCTCTCTGGGTATGAAAAGCACTGGTGATGCTTACCACTGTCTCCTGGTTCCATTAGTGTCCAGTCAGTGTCTCCACCTTGAAGTCACCGTTTCCCCCTTAATGCTTGCTAATTTTTCCCTGTAGGGGAAACTTTCCCTTTACACTATTATCCTGTTCCTCATCAGACTTCTATCCACCAACCTGGACCTGTACTTGACAAATGACAGATGTCAGAAAAGATTGGCTCTATTCTTGTTATTCTATGGCTATACATGTATTCCTTCCTTTTATGTGCTATGTCTTATTAATATAGGCATAGACTCACAGGTTCTGTTTTAAGAGTTTGTTCTCTTTAATTGATATTTTTAGATAAGATCTCTGTTGCTTGAAGTTTGACCTTCAGGCCACTCTTCCAGCTTTCCCCCTTATCCTTTGATTCCGAGTCATTTCTGGTCATTTCCTTATCTGGCATAACTAGACATTCCAGATTCATCCTGTACTTTCCTTGCCTCAGTACTGTCTCCGAGGAGTCGCAGGCAAGCATCTGTTTCAGGGAGGAAGCATTTAGAAAGAAAGGCGTCACTGGAGGCATCACTATTTTTGCATATTGAGTAGACAGAGCTCAGAAACACAAACATAGCTCCACACCACCCCCATAACCTTTCTTTTACATGGTTTCAGTTGACAAGGGTCAAGGACTAGAAATTTTAGATGGGAAATTCTAAAAATGGACAATTCAAAGTTTTAAATAATTTATTACACTATGTTGTTACAAAATTATTAACCTCTTACAATGTGTCTTAATTTGTAAATTTTCTATCATTGGAATTAATGTATAAGACAAACAGTTATATAGAGGTCAGTCTTACCCTTGCTTTCAGTTGTCCACTGGGAGATCTTAGGGCATAGACCTAATGGATGAGGATGTGCAAGCCCATGCACAGTCACATATAAGTATTCCTATATACATACCTCCATACATGTGTACATATATGCCTTGAATTGAGGACATATCCAATTCCAATCTCATCATAAGGTTTTTCCTAACATGCTGACTTTCAGTGTTCTGCAAATTCCCAGCTAATTCAAGGCACATGTGCATGAATGTAGAATCCATTTTCCACAACGAAAACTGAGCAATAGCCGATGCCCCTCTATGCTTGTGGGCTTTCTCACTGTGATCATCTCCCGGCCACACCATCTTTCCAATCTATACTTTATTTTCTTTGCTTCCAAGTATGTCAGAAATTCTAAGTGGCCCTTCTCTAGTATCTCCTTTCCTCCATGCCCCAAAGCAAGGAAAATAGAGAGCTGGGGCAGTAATGGGGTCTCAGCAGGTTAGGGCACTTCCTACTAAGCCTGACATCAGGAGTTCCGCCAAAAAAATCATTGGGTGGAAAGAGAACATCAACCTTGCAAGTTGTTCTCTTCCTTCCCCATGGACACATCCCACAGCACAGATAAATATGAAAACGACGGACACAGAGCTACTGTTTAAATGTACATTTGGTTTTGCTTTGCTTTTGAGCTGCCTCCTACACTGCCCAGATTGGCCTGAGAACCAGTCCTTGTGCCTCACTCCACAAGTTCTGAGACTGTATACACATTTATCTAGGCCCAATTTTCTCAGTAAAATTTATTTTAAAATAAATTCAAATAATAAATGTGGCCATAAGCAAAACCCATCTTCTTGCTCAGTGTCTTTTCCTGCTGGCAAATGCTTTTGGAAAAAGTTAAAAATTACATCATAAAGCACTATTACATTACATCATAAAGCTTCATTACATCATAAAGCACTATTTCTGTTTGGCTTGAAGAAGGTCCCTCACATTTCTGAAATTGCAATGCTGTACCATATAAACAAACCACAAAATAAAACTCCTTGCACTTGCAATGATAGATAATGTGAGACTGGATATTAGCCTGACCTTATAGGATTTCCCTTCTCAAAACTATCAAAGCTCAATGGTAGAATGCTTGTCTACCAAACCCTATAGACAAGACCCTAGGTTTCACTCCCATAACCACAGCAAATAAGTAAGTAAATAAATAAACAAATATGTTAAATGTTTAATGAGCAAACAAAAGCATAGGAAGAAAGAAGAATATTCAATAAAAATTTTAGAATTATTTATAGACATCTTTGAAGGACTGTTTTGCCGACTGTTGTCACTATTCTACCCTGCTGCCCTTCTCACAACTTTCAATGACCTTACACAAGAGCACAATGTGTAACAAGTCAGTTCCTGACTTATCCCAAGAGTAGAGATTGGCCCATCTAATTTATACTGCCAGTAAGCTTGATTGAATTCCTATGAGTCACTGTTATCCTCAGCAGAGCAAAGTTCAAGGGGAAGATATGAAAATGAAGACCACCCATTGTGTCTCTAAAACATAGTCGACCACTTCTAAAAATCTGCATTCACTTATGTGCTGCTATCCCTGAGAAAGATCAGAAGCCAAAACAGGGTACAGGTCCGGTTTCTGTCACATGGCCAGGAAGGGCACTCTCCTGGCTAGTGTTATGTCGATCTGCCAGGAGCCGGTCCTGGGTTCTATAAGAAAGCAGCCACAGCAAGCCATGAGGAGTAATCCAGTGAGCAGCACCCTTTATGGCCTCTGCATCAGGTCCTGCCTCCAGGTTCCTGCCCTGTGTGAGTTCCTGCTTCATTGCTTTTGATAGTGAGCTGCTCTATGGAACTGCGAGAAAAATCAACCCATTCCTCCTCAAGTTGCTTTGGTCATGGTGTTTCATCACAGCAATAGTAACCCTAACTAAAGCAGGCGCTTATTCTGGCTTTTCTCTCTGAGCAAGCCTCTCTGGCCCAATGCACAGGAGACACAGTCTACAGAAGAGCTGCTGGCAAAATATCCCAGCATAGAAGGGGCAATCTCTGCTAAAGCATGCTAAAGCATGAAGAACTTGACAGATAGTAGTCAAATGTGAATGTAGTAACTGATGTGGCCATAGCAGGATTTAACTAGACTTACAAAGTATATCTTCCTTGTCAGCTCAGTTATAAATCCCCAGCAGTCAGTACCTGAAAGATCTCTTCAACCTGCTTTTGCCAGTACTTATTCTGTTTAGCAAATAAATTATAATAGCTTATTTATAAAAAATGATTAACAAGAATACATTTACTATACTAGAGTACTCAACTTGAGTACTTTGTTTTTGGTTTTATTTGATTTTTTTCAGAGCTGGGAATTGAACCTATGGCCTTCCTGCTACCACCATACCACCAGGCTACATCCTTAGCTTGACTTGAGCATCGTTTTATTATCAAGAGGATACTCAGTGCACATTTGTAGCATCATAGTCTCCAGTTCTAGCTCGATCCTGTACAAATGTCATACCCACAGTGGTAGCCTCATGGTCCTCCAGGAACGTGTGGGCTCTTTCTAGCTTTCTATGCCCATCTCCTATTACAAAGCTCTATTTAGTTAGCCTCTAACTGTTCTAGAACAGGCAAGAGCCCGTGTTCTATTCCCCTTTTTAAGTTATGAAGGACAAGATCATTTTCTGTGGCTAACTCTGACAATGAATTCTGAGACCACCCCACCTGTGGTAATCAGGCTCCTCCCCTCCTCCGCAGGCTTATGCCACTGTTCTCTGGTCTGCACTGTTACTTCTTCACTTATTACATTCAGTCATTACATTTATCTGCTTTTTATCTAACCTGGGCCGGTTGGTGCCAGCTCCCTCAGAAATCACCTGTGTTGTCCACGGCTTTAGCATGCCTTGTGCTTAGTACTGTAGTATTCGATGAGAAGGTCACCAAATTTGTTGATCGAATAAAGGAAATCCAACACTTTCTCTGTGACCAGTGGTTGGATGGGAACTGGGGAAGATTTAACTGCACTTTCTCCTATCTCTTCTTTTTTGTGAAAATACTCTTCACTCTTAGAGCTTTTATTGATTTTACTAGAGCTTCATTACATCATTATAAGAGAAGAAATTCCTTTAAAAGGGGCACCTCCGTGAACATGCCTTTCATTCGCAGAGTATTATCTCATAGGGTAACTAAGAACTCTCCAAAGAAGGTTGCTGCTGGTAAGAGCCTCTAAATAATTTTGACTGATTAGGTATCTTAATCTAGTTGCCAGTTAATTGTGTTTGCCTGTGATTAAGAATATGATTTTCACCTGCTCCCCCAGCACAGTCTCTCTGTGTTTGGAGAAAGCCAATCTCCTGTCCTTCATATCTGCAGTGTACTCTTTGAAGATGTTTGCAGAGGGGATGAGAGCCCAGCTATCACCTGGAACCAGAATCTGAGAAGAAGGAATCTCTGTCAAGCCACCTGCAGACTCACTAAGAAAGATTCCTACACCCACCGCAAACAAAGAGATCTGAGGACCAGCCTCCTGTCCCACCCCCTGGCTCTGTGCCTTGATTACTATTTCAGAGAGAAAACAGCTCAGTCACAATTAGTATTAAAAGTATTTAAAAGTTTATCAGTCACAATTTAGTATCAAAAGTTTTTTAAGGCAGGGTTTGTTTACAAATACCAGATTGTCCCTTGACTTTCAATTTGATACCTGTAAACAAACAATGAAGAGAAATCAGCAGCCAAAGGAAAGTGCACAAAGTACAGGGACTCATGTCTAACATGTGGCTGAAGTCAAATGACTGGAACTGGAATTACTCCCAAGGTGCCCCCTGCTTGCTCCTGGTTTCTATGCTGCCTCTACTGATCTGGTGTACACGGAGGCCTTCTCATCCACGGACCAGGGCACCTTAAAGGAGCAGCCTTCTGTCTTTTACATTTTGTAATTTTGTCACCAGTCCTAAATTTAAAGGGGGAAAGAAAAATAAGACATGCAACTAAAACAGTAACGGGAAAAGTTGCATTGCTCCTGAGCACCAGCTAGCAGCATGCCATTTACTGACAGTACTGGCGTCACCTTGGAAAAACTGGGATATTTGCTGGGACGGTCAGATCACCACCCCCAGGAGTGCAAACATGGATCGTGTGGCATCTCTAGGTGTGTCTGAAGTAAAAAGGCTGGAGGAAACGGGGAAGCTTTTAGGTTACCATAACCTTCCAGTGACCCGCTTCTCAACCACACCATTGAATTCTTTCTTCAGCTGCCAAATATTTAAACCCATTTTATTAACCATAGCTACTCCTCCACACCAAATATTTCTCTTTATGTTCTACCGAGGAGAGACTGAAAGGTAGCCTGGGCTGGGGCGTTTAGGAGCGCCGGCAGCAGCAAGTACAGTTAATACCATATCTGTTGCCCCTGGCAGCTTCTGTGGCATCAGCCCTTTGTGCCTCAGCCTGAAGGACAGTAGGCTCCCAGACACAGCCCACTTCAGGGAGCTGCTGCTTGTGCTTCTTGTGAAATCAGCGCTAGGTGGTCAAGCTCTGATTTCCTAGCTGTTTAAAGGCAACTTTTCTACTCTACCTTCACAAGCAGTCACTGTCCTTCCCCGTGACCTTGAAATCTTGACTGTGTTCTTTCTGTCACTTCTACCTCAATCAAATAGTCCTGGTGGCAAATTTCCATACGTAGGAAACTATATAAACACCAGCACTCTGCACCAAATATTCTATGCCAGACAAAGTTATTATAAACTTCACATGGAGTTTCTAATCGTCATTTGATACGAGATTTGGCACACAGACAGATGCATGACTGATAGATATGTCTGCAATTGTTTAAGTTGCAATCAGCCATGTTCTCAAAGTTTCTTAAATAATGTATCTATTTCTCTCTAATTTCAGAATTTCTAAGTAGCAGTTTTGGAGTTTAAATGATCTGTGAATTTTATTACCTACTTTATATTTATATATTTTTCTCAAAACTGAATGTCAATGCACAGTTGTCTTCCCGTACTTTTGAGTGGAAACCCTTGGTAACCTAGGGCATAAAATTGTGATGCTATCAGAATTAATACAGTATGGAAGACTGCACAGAGGAGAAAAGTGAATTCTCATTTTTTGATATAATGGACTTACAAAATATATTTAACATAGTATATTGCATTTTGAAACATTGTTAGATTAGTATAGCTTTCTAAAGGACATGTATTTGGTAATTTATTTATTACTATATTTAAAATATAATAACATTATATAATCCCTTGCAGAATATTTCTGTATGTATATTTCAATTTACTTCAGAAATGACCTAGCCAGTAGGTGTTCCTACTCTTTCTTCTTTTTATTTATTTATTTTTTTTTTTATTTTATTTTCAAGAGGAAATGGAATTAGAGCTGTGAGTGACTCACCCAGAGTCACAAACAAGAATCTCGGTTTCATTGATACCTTGTGCTTTCTTTGTAATTGGCATCATGAATTCGGTTCACTGATACTTTGTGCTTTCTTTGTAATCGGCATCATGAATTTGGTTCTACACATACAAAGGAATGACTCCACCATCTTCCTGTGAGCCAGTGCCCCTTTCTCCATTGCTGGAAGGGCTTCAGCTCACTGAGATTTCAAGGGCACTCCAGGGAGGGTTGAAGATGTGGTGCAGCATTCATCCTGTGCACATGCATGTGTGTATGCATGCATGTGAATCTGTGAGTGTGTGTGTATGTGTGTGTGTGTAAGCATGTGTGTAAACATGCGTGTGAGAGCATGTGTGAGTGAGAGTATTAGCATGGTAAATGTGTAAGCATGTGCGTGTGCATGAGTGTGAGAATGTGTTCATGTGTGTTTGGGTGTGTGCTGGATATTGATCTTTACACATGCTGGACAAACATTTGACCTTTAAGCTGTATTTTACCTTTTACAATGTACTTTGAAAGAAATATTTTTGTAATAGTGCAGTCTATGATTGAATGCCAATAACAAATATAAGGACATAGAGTGTAACTATACTTATCCTATAAATCTTCATGGCAACACAGGCTTCAAGTTGTTTTCCAAATTCCTTCCGAAGGAGATTTTTCTCAGTGGGTCTACGAGGACCTCGGGAAACTGTACTTTAAGAGTCCTAGAATTCTATTCCCTAGCCAGAGGATGTGTTGTTTACAAGGACTATTTATTTATTGATTGATTGAGTGTGAGAAAGGTTGAAGGACTTCATGTGTGTGTGCTGGCCTGGTACATAAGGAGGCCAGAATTTGACAGTGGGGATTTCTTCTTGAATTGCTTCTCCACTTTATCTTTTGAGACAGAATCTCTCATTGAACCTGGGGTCATTAATGGGCTAGACTAGTTGATCCATGAGCCCCTGGAATCCTTCTGTTTCTATCTCTGTTTTGTTGTTGTTGTTGTTGTGTTTTTTTGTTTTGTTTTGTTTTTTTGTTTTTCTTTTTTTTTTGTGAGTGTTCCTGATCAAACTTGGATTCTTGTGCATGTACAGCAAGTGCTTTCTTTGCCCACTGAGCAAGCTCCCCAGCCCCATGTTTTAAAACAAGGGCTGGAGGTAGAACTTGGCTGATAGAGTGGTTATCCTAGCAACTAAAGAGCCCAAGATTCAGTCACCAGAACTGCTTGGAGGAGGGGAGCTGGCTTTGCTTCATTTTTTAAAATTTAATTAATTTATTTTTTAACATTATATATGTTGGTGACGTTTTGGTTGCATGTATGTCATGTGAGGGTATCTGATCCCCTGGAACAGGAGCTACAGATGATTGTGAACTGCTGGGTATTGAACCACAGTCCTCTAGAAGAGCAATCTGTGCTCTTAACCACTGAGCCATCTCCCTAGCCCCTGACTTTGCTTCATAATCCCTAATTATATGTAAGATAATGGAAACTTCCAAGAAAAGAACCTTGTTAACTTTATCTATCACTTTTCTATAAAATAGATGTAGACTGGGCTATGCTTCTGATAATTAATGTAGAGATAATTGGTATGCAGAGGGGTTGTACAATTCTCAGGCTAGCAATTCTTGGTAAGTTTGAAAGTGTTCCCAAATTAATTTTTAAATTAGACATTGAATCTTGAAACCACTATGAATAATTAAAGAATTCTGTCACGGAGGATCACATGTTGCTAACAAATGTCTTTAATAGACAGGGTATGGGGGAGGGCACTGTAGGCTGCTCAGACCTGGAGGACCAGAACTGGGGTTATTTGGTAAAAAAAAACTGTAACTTGATAGTAGTGTATACAGCAGAATATACTAAAGCCCACTGAACTGTGTACATTAAACAAGTGAATGTTATTGTATACGAGTTTTATGTCAAAAATGCAGTTGCCTTAAAAATTAGAAAGCAAAAGCAATCTGGAAAAAACACAAATAGAAGATCTGGTTTGAAGCTGAAAACCAGCTTGGCTGAGACAGCACAGTCAGGATTTCTCTTCACCAATATGGTCTGCCCCAGCGGCAAATAGATCATCTGCCCACCCCCAGCGTATTTCATAGAAAAACATTCTGTTCATAAGCTTTTAGACCAACAGATAAAAATGCAAACACCAGAGCTTACTGGAAACGAATTCACAGATACTTCTAAAAGAGGGTTTTTGTTTGTTTTTAGTTTGCCTAAAGCATTGTGTAAATTTATTTTAGAGCCTTAAATGAGATTTCTCCTCTCTGTCTTCCCGGAGTGAGGAAGCGCCTTGTTGGCGGCTCATGCTCATTTTCTCGGTTTTATTAAGAAGTGGCATCTAGGCTTCAGGAATTCCAAGGAATTGAAAAAATGGATAAGCTTACCTTCAGCCAATCAAGTTCAACATGATGTAGGCAATCGCAAGGATGGGAAGAAAATCTACTTAGCATGTTCTCTTCGTCCCGATATGAACCGGCTGGCCAATCTATTTTATCAAGCTTTCCCTCCCTTCGTCACTCTGAGACTTGAAGAACTTAGGCCAATGTTTGGTAAGTTTATGTAAGAACCGAGGCTGAAGTAGCTTTAAAAAATAGTGTGCAGGAGAAAATTTTCATTGGTTGTGGGTATTTTTTCTCCTCCCCATATGAAATAAAACAACCTTACGACTAAGCTTTCAGGCATGTGACGCCTGACTGTATTCTCTGGGAAATGCTTTCTACAGGAACCTGAAAAGTAAATGGCTTTACACATTACACATCTGCCTCTACGGCAGCCAGACTGGTTTCATTTAAGAGTATATGTGACATAAACCAACTTGTGGAAATCAGATCTGAGGATGTGCTCACGGTTTTGGGTTAAATGCTAGGCACCACTGAAATAAATGAGAGAAAACAACAACAACAAACAAAACAAAACAAAAACAACTAGAAACGTTGAAGTTCATGCAGGTGTGGCTATCCCATTGTAAATGGAGGTATCACAGGTAGGGGATGGAGACATTCCACCGCAATGAGGTGGAGTAAATGTTTGCCACCTGCTCATAAACGTCTAACTTTCCTTCCTGTCTCAAAAGGAAGGTTTTCCCTAAAGTTAGTTGTGCTGAATTTTTCTGTTTGGAAGCATTAGTCAGAAGTGAAAATAAGACTCCCTGTAACATTAAGTGATAAGCCTTATCATTCATCTTGAAATCTGGAAATTGTTCTTCTCTTCCTCCCCATAACCAAATAGATAGTATGACAGAGTCAGAATGAACAAAATTCACTCATTTGGGCTAGTGTATGGGTGTCCATTTTTGCAAAGCTTCGTCATTTTTACTTTGGTCCAGGGGAAAAGAATTTAGCTGTCTCAAAGAATCAGATCTCTCTCTCTCTCTCTCTCTCTCTCTCTCTCTCTCTCTCTCTCTCTCTCTCTCCTATTTGTCTTTCATGACAGAGTTTCTCTATGTTGCCCTGGCTGCCCTGGAACTTGCCCTGTAGATCAGGCTAGCCTCAAACTCAGAGATTTATCTGCTTTGGCCTCCTGAGTGCTGGAACTAAAGACATGTGCCACCAGTTTTCTTGACAGCCAACTGAATGGTTTACATTTTTCCACTTTAACTTATTTCTCTAAAATAAAATAATGTATAAGGATTTCTCCTCTTTCACTGGGCTGTAGAATTGCTGCTTTAAACAAAACCACTGTGAATAAGAACTAAAACCCAAAGAGAGACAGACCTCTTTTTACAGTTCTTAAACCAACAAACAGATCATCATGCACATTTGGGTTGTAAGGAATTTTTACTGTTGTAAACATATGTATAATTATTACATTCTGTATTTCGTTTCCTGATTTCAGAAAGTTAATTAGTAGAAGATGGTTTAACAGTTCTTGTCTTCTACTCTGGTGTTATTTAGACTTTTAAAGAAAAGTTATATCTAGTTTCAGAAGAGACTGCTTCCAAATACTTTTAATAATATATTTGAATCAGATAGATTGAGTGCCCACAAACATATATCTGTGGTATTATATCAGCTCATTAAATACTAGCATGTTCATATATATAATCCAATTTGAATTTGGAACCACAGAATTTTCTAGAATTGCCAGATCATTGGGCTTTGCCTTGAGTAGGTTCTGAACTTTAAAACAATTACTTATCCTATGAATTTATTTCAAAGTATTAGTCAGTAGAAAGTATTCTACCAAGATATCTATCAAAAATTATATTTTAACAAACATTATTTCTACTTGGAATAATATGATTTAACTCAAAAAGAAGAAGGAGGAAGAAGAGGAAGAGGAGGAGGAAGAGGAAGAAGAGGAGGAGGAGGAGGAGGAGGTTGAATTGTAGAATGTAGTCAGTTTGGGCAGCTTTATTGAGTCAGATCAAACACAGGCTCCTTGCCCAGCAGAGTGGACACGCTAAGTTGGCTCTAGAGCTGATTTGTGGAGTCCATTATGGACTTCACAAAGTGTTCAAGGTTTCTTTTCCATTCACTCAGCCAGAATCAATAAATCTCTCACCTGGCTTCTTTGCTGTACGTGTCGTGCTGGTTAATCATGTATGTATGAAGGCATAGCACATTAGGCTTGGAGAGATTTCTGATAGGACCAATTTTTAACCACCACACTGTTGAAAACTGGAAACAAAGGAAAGCACTTCTGCCGACTATTAAGATGTGTTATCAACTAGGAACCACAAATAATTCTGCTGGCCAATTTCCAGGGCCAGAAATAAAGGCAGGGAGTAGAGAATAAAGCCATCTTCTAAAGTTGTTCTAAGGGATCACAACACCGGGAAAATCGTTAATGGAGAGACACAAGCCCAACAAGCAATGGGAAAACAGGTCCACAAACCCAGACACAACTCCCTGCCTTGCATACGCACATTGAGATGTTTTCTAAAGACTGAATGCTAAACCTCACATCTGGGAGGTAAGTGGAAAAAACCTGTAGTCTCTCTTCAAGGAGATTAGCCCCTCCCCCACATTGGCTCTTTTTTTTTCCTCTGGATTATTCTATTTATATTATAATCTGAAATTGGAGGTTTTGTCTAAAGGCAAGTTATACCATGGACTTTGGAGGATTTTAGTCAACTAAATTCTACCCAAGACCACTGAGGATACTGTTTGGAGTATCAAAAATGGGTCCTCCTGCCTTCCCAGATCTGTCTTGCACTTGTAGTTCAGTTGCTTGTATGACTTTGGGATAATCTGCTTGCTTCTTCCTTTATGAAATAGAGTGTACATACTATATGCCCTTTTTTGTTGATTTTTGTTTTTGTTTTTTATTTATTTGTTTGGTTGGCTGGTTGGTTTTGTTAAGGTAGGATTTTGGTTTTTCAAGACAGGGTTTCTATGTGTAGCCCTGGCTGTCCTGGAACTCACTCTGTAGACCAGGCTGGCCTCAAACTCAGAGATCTGCATGCCTCTGCACAGCTCTGCAGCTATGTTTAATTGAAGTTACAATTTAATGATGATGAGTCATTTCTCTTTTAAAAATAATTTTAGAGATTTGTTTTATTATTATTTTTTAATGTGTGGAGCTATTTTGCCTGCCTGTATGTCTGTTCACTGTGTGAGGGCATGGTGCCATCAGATGCCCTAGATCTAGAGTTACAGATGGTTATGAACTGCCATGTGGATGCTAAGAATTGAACCTGGGTCCTCGGTAAGAGCAGCCAGTGTTTTTAACTACAGAGCCATCTTCACATATTATAGAATTCATTTTAAAGTGTGCATGCAGTTCAGTGTTTTCCGTAATACCCACATATGTACAAAATATTTCATCACTTGCCAAAGAACTTATAGTAACTCTTATTTACTGTTGTCCTGACTAAAAACTGCAACTTCCATCCTCCAGTTTTGTCTATGTTCCACGCTGCACATAAATAAATACCTGATTCTTGTGACTTCATTCTCTCCATGCAGTGTTTTCAAGGCTGGTGTGTGTCGTCAGCATGGAGCAACACTTCATTTTTTTTTGCCACTCATCAATGGGTTATGCCATTCAGCAAACAGCTCAGTTGTCTCTATTTGGGGCTATTACAGATGATGCTATTATGAACAATTATGCACGAAAAAGTTTCTTGTATGGTCTTACACTTTCAAAGTCCTTAGGATGGAAACACTGGCCATATGATGACTGGGTAACACCTGAGCAGCACCTGGACTGTTTTTCGAAGCAGCTGCACCATTGTGATGTACTAGTCATACATTTCGGTTTGGGTTCTCCATATCCTTGCTGGTGCTTACTGATGCTTGTTTTGCTTATGCCTGTATTTGGTTTGTTTATTTGTTTGTTTGTTCATTTGTTTGAAATAGGGTCTCTCACATAGTTCTGACTCTACTGGAACTCACTGTGTAGAGCAGGCCAGGTGCTGGGATTAAAGGCGAGCACCACCACACCAGCTATCTAACATTTAAAGTTGTAGGTTAGACTACATTAAAATGGGCTTCCATTGCTGATCTCCTGTCCCAGCTTCCCCAACCTTCATTATGTAGTATTTGCTCTTTATGATTGGCTCATTTCACTTAGCACAGCATCCCCAAGACTCATGGATGCTGCAGCAGCATCAAAATTTCTCTCTTTTATAGGCTGAATAATTCCGTTGTATGAATATACCCCACTGAGTTAAATGTCATTATGGTTCAGATACAAATCCAACTTTATTATTTCACATACGCAAATATAGTTGTTTAATATCATCTGTGGTCCTCTAATCCCTAGTACAGATGAGTATTGAGATTTAAATTCCTCTATTATTTCAAACTCTTCAAGGTCAGAAAAGAAGAATCAAAATGCAGTTGCAAATAATTTGTTTTAGAGGTGACCATACATACTTAAGATAAACAGTAAAAACACAAACAAACAAAACCATGTGGTATCATAAGGGTCTTTTCTTGTGCTTTATAATTTTTCTATGTTTTCATTTTACAATCAAAATGTAGACTACCACTGCACAAGGACACTAACAGAAGCTGTAACTTAGAGGAACCTTTATCTATCATGATCATTACCAGCATTCAACTATAGTGGCTTTCCGAAAGCACGAATGAGCATATTTAAAAAAATAGAAAAGAACTGTGACAATCACTTGTGCATCTGAGTTGCCAATAGGTGGCGCTAGGCATTAAGTCAGCATTACATCTGTTTTTACAATGTCCTGAGATTAATAAACTATAAAAGTCTCCCACTACAAAGACAAACCACCTTCAGGAAAGACACAGATAAACATGATAAGATGTGCCCTTTCCCTCCTCCCAATGTAGTTAAATTTAAATCGATGGTCCACAAAGACAGTTCAGCTGACCTCAACAGGGACCTGGTTACAGATTTGAGTTGTCCCAACATTCAACATCTCAAAGAAGCCTTTGTCCTGTCCATATTGTCTCTAGGAATCTCAGGCACAATCACCTCCCCCTCTTGGATCTACCTTTTAAAAACATCTGAGAAAAATAGAGGATTATTTGATATTTTCTTTAATTCTTGCAAGAAAATAGATGGAATTTCAGAAGTGAAGGGTCTACTGGCTCCAGGTAGGTTGCTGTTGACAAAGCAAAAAGAATTAATAATGAGACAGAATTTCGTAACTTGTGTGCATCTCCTGAGTTACTGCAACGGGTGTCAATCAGTCTCACTGTCTGGGAAATTAAGTTATACAAGTGTGTGTGTGTGTGTGTGTGTGTGTGTGTGTGTGTGTGTGTACACAATTGCCTGCTATATTGAGAACTTGGATAATTCCAAAATTGATCTACTTTTGCAAAACACACTACATGTTAGAGTAACACCGTATCTTGAACAAAATGAATCTGCTTCATTTTTATTTGTGCTGTCATACTACAGAGCATGTAATTAGGCAACTAAACACCATGCCAGTATTTAGTACAAGCAAAGAAACAGAATTTGGGTGATGAAATTAGAACTTGTAATAATACATTTTATCATATTGGTTCAAACTGAAATGGTTTCATGGAAATCCTTAATTTGTGTCTTTGGAACCATGAATTTAAAATGGTGGGTGGTGAGTGTTAACCTGGACAGTGAGAACCATCAGGGTGAACTCTGAGCACAGGCAATATCTACTGACTCTGCACAGAACACTGAGCGATCACTCCTCAATGACGTTGTTACAGAGCGACTGAGTTTTCTACAGGAATTTCATTAAACATAGTGTAATTCAGTTGTCTTCCATAATGTCCTCAGGGTGAACAGTTTGGGGCTGTAAAGAAGCCATAAAGCCAATGCCCCTGTGTTCTCCAAACCATCTCATGTGTGCCTTCAACTCTTTATAGCTTTGAATAAACTTAGAAACATCCTAGTGTAGGAAGCCCAACATTGAACATAGCGATTTATGAAACCTCACCTTGTTCCTACACTCTCTTTTGTGAATGTGGACTGCAGGACTAAAACTTGCAGGTTTTTCAAAGCAAAGCCATCTTTCTTCACCCACCTTTCAGTGTCATCTGCTGTAACAGGTAGATATTGCTGTCCTCCACAAGCGCCATCACCTTTCCACCTTTGAAACAATGACAGGGAGATCTTCCTATGACAGAATGTGCACTAGCATTTAATGTGCCTAAATGAGAAAAAGGTGGAAGTAATGAGCAAAATGTCCAATAAAGAAATTATCTTCAGAAATCTCTACCCACCCCCCAATCAGCAAATATTGGTTTCATATTTCAGATAAACTCTATTCCAGGCAAACACATGAGCTAACTATCTTTAAAATGTCCCCTGAATTCACTTGCAGTCATATTTAGCAAGTTACTGAGCATCCATTGGATGAGAAGTGTAGTTTGACTCTTACCCCGCTGTGGTCAGAACTGTGGTGAGACCAATGCGTCTGCTTGGAGAATTTAAGACACACACATTGGCAATGGTCTTAAGGCTCCCTTCGGATTCCACACAGTGACAGAATTTCCTCATGGGTTCCAAAGCAGAGTTCGTAGAACTTTGGAAAATTCAGATATGTTCTTAGAATATGTATGTATGAATTTTTTCTAATTTTATAGTTTAGGGATGTGGGTTAAAAAATCTACATAGATATTGTCTTGGTCACAATACTGTTTGCGTGGCCTTCTTGGCTTTGTGTTTGCACACTATGGCCCCAGCTTAACCACAGTCAATAGATAATGAAAAGGAAGGATGGTTAGCTAGCAATCCAGGGACCAGGAACTTCACTTTTCAAATGGCTAGAGAGCACTATATCAACAATATGTACACCAGATAACTTACTGTTTAGAATAAAGTATGTCAAATATCTCTGAATACTGTGGGGATGAGTGCCAGGACCTCACACATTAGGCAAGTGTCCACCCCTGACCTTCAGCCTCATTCCCTGAATATTTTTGTTTTGTTTTGTTTTGTTTTGACACTCGCATTCTAGGCATGTCTTGATCTCAACTGGCCAAAGCTGACTTTGAACTGATCATCCTCCGGCCTCCACACCCTGAGTACTGCATGTACCACTAGGCCTGGTTTCGGAGTGCTGAGGATTAAACCCAGGGCTGCGAGCATACTACAGCACTTAACAACTAAACTGCATCTTATATCGCCAGCCTCCAGGAACAACGTTTTCGCTAGTGAAAGGCATGCTACTAATGAGTGTGCCTTTGGCACATGCATAAACAAGTCACAAAAGTGTTGTGCTGTTATTGCATTACTGCTTTGCGACAGGTCTTGCTGTGTAGCCCAGGCTGGCTTTCAAGCCTAAGAGCTTCTTGTCTCGGGACCCAGAGTGCAACCACATGCCAACATAACTGGCCAATTCAAGATCCAAATTCTTATTTCAAAGCCTTTGGGGTCTATTACAAAAATAATGAACTATACAGTCGTATCTTGAAGAGGTCTGGTATAGTACCCCGCAGGCAGACATTAAAATGTGAACATAAATGTGAATCTTTTCACTATGAAAGTAAATAAAATTGAAGAGACCTTAACATTCATTTTATCCCTGTCTAATAGGTTGTAAAATTGTTGTGCTTTTCAGACCTGGATTGTTGATTTTTTAGAATTTTACTTGAGGGATCATGGACTTACCAGAGGATTCATTCAGTCCACATGGTCCTCACATCTGAAGGAGACTGTTCTATGAATGCTCTTTGGAATGTAGAGAGGAAGGTTTTTCATAACAAGTTGGAATAGAAAAAATGACTATTCATTTTCTTGCTATGTGCTTATGCATCTAGCAGGACTTAGCCCAAAAGGTATGAACACGAGGAAAGGGCACAGCTCCTACCTACTGCTAACCAATAAAAGCTACTGATGCTTAGGGACAGGAAGATCCACCAGTGGGTGACCCTGAGGTGCAGGTCAATAGGCTCACACAGATGAATAAAGCTCCAAGCCTCTTACTCCAGGAAGACAGTGGAACTGTGGGAGTCATATCACAATGAATTTTGAAAAAGCAATGACTGAGCTACAGATTCTGAGTAGCACAAATCTAGATAGGCTAGGTTTTCCCTACAGTTTTAGATTCTAGAATTGTAGGTAAGAAATAACGGACTTGTGCATTTCTCCCACTAACTAGTTAACTGTTTCCTCAGGATGCAGTCCTCTGTGAAATGATTTATCTTCACACAGCACCTCCACTTTTAAACTACCCTAAGCAAGCATTCCCACAGTGGCAGCTGTAGCAGTCAACTCTGGGTAATTTATGTAACAATGGAATTGGTCAGGGCAGAGGAGCCAGCAAGAGAGGGTAAGTATCATTACATAGGCAATGATGGCATAGGTTGAACCTGTAGAATTCCATATCTTGGCCCTGCTGCATATTACAAGTGACCCAGGGGAAATTGTCCTGAGCCTCTCATCTTTCAAGCGGTAGTCTCTCTAGTGAGATCTTTTGACACAACACTGGGTCTTCTACACAGTTGTGCAAACACCACCATCTAACCCAACCCAGTAAATCTTCAAGTCATTCTGTTAACATCAACCACCCCTTTGAGGGAGTGCCTTCACAAAGGCTGACACATCAGCAGGAGAATGTATAACTGCACCGGGAGCCCTCCCAGGCAGGGCCAACACAGGTGCAGAGAGAGCCCAGAGATGTTAACCCAGGGCACGGATCACTTTCCTTCTTCCTTTGCTTCCTTGAAGCCTTCATTCACTCAGTCCACATCACCGAGTTTAGGCAAACTTTTTCAGGCTAGGAAGCTTATGGATTAAGAGAAGAACAGGAAGTGAATAAAATTGTAATATGCATGTATGAAATTCTCAAAGGATAAATAAAAATATATTTAAAACATTCTCTAAGTCCTAGATGGAAGAGTTGGAGAAGGGACTGAAGGAGCTGAGCGAGTTGGCAGCCCCATAAAGGGAGCAACAGTGGCAACTGGCCTGACGTCCCGATGCTCCCAGAGACTGGACCACCAACCAAAGAATACACATGGAGGGACCCATGGTGCTGGCCACATATGTGGCAGAGGAGGGTCTTGTTAGCCATCAGGGGGAGGAGAGGCCCTTGGGCCTGAGGGTGTTAGATGCCCCAGTATAGGGAATGCCAGGGAGGGAAGAGGAGAGTGTGTGGGTAGGTGTGGGGGGAGAATACCCTCATAGAGGCAGGGGAGGGGAAAGGGGACAGGGGGTTCCAAAGGGGAGATCTGGAAAGGGGAAAACATTTGAAATGTAAATAAAGTATTTTTAAAAAAACATTCTCTAAAACAAAGTGCATGTGAGTACATTGGTGAGGCCCTTGTTTTCAATAAGATCCCTTATCACAGACTGTGATAGAATGGGAACTCAGCATTTTTCAGCCCTAAGATGCATTCTCTACTGTATTAGCTATTTCCTCTTAATAAGCACACAAGTCATTGCCAGCCCGACCCAGCCAAAGTGCACTACTGAGGCTGCAGGATGGTAAGATTTTTGAGACCAGAGAGACCTCTCTTGATCCTAGTAACATGGAACAATGGCTAGGTGTCCAGGAGGTTTAAATGGGGGTGATAGCAGGAAGGATTAAGAGATGGTAAGGACAAAACCCATTCAAAGCCACAGAAGTATGATAGTTACCAGAAGCAGGGAGGAAGACTGACAAGATGGGCAATCTGATACTCACGAGAAGGAGGACGGAGAAGAGAGAAGTTCTGACTCCCAAAGGATAGTTTCCTGTTGAGATCCCTTTCCCCTTCCTTGAAAGCACCAGGAAAGCACTAGGAGGAGGGATGTTGCTATCTAGGAAGATCCTGCCAAGATGACAAGGAGCCAGAAGCCTTGCAGCTCAGAGAGTAAGTACTGAGTGATGGGTGGGCTATTTGTTGTGTTGAGTGTCTCTAAACCAGCCCAATTGGGGTAGTCCTGCGCAAGACATGCCCCCAAATGAACTAGCAATCAGGAAGCTACTTCTTAGAGATGTGCCCAGAATTCTAGACCTTGCAAGGTTATTAATTGCTACTCTGGAAATGCACTCCCTCACCCCTGTCTAATAGCCTTCAACTTGATCTGTGAGCTCCACAAGCCTCAGTGTCCCGTTCTGTCCTTCCCTGATCTCCATAACTCATGAGTGCCTGAACTTGCTCAGTTTGACTCAATCATCCAGAGAGAGGGGACTACTACATGTTCTTTGGAAGCATAGACCACAGCCTTCATAGTTAGGGCTTTGAAACCTAATAATTTTAATACTTAGTGTAGTAGTTTAAGACTTTGGTTACAGCTGTGAGAGGAAATCATACTGGTTTTCAATGAACAATGTAATAAAATGGTCCCTGCTATAAAAGAGGGGCACTTAAGATCCTAACATAGCAAGGATGATGAGGTGGAGCATCAGAAAAATGCTCCCCCAAAGTTACTTTTAAACATAGGCCATTTTATGTTTTATCAATACAGCCAAAGTAATTTTCTGTTTAAAAGAGTATTTTCTTCTTAGTTCATTTTATGTGTATGGGTATTTTGCCTGCATGCATCCCTGTATACCACATGTATGCAGTATCTGTGGAGGCCAGAATGGTGTGTTTGAAACCCTGGAACTGGGGTTACAAATGGTTACAAGCCATCATGTGGGTGCTGGGAATTGAGCCCTGGTCCTCTGGAAGAGCAGCCAGTGCTCTTAACTGCTGAGCCAACCCTTTAGCCTCTGAAACAATGACTTTGGCATAAAGAATGCTTTCAACCAATTTAAAGTCAGGATTTAGAGCAATTAAATTTCATCTAGAGAAAAGTCAATATATTTTTAGAGGATTTGGTAGGTGGATACATGAAATGGCTTCAGTGAATAAACCACTGTTATTAATATAATTGCTTTAACTACTTTTTTCAGTGGGCCTAAAACTGTTTTTTCTTTCAATATGATTTACTAATAGAAGACATAAATCATTTGCAGACCACTAAGATGGCTCTTTATAACATGAAAATCACAAGTAACATGTGTGTGTGTGTATGCAAAAAGTAGCTACATATATTTAAAATGAAAATATTTTTAGTCATTTTTTTAAAGGAAAAAAGAAAAAACACACTCTGCCTAATTTCTGTAAAAATAATTTTTAGTTGTTTCTGGAGTTCACAAGTTTTAATCAAAATGTTTTGATTGGTTTCCACACAGACACTAGCACAATGTACATCATCCAACACACACCATTTGGACCATGAGACTAGAGTGTAAAGATCTGTGTTGTCTGTGAGAATTCCTTGGCAATGGAGACTCAGCATCTCCTAGCCAACCAATCCCAGGAGGAGGTAAGTCATTTCAGGCAAACACATCCTTATCCAGAACTGGACTGCATCCAAAGGAAACAAGAAAGACTTCTGACATCAGAAAACACCTGTTGACTTTGGAGCATCCCTGTAGTTGACAGTAGGCCACAGGACAGCTATGCAGCCATGAAGCCTGCTCTGCAGTAGCAGAAGAAATGTCAGCTATGAACAAATCCAAAGGAAGTAGAGACAGATACTTCCAAATTCCTCTCCTTTTTTGTCTGCATGCCACTAATAGACCGAGATATTTTTAGCTGGCCTCAGAAACAATTCTAAAAAGGAATTTTCAGTTTCTCACTCCCTTAAAAATGGATTTTAGATATTTAAAACAGTCACGGTGAAACATCCTAAGCCACCCCAGATTCTTTTCTGAGTCTCTAGAATTTGTTCAACAGCACATCAAATACCTAAAATTTATTATTTTAAAACATAATTAATAAACTTGCAAGATAATAAAGGAGCTTAGAACATTGCAGAATATAACGTAACTTTTAAAAAATAAATTGCATTTCTCTATCACACCAATAGACAATCCTGAAAAGAAACTAGAAAACTTCTATTACAAGATCACAATATCAGAGATAGAAACCATTAACAATTAAATTGAATAAATATGTGAATATGAAGTGAAGACTGTAAAAATTTGCTGTCCGGAGTTGGTTAAACAAGTGGAAGCATAGCCCATGTCTTTTAGCCAAAATATTTACTAGTATAAGCTGGAAATACTCTTAAAAGGGATCTATGGATTCATTATGAACCTTGTGATAGTTGATGCTTATTGTCAACTTGACAGACCTGAGAGATGGGTTTCTGGGCATGTTTGTGGAGAGCCATCTTGGTTACATTAATTGATATGGAAAGATTCATGTTAATTGTGCCCAGGAGCATTCTGGGACAGGGATCCTATACACACAATGGAGAACATTGGCAAGTGAACCTTCGCCCCACTTTGCCACTGGGCCAAGGATGAGATGTGACCAGTTGCTTCATTCTCCTGCCACATATCTCTCTGCTACGATGGGCTGTACCATAAGTTGTGAGCCAAAAGAAACCTCTTTGCCCTGCTTGTCCTAGTATTTTGTCAGAGCAACAGAAAAAGAAGCTAAGACATCCCCCTAAAATCTCAGCTAATTTATTTATACAAATGTACAGGCAGAACCTAAAATTTATATGCAAATTCATAGAATGCAGACATGCAAAAACAATCTTAGGAACAAACAACATAATTGGAAGATTTACACTTGAATTTCAACACTTCCAGAACTTACTAAACAGATACAGAAACAGAGACTGAAGTAAAATTGACAAGATAAACACATATATTTATAGTTGGTTTTTGTTTGTTTTAACTTAAGGCTGCTGAGACAATGCCAGGAGAATGAGGAATATCCTAATTCTTGACATAAAAATCCATGTTCAGAAGACAGCTCTGTAATCCTAGTGCTGGGGATGCAGAGACAGAAGGATACCCCGAGCTCACTGGCCTCCCAGCCTGACTGAGGTAATGAGCTCCAGGTTCAGTGAAAGACCATGCCTAACAAACTAAAGTGGAGAGCGATAGAGAAGGATCCCAGATGTGGACCTCTGGTTTCTGTGTTCACGTATGTGCGCATGCGCGTGCATACACACACACACACACACACACACACACACACACACACACACCACAAGAGATATTTCTCCAAAGAAGATATAGGAATGGTCAAAATACATGAAAAAAACCTCATCCATATAACTGGCCAAGGAAATGCAAATCAAAACCACGATGAAGTAGATTTCACATTCACTAAAATGGCTCTCTCATCAAAACAGTAGTCCATAGCAAGAGTGGCTAAGGCTAGCCAGAGAAGAGAAGTCATCAAAAAATCACTGACAAAAATGTAAAATAGAAGTCCATCCAAATGGTCAACGTAGAACTACCATATAACCCAACAGTCCTGCCCTAAGGTACATAACCAGAGAACTGAAACATACGGCTACGTGAAACCTGCACCATGTTTGCAGACCACAGTTACTAATAGTCAAAGGGTAGTAAAAACCAAGGTGCCCATCAACTAGTTAGAAAGACACACAAGAACTACACAATGGAAATGATTTAGCCACAAAATGGCTTGAAGTACAAGGACCGGGTTTAACATGGATTACACTTAAAGAACATGGTAAGTGAGATACTCCAGAAACAATAACTGGCTACAGATGGAGAATGGTCCATGTATTTTCCAGAAGAGAAAAATCTTATGAAACAGAGTATATTAGTCATTGCCAGAGGCCAGAGGATGGGACAGAGGAGTTCCTGAGAAAGATTTTGCCTTTTGAGAGGTTCTAGAATTAGATAATAGCAGTGGTTAGAAACTCTTCTTTTTTTTTTCTATTTTCTTTTTTTTTCTTTTTTCTTTTTTTTTTTTTTTTTTTCCCTTAAACTTCATTTTTTTAATTTTTTAAATTTTATTTCTTTTCCTATTTTATTTACATTTCAAATGTTTCCCCCTTTCCAGATCTCCCCTTTGGAACCTCCGCATTTCCTCCCCCCCTCACCCTGCCACTATGAGGGTATTCTTCCACCTACCCACCCACCCACTCTCATCTTCCCTCCTTGGTATTCTTCTCTACTGGGGGATCTAACACTCTCAGGCCCAAGGGCCTCTCCTCCCCCTGGTGGCTAACAAGATCCTCCTCTGCCGCATATGTGGCCAGCACCATGGGTTCCTCCTTGTGTATTCTTTGGTTGGTGGATCAGTCTCCTGGAGTATCGGTTGGGTCAGGCCAGTTGCCACTGTTGCTGTCTCCCTGGGGATGCAAACTCTTGTGACCACACTGAATTGCACATTTTAAAGGAATGAATTACATATATTGAGGAGGCTGGATATATGTATATATATGTATACATGAGAGAGGGGGTTGATTGACTGGTCAACTCAGCTGCCTCCTAGGCTTAGATACAGGGCTTTGAACTGGCCCAACATCTACCCAATCTATAATCTACTGGAGCATCTATGATCGACTAGAGTGCATGAAAGTGCCTGTCCTGCAGATTCAGACCTGCAAAATCTCCATGACACAGGAGAATCCAGTATAGATGGTATAGTAGAAGCCAGACCAACACCATTGCAATGAGCATTTGCAGGAAAAAAAAGTATGTGAACCAATGACACACTACATCTTCCATGGCAAGATTTTTTTTATATTCTATCTTATTTTATTTTCTTTGTGGTGGGAGGTTGAAAGGGTGAAAGGCACATATGAAGAGACAGGAAGATGAGTGAGATTAGGGTGCATGATTAATTGGTTCATAAAGAATCAATCAAAAGTTAATAAAGAAAGAAGAAAGGAAGGAAGGAAAGAAGGAAGGAAGGAAGGAAGGAAGAAGATGCTCTTATAAGATGGGCTGTGGCAAGCCTGTAAGACATTTTCTTAATGAGTAATTGATGGGGAAGGGCCCAGTCTGTGGTCAGTGGTTTCATCCCTGAGCTGGTGGTCCTGAGTTCTATAAGAAAGCAGGTTGAGCAAGCCATGAGGAGCAAGCCAGTAAGAGCAGCCTCTGAATCAGCTCCTGCTTTCAGGTTCCTATTTTGCTTGAGTTCCTGCCCTCATTGTTTTTTGATGATGAACTATTATGTGGAACAATGAATAAAATAAAATCTTTTCTCCCCAAGTTTCCTTTGGTCATGGTATTTTATCACAGCAATAATATCACTAACCAAGACACACAGAAATTGCATTTTAAATTAAATTGAAAGAATTACTTATTTTGTATTTCTGAGACTTTGGTTGCTCCTTAATGTTCAAGAATGGGTGGATGCAGGTTCTTGAGTTGGGACATTGAAAGGTGTGATCCCAATGTCAGAGAGACTACATTCTTTGGAGAGTCCTTAGCAAGTACATTAACAGCTAATATGTAATGTACGAGGTATGAAGGGGTCAAGAGAAGTCAAGGAACACTTATAAGATGTGGTTCTTGAAAAATGAATCAAAGTTATTCAAGCAAAGCAATGGAAAAGAATTCCAGAAAAGGAGGTACTTGGTACAACATTTTCGCCCAGAGACTAGAGAGAGCTGCAGTCTTCAAAGGTCAGGGAGAGAGAGGACTGATCACTGCAGTGGCTAAGCTTCCATAGCAGTAAAGTCTCCATTTGCAAGGTTAAAAATAAACAACATTCACATTGATTTGATTAAAGAACAAAGAGCTTGGATTTTTTGAGAAAGAAAAAAAAAAAAAAACTAGAGGAGAGCTGGTTGGAACAAACCTGGATTTAAGTGGTCCATGTTCTCTCCGCTCATCTCAGGCAGGCTCAGATTTGGTAATGGCCAAATGGCCACCAGTTGCTCCAGGCTTGTAATCCACTGTAAACCAGTAGACAGAGCTATGTTCCTAGTCAGTTTTCCACATGATTGATATTCACTGGGTGATTAGACCACAAAGCTGAGACAATCTCTGTGCAAGAGGAATGACATTTCCTCCTCTCCTAGCCCCTAGCCAAACCAGAAGGATGCAGAAGGATGTCACACCTCAAGTAAAAGGAGACAGGCTGACCCCAGGCGTGACTAGTAATCAAGTCACTCCTGGGTAATCGGGAGATGATGCCTCATGGAGACATTGATACTGGGTAGTAAGTGGCACCAAGAGGAAGGGCACTGATCTGGAAGTTCTTAGGCTGATCCAGGAAACGTTATGATTGCTGATGTTAGATAGTATCAAGGCAAATGAAGAATAACGAACAAACCTGAGAGATGGGAATGGCAGTTAGAGGCTATGTGTGGGGAAGGGTTCTCCAGTGAGAGAAGAGCTAGGTCCCACATCAGGTTTAATGCAACCTAACGAATAGAGACCCATTTGCCAAGATCCAGAGAACAAGAACAGCTCTGGGATAGTTTACATATTAAGGGTCTCTTATATGAACTGCTTGGAACTAGATGTGTTTCAGACCAGATTTTGAAATACTGGCATATATACAATAAGATGTATTTGATATGAGCACTAATTCTAAACACAAAATACAGATACATATGCACCATATATACATATATACATGTAGCCAGAGGTAATTTTATATAGTAGTTGCAAACAATCACATGGGATCATATGTGGAATATTCCAGTTATGGCCTCTTGTTAGTGCTCAGCAAGTTTTGGATTGTGGAATATTTGAACTTTGGATCCTCAGACTAAGGATGTTCAGGCTGAACTTGTGCGGTATCAGCTTAGTGCCCAGCTGCAGCTCCTAGTTTGAAGCTTACAGGACAGAGTGTGCATCTTTGTGGCCAGGCACACATTCATTTCAAAAGGATTCCTGCTAAGTGAAGACAAGGGATGATAGAGAAGCCCTATCCCCAATTCTTTTAAGAGACTGTAAGTTCTAAGAGACTAAGAGTATATATTCACAGCAGGCAGCAGTGGAGCAGAAGTACAGATGACCTCTCTGTCCTGATCACCCTAGAGTTGTTTCAGAAAGGGGCCTTGCTCAGGGCTAGATTCAGAACTCGTTGTAGAATGAGATAGAATCAAAACATTTTAAGATGGTGTGAACAATCAAACTAGCTGAGTCAGAATGGTATCAAGAAATCTATGATCTTATGATACTTCCTTACTCCCAAAGACTGGGTAGATTAAATGTTGTAGGAACTGGGAACTATGACCAGCCAGCAAGTGTTCTGTCTCTACCAGGAGACAGGGGGAAGTGTCTAGAGACAGCTCACAGCAACAATGCCTGACATTTTGTACCTCAGGAATGTCACATGCTTACTACCAAGTCACTTTAAGAGCCAGACAAAGCTCTAATGGACTTCTTCACAGTACCCCAGAGGGGAGTCACTCTTAAAGCTTCCCTACAAAGAAACCTCTGGTGAATCCCTGCATGTTTGCATGTAAAGTCAAGAAAAGAAAACGGGAGAAGCTGGTCCTGGGTTGGTAAATAGGCTGGGCAATCAATCCATCACCAAGAGTCTGCATGGACCCATTGCAAAGGGACTTGCGAGGGAATCGGAAAAGGCCAAGGCACACTAACACACTTCAGACTGTGTAGCAGAAGCTCTCCTCGGACAGGCAAGGGGCAAGCAGCCTTGTTTCCTTCTACACAAAGGTAGAAAAAGCCTGGGATAATCCTTAAGTCAGACACTAAAAAACAAAACAAAAAAGCAGCTTTAGGACTGAGGACTTCGCAGGAAATATTGAGACTTTCTAACTGTACTGTGAGGAAATGAAAAACAGGAGGGGACATGTTTGTGTTGGGAGGACAGGAAGGATTGCTTATGTATTTCCATAAGCAATTATAACCTCATTAAGGAGGTATGAGAAAGTCATTACCATTGCACAAATACCTGCTAATCTGAGTTTTGGACATCTTTCAACTGAATTCAGTAGTTAATGTAAGGTTTTTCAAATTATACAGGAATGACATTTTCTTTTTGCTAATTCCTCTTGAGTTTAAACTGGTGATCTCCTTAAACATTCCATTTCTAAATAACATTTAAGATAACACATGTCATACTGGCATTCTTACTAATTGTGGGATTACACATTCTCAGCCCCCGTAATGAGTGTTAAGTTTTGTCGGGATTTATCTGAATAGTCAACCAGCTGCATGGAGAATATGCATTGCATGCCTACAAATTAGGAAACAGGGGAGCATGACACTTCCTTCCTTTGGTTAGTCTGTATGCCTATTCTCTGTGGGGACCCATTGGCCGGTGAGCAAATCACTCAGTTCTATGTATAGCCTCGTTGATTAGCATGCTTCTGTAAAAGTTCCCCACCCATGCCATGGTTTGTTAGGAACGACCAGCACTGGCAAACAACCCATTCAATTACCCTGAATGTTGCTTTAGGAGGTAGAGAACAGGAAGGGCTTTGGAGAATTTAGTTCTCCTTGAATTTGGAGGTTTCTTTCAAGTTGATTCTGAGGTTGAACTTCTCTCAGGTTCAGTCAATGGAGGCTGGAATACTACTGGATTTACTGTAGAAGTAACTCCCTCCTCTTGTTCTTAAATAGCAGAGGTGCCTTGTGCTTGAGAAATTCCGGAGTTACATGAGCTAACTCCTGACAGTCCTAAAAAATAATTATTATTTCATTAATATTATATAATTTAATTATAACTAATTTAGATAATTAAATGTTAATGATAACATACTAATAATAATTATTATTAAAGTTGAAAAAGAACTGTATTTGTTCTGGTCACCTGTGTGCTTCAGAACTTCTTGTAAAGTTAAGTACACGGTCTTGTTCAGGGGCCTGCACTCTCCCAGGGTGAAACAGGGTATCAGGTACACAGACATGTTCTTGTGGCACTTCTGAAATTGATTGTATCATAAGACCTAGAGGAAATGATCCCAGCAGACGACAATGGCTCTGCATCTTCATCTTGGTTACAACACCAGACAGAATCTGACCTTGGATGGAGACATTACCTGTGACGGGGCATTTCTTACCCATGTAGGAGCCCTCAGTGGCCTTCTTGAGCATCGTGAAGCCTAGCCCATTTTTGTAGCACCAAAAGAGCTTCTCTTTTGTCAGTTTCTCCTGGTAGGACCCACTTCCTGTTTTGAAAGATTGTGAACTGCTTTTGGGAAGCATGCTTGGTCTGAATGTCTACCATCTTCCTGGCAGCCTGAGGAAAGATGTATTATTATTTTTAATCTCAAGGATTTGGTTTCTGTATGAATGTTTAATAGTCACACAGAAACTACAGTTCGATGGTATCTAAGTGACCTGTGGCCTGGTTAAAATCTGAAAAACAAGTAGCCTCTAGAAAGAGCTTGTGAGAAGACTCTATGTTTCTTTAAGGGCTAGTAACATCATCTGACATATCAAGTGCCAGCACATTGTGTAAGAATCTTTCTGGAAGAGTTAACATATATATGCTTCCCATGTGCCAAGCCCTGGGGCAAATGCTTAAGCTCACTTAATCATCATTGTATTCCCATTGCAGAGACCAGAAAAGTCAAAACACTGCCCTAAGCTACCCCCTTGTCTAAGTCTCCACTGGAAGAAGCCAGGCAGTATGGGATCTGAGCTTTGTTCTTCACTGTGACATGGAATTGTGTCTGTGTGACAATGTCTCACCCTTGCCCAGGTGTCTTCTTCCTTTCATTAACTGTAAGTACATATTATAGAGAGAGTATTGTTGAGTGTTTCTTTCTGCCATGGCAACCAACATCACTTTTCTTAAAGCATCTATGGCTTGCCCTGAAGTAAAGAGAAGGGATGGGGCAGATGTGTCAGACAGCTGGAGTCAGGAAACTGAGGTCCACCAGTACTCCTCTCTGGATGAACTGAAGACATCTTTTTGGCCTTGAAATGTCCTGGGCTACATACAGGAGCCAGTCCACATATCTTCTCTACATTCAAGCTGGGAAACTTGACAATTTCATGGTACAAGATTTGAGAGATTTGGACAGTATTAAAGAAAGCAAGTGGCTGGAAGAATACTAAACCAAGCACTGCATTTGACAGAAGTGTTTCTGCCTTTATTTTCTGCCCACAAATCCATCTCCCTGCTGATGAAGGGTTGTGCAGACTGACAAGATCTTATTTGGGTCCCAAATGCTCAAAGGATAGTTTGATATTTAAGAACAACTAGACAGCTGGAGAGAAAGCAACAATCCGGACTTGAACACATCTAAATGAACAACAGGGTTTTCAACATTCTTAACAACAATGGGAGAGAACATTGAATTGGGGATTATTACAGTTTATGTCTTTGTAAAATACACAGAATGTCTGTGGGTTTTTTGTTTTTTTGGGGTTTTTTTACTTCAAAATGGTGAGATGCGGGTTATGGAGAGGTGCAGTAACAATACATATTTCACTTTTAAGTGTTATCAAAGCCAATCTTTTCGATTTCTTAATCCATTTTACTCAATATAAGCTTCCATTTCTGCAAAAAGCTATCACAAAAATACAGGTTTGTAAATTGTGTTTTGCTGAAAATCTTTAAGTGTAATTCTTTTCACATTGTGTGTGTGTGTGTGTGTGTGTGTGTGTGTGTATGTGTGTGTGTACATTCACATGATCATACGCATGCCTGTGTGTGTGTGGAAGTCAGAGGGTTACTTAGTACTCAGGTCCCAAGCACAAGCCACCACATCCAGCAGACCTCCATCTTTTGTGTTTTCTTTGAAAAGGAGTTCTTTCCGATCTTTGTTGACATGAATAAGAATTTGTTAGTTACTAAAATCCATAGAAATATCTCAGGTGAAGAAAACCAAGTATTACAGTGAGGTCTATAGATATCTCATCAACATTTGCAACCAAACCTGTCATTATTGGAGTGGCTACATCACAATCAGGTTATCAGCTGGACATCTTCCTAAGATAGTTCTCTCTTCTAATGTGAGGTCCAGGCCATTTGACCTTCAAGCTCTTTCCAGGGAAGTCATAAATGGACATGTACACTGGACACACACATTTTAGAGACAATGTCAGGGAGCTGGCTTGAGCTTGAATTCTGAAAAGAATTGGAAGCTGCATGCTGCTTGTGTCCCCTTTTGATCCTGTATCTCCTCCTCCCCAGAACTCCTAATTAATAGCAAAGCCACCATTCTTTGGTCCTGTTTCTGCACATTTCCCCCACATCTTTTGTGCTTTCTTCTCTATTCTCTCATCTTATTTCCCCTTCTTCCCCATGAACTCTGCTTCCAGAGTCTCTTTTCTCACCCTCTAAATCTTGGTTCACACTGTTAATATAGGAAAGGAAGCAAATAACAGGAGTCTAAGGAACAGCCTTCTGGTGTCTGTGAGAGGGAAACTTCATTTCAGCTGCATCTCTAGCATCTTTCTTTAATAATCTTTGCACTTTGTGATAGGGCTATCATCCTTTGTGTCTAAAATGGAGAGAGATGAAGGTCTACTGCTGACTCAGACCCAACTAATCAGATTGAATGCTTATCAGAGGGTGTGGCCAGGGATAGTCATTGAGCAGATAGTCCAATGCTAGGATTCCAGAGGGGAATTAGACAGGCAAACAAGTACCCACAATACAGTGAGATATGATAAAGGCAGATGTGAACTGATTCTGGAGTTTGGGGGCAGGGAAGGCAAGCAAAGAGCATTGTGCTGAGAGGGTGGAGGTCTCTGAAAGGAGCTGCCCTTTAACAAAAAATTTGGAACTAACAAGGGTGCAACCTCTGACAGTAGGGGAAGAGGCGTTCCAAAACCACCTGGTGAAGGCAGAGTCAAAGGTGTGTCTGAGAAACAGTGAAAGCAGGAATAGTAGGAGATACAGCTTAAAAGTCCAGTCTACTAAAAGATCCCAAGCAACTGCAGCTGGTTAGCAGTGTGGATGTTATCCTGCAGGTCACAAGAGGGACTGAAAGAGTTCAAAATGCTCAAAGGGCAATGACAATTGTGTGGACTTGAACGGAAACTCTGGTAAGCTATTAGGGGGAAAATTGAAGATGATCTGATTAGCAGTCCAGAAAAAGGATGGAGTAATCGTACATAAGAGAAGGGAAAACTAGGAACAAACACAAGCCGTGTCTGGAAGCTTTGTCTGGTTTCCGAGGTCCCCTGCATAGTGGGAAGAGAGACAGTGGAGGCACCAAAGGTAACTTCACGAGCTTGTTTTCAAAAGCTATTGTCTCCAGTTTCCAAATAAACACGGAACAATATCACTGACCAAAACATGTGTGTGAGTCGAAGAGTGAATCTAGGAAGGGAGAGTTTATGTATTCAGTTGGGCATTTTCCCTTCGGGATACTTGCTAGGCATCAATCTGCATGGGAGAATGGTAGCATAAAGCCCATGAAACAAAGCCATGCTTGGAAATCATCGAGTATTGGTCATAGCAAGAGTCAAAGACTTGAAGGCCCAGGGGACATGTGTAAGGTAAAAAAGAAGAAAACTTAGGCTGGAGCCTTGATAGGGCAAGGGGCAAGCATAAGATTGGAAAGACATGAAAGTCGGAAGAGATACAGAGAGAGTTTGCAGTCCTCACATCAAAGGGAGAAGGGTTTTCAGGAAGGGAGTGGACAACAATGTCAGAGGCTTAGGGGTGGGCTCGTAAGATAAGGAATGTAAATTTGAGGAGGACTTTGAGATCTGGAATCTTTAGCTAATCATAGCATGACTTTCAGGTAGGAGGCATGTGTGTTACAGAAAGGATGAGGTCAGTGTGACGCCCTGGGGAGCCAAGGTCTTCAGAGCCTTCTACGTCCTAAAAATGACTGAGACTGCCAAATATTTTGCTTCTGTGGGTCACTACTATTCACATTAGAAATTGAAACAGAATATGTTTTAAAATAGCTACTTACTTGTTCATTTAAAGTAATTAATCTGGGTCTGAAGAGGTGGCTCAAGAGTTAAGAACACTTACTTGCTTTTGAAAAGTTAATTTCCCAACTCTTATCTCACAACTGTCTATAGCTGGAGTTCCGGGGATCTTAGATTTCTGGGTTCCACAGACCTTTGCATTCAAGAACACACCCCCATACACACATTTACATACACATAATTGAAAAATAATAACACCATTAAAACAGTGAATCTGCATGTAATAAAGTTCTTGATAATCTATGCATGAGGATCTCAAAACAGATCTCCAGAGTCCAGAGATAACACGATGTGACTTCACACATTTGTAAACCCAATGCTGTCAAGAAAACCCTAAGACAAGAGCATTGCTGAGGCTTGCTGGCTACAGCCTCTGTCCACATTCATCAGGAAACCTTGTTTTAAATGAGTAGAACAATATTCAGGTTGATAAAGAAGAACACCCTATGTCTCATCTGTGAGGGCACATAAAAGCATGAACACCTTGTACACACACATCACACTCATATATACCTACACAAATACAGATAATGGATACATTTTTATCAACAAAAATACCATTTTTAAGTAAAAAATAATTAGTTCTCAAGCCAAATGAGTACAGTCCAGCTGGGTAGTGATGCCATATGCCTTAATCTCAGCACTCAGGAAGCAGACAGACAGGTAGATCTCTGTGAGTTTGAGGACAGCCTGGTCTATAAAGTGAGGTCCAAGACAATCAAGACTCCCAAGAGAGACCCTGTCTCAGAATAAAAACAAAACAAACAAAAAGATTCCACAGTTCAATGGATAACTCTTAAATTGCCAACCTATATAAGGCAATTGTGCATTTACCTTTTTCCTGCTGTGAAAACTCAGAGATTCACTTGGGTATCACAGTCTGTCTTTTCATAAGAAAACACTCAAAGATGAAAACACTTGAGCATCCTCCTCCACCGCATACATTAGAATTATAGTTTGTGTAATTTATAATAGAAGCTCATTGCCAAGTATCAGAAGTTAGGGGATTTGTGTAAGTACATTGTTTTCAATCTCATTAGTAAAGTATTGACAATGCCTTCTGACTACAACATTAGGACCAAGATGAAAACTAACATGCTCTCATGTTCAACAACTTTCTGGTCTTATAACTATCAGACAGGACAGGATCTCACATAGGCCAGGATGGTCTCGAACTCACTAAGTAGCTGAAGATGACCTTGAATTTCTACTTCAACCTCCCAAGAGTGGGAAGTTTATAAGCTGAGCCAGAATGGCCAGTTTGTAAAGTCCTGGGGATTGAACCAGGGCCTTGTAAATATAGGCAAATAGTCTACTAACTTAGCTATATCTTCAGCCCAACACCAGACATATTCTTGAACTTTCTAGGCAGAGTTAAAAGTATAGTTAAGTATACCATTTAAAGTTCTATCTTCTTAAAGAAAGCTGAGACCCAGACATGATAGCAAAGTTTATCTAGCTACTGGGGTATTGGTTGGACTAGAATTTACATATAAACAATGAATGCTTCTACAAAAGTTTAAGACATTGCATCATTTCTTCTTGATTTTATGATGGGGTGTCTTTCTGTTGCTCACATGACCTTTCTCTTTCTTCCTAAAATTAGGAGAAAAGGTGGTTTGAGGCTCATCACTTACATAGAGAGATCACATCAGTTCTTCTTATCCAGTCACCCCAAAAGTCAGGACCATCCCCACGTCTCCTCATACTCATTTTCTACTGGACAACAAAGACCAGAGTGATCTGTTTTTGGTGTTTTAAAATAATGCACCAGCATACGCCTACTAGAATGGCTAAAATTGGGCCAATAATGCCAAGTGTTGGCAAGAAACAGATCTTGATGTATTTGTGATGGAAATGGAAAATGGTATAGCCACTTTGGAAAACAATTTCTTACTTTTTATTTTAATTTTATATGTATGTTTTTTCTTGCATCTGTGGGCATGCATCACTTGCATACAGTGCCTAATGAGACCTAAAGAGGTTGTCCATTGCCTGAAATGAGAGTTCTAGACAGTTGTGAGCTTATATGCGGGTGTTAGGAGATAAATCCAGGTCTCTGTAAAGGCAGGGAATGTTCCTATCTATTGAGCTATCTCTCTAGCCCCAGAGACACATTCTTTAAAAGTTAAACATATACATAATTCACAGACCAGAAATTCAGTCTAAGAGAAATTGAAATACATCTAAACAGACTTTCACACAAACATCATAACAGCTAAATTTACTCATAGTAGCTCAAACTAAAATGGATCCAAAAGTTTGTTATCTAAAGTAAATAAAGTATGTATTTCTTAGAAGTAAAAAAGAAGAGATCAATAATTAAAATAACACATGACTCTAAAAACATGGTAAATGAAAGAAGCTAGATGTAAAATACTATGCTGTATGGTTACATTTATATGAGCTTAGCACACGCACACACACACAAGTGAGCTGTTGTCTAGGAGTGGGGCGTACAGAGCCCCATCAAACATAACAAGCTATTGCCAATGCACTTGGTTGTCCACCAAAATAATTTCATTAGACTTTATTGCCAAGGACAGCACATACTTGGGTTAAAGAGCACTGAGACATTTGAACTGGAGGTTTCCTCCCTTCTGGCTAGCTTTTACAATGCTAGAAGATGCTACACAAAGGGAGATAAGTCCTCAAAACTCTCCCCAAGTTGTGCACACCATAAGCTATAATAATAACATGTTATATATGTTATTATTATATATTATATTATAATGTTATATATTATATAATAATAATATGTTATTATTATAAGGTATGCCTGCCCATACAACAAAAACAAAAGCACAACTGTTACTGGGGTAACCAACAGCTCTCTTCATGCCTTTGAAGTTGGTTCCGCAGGAGGGAGCTCATGCCCTGTATTGTAAACCTTGTGAAGAACCTTGTCTGAGGAGGTCATAGGTCATAGATGAGAACTCAATACTGTTACTTTCTTAAGTGGGTATGGTATCAAATGTCCTTCTAAGTGCTTATCTTTATACCCACAAATTATTGCTACTCTCAGTCTTTGTCAGAGAAGCTTCTTTTTATAGTGGGTAATATACGTATGGCTCACAATTGATCAAAATGAGAAGAATTTACCTGAGAGTGATCAACCCTAAATGGGATGTCTATTTTACACATTTTCCCCTAAAGCTTAGGGAGCATTGGAGAGAACACACAGAAAGAATGTAAAAGCCACCCATCAAAGAGGATTGCTCTGAAACGGTGTCTTCTGGTCATGATGTGGTCATCATTGTTCCCATGAACTCCCTGAAGTTGTGGCTACCTACACAAGATCCACAAAACAAAACCCATCACCATTTCGTCATGTACAAAGGAGGGCCGAATGAGGTTCCATTTCTCACTGACAGCCTATGGGCCGGCAGTTAAGAAGTACTGGAGAAAGGAAAGTGTTTTCCTTTGTGTTGCCACTAATAAATTACCCGTGTTCCGATAGACAACTCTCAAATCATTCTCGCACAAGCAGGCATAACTAAATGCAACGAGTCACTAATGTTTCTCACGGATGTAAATATACCACATTGTGTTTATCCATGCTTCTTCCATGAATGTTAGTGCACTTGGGATTTGGGCAGGAATGTCCCAGAAGCTGCAGATGGATTAGAAGATCGTTTCATCTTAACACTGTCAAGTCTCCCAACTTATCAACTGTATCTTTTCATTTATTTAGAAATTTAAATTTTTCTTTCCACTATGATTTCTAGTGTTTTGTTAAACCTGAGTTTGCTATTCTAGATGGAAGAATTTCCTTAATTTTATGTGCAAGTCCATGCTTATTTTGAACAGTAGCAAGCTCAATATATGGGCGTCATCTCTAGCTTAAAAAGGAAAGAGCAAATCTGAATTCATTCTGAGGCTCTCATGTTTGGCTGGAGAATAAAGCTACAGATTTTATTCAAACTCTCTAAAGACCTCAAGACAAGTCTAGAACATTTTGGGACATACCCTTTTGGCACATTCTCCTTGTATATAGTACTGGATTTCATAAAGGCATTTTCATAGAAATATATAATGCACTTCTACCATATATTCTATATTTACTATATTATTATATATAAAATACTAATAATTAGATATATAGAGGGACCACTGCAGCTCCACGCACTGAAGCCCAGGATCTCTGAACTGTGGGAACTTCAGACATCTCTGAATTCCTCCAATTACTTCAGTCCAGGATTCAGGCGCCTAATCTGGCCTGGCGCTCGCCAGGCCAGCTTCCCTGCCATTCTTTGCAAGAACTGTGTATACAGCATTAGACTTACTTTCCCAGAAGTGCTTCTGGGACCAGAGTCCACACAAAGGGGCTGTTAAATGTGCTTTCCTCCCTTTTGGCTCAGCTGGCTCCTGAGCCTCAGGTCACATACAGCTCACAGTTCCTATCAACTTTTCCCAAAGGATCCCTGGGCTCCTGCAGGAGCCAGTCCGTCCCTGGGGCAGGAAGTTCTGTTTACTCTGTCTTGGAGCCAGGTGCTCATCCATAAAAGGGAAAAGAGTCCTTTAGGAAAAGGGCTGGGTGCTTGGAAACTCTTTAAAAGTGAAAGCCTCAAGGCTGTTGTCTGTTGTTCTGCACTTTGGCTTGATACAGTTTTTCTGTACATAAAAGCACAGGCTGTGGGGATTGACTGAACAGTATGTCTGAAAACAACATCCAATAAACAGAAAGTGTGGAGAGAGTGGGACCTCTCAACACTGCACAACCAATGCACAACCACTGCACTGGGCCAAATTACTGTTTGTTTGTTTGTTTTCCCTTTTCCATTGATGTAAAGGTCATAGGTCGACATCAGGTGTCTTTCCTCAATCAGCCTTTTTCTTTTGCCATTTAATTTTTTTCCATCTGTGGTACTAGTGCATGGCAGGTTAGAAGACAATGTCAGGAGCTGCTTCTCTCTTTCTACCGTGAGTGTGGAGATCATGCTCATCTGGCTTGATCAGTGAGTGCCTTTACCAGCTGAGCCATCTCTCTAGCCCCACACTGCTATCTCATTAGTCGTCTGGAGCACAGTTCTGAAGGATCACTGTTATGAGAACAACAGTCTCAGCAGTGCTTTGGATAAGAAGGAATGGTCATGTAGACTTTGACATGTTAAGACCTTTGGGTCTATAAATGGTTGCCTCCAAATTTCCTCATGGTGTCTAGCAAGGAAGCTCTGTCCTGTCTGTTGCAGACACATATGGACAGTGACTACACCACAAGCATGTGCAACAGACAGGAAAGGGATATCAATAGGGTGGGAGAGAGGGCTTTAGGAATCAGAACTCTCAGGGGAGTCAGTCATAACAGGTTAATATTACTAAATCATAAAATAAATTATTAGAATTCTCATTATTTAATAGCAATGCACAGTTATTAGAAATTGTTACTGGGTTTTGGGTTAGGGATTTTGCATATCCAAACTCACTTCACCTTCATGATAATATATTCAGTTTGGGGTTGGCAGAATTTTCAGTATACAGGTGACACCAAGCAGTTAAAGAACTTATTTAATGTCATGGAAAACAGTGACAATGGGATAGAAACCCTGGGTAGCTAGCCACCAGTGACCTGTACATTTTATTTCACTACTGCTTGTACTCTGTGCCGTTTTACACTCTAAACACTTGAAATATATTCATATTTTAAATATAAACAGCACAAATAATGTGGCAGCTTAATGCACTGAAACAACCATTGAGGGGCTGAGAAAATAGCTTAGCTGAGAATGTGCTGACCACACAAGCTTAAGGATGTCAGTTCAACTCCAAGCATCAGTGTGAAGAACCAGGTGTGGAGGAAAGTGCTGTAATCCCATTGGTAGAGAAGAACAGGCAGATCACTGGGGCTTGCCAGACAGCCTAGGCTAACTAGTGACTACAAGTCCCAGAAAGAGACCCTATCTTCACTGGTAGAACAATACCCATGGTTTTCCTCTGGCTTCCACATACATGTGCACATGAAAACACACACACACACACACACACACACACACACACACA
>JADRCH010000122.1:5483619-5598207 GCA_019843965.1 Rhynchomys soricoides
TGTGTGTGTGTGTGTGTGTGTGTGTGTGTGTGTGTGTGTTTTGAGACAGGGTTTCTCCATGTAGCCATGTAGCCTTGTCCTGGAATTCATTCTGTAGACCAGGCTGGCCTTGAACTCTCAAAGATCTGTCTGCTTCTGCCTCCTGAATGCTAGGATTAAAGGCATGCACCACCACTACCCACTGGCATCTTTACTTTTTATGACATATGAAGTCAAGCCAACAGGGGTAGGTAAGATATTTGAAGAAGAATTATATAGATGTTTCAAGAGCTCTGTGAAAGGGCTGGAGAGTAGGTAGACTACAGAAGTATGAGGAGATTGACAGCAGTATGTTATACCCTGGGAGGCTGGTGTTGGAGCATTTCCAGTCATCTCTGGCTGGATGACTGGCTGGGATGGCCTTCAGCAGCCCTCAGCTGCCTGGTACATGACAAAATGGAGAGTGTGCTGGGATCATTTGGACTTCAAGCTTGCCAGGTATAGCAAGAGTGTGGAGCCTGGGATATGTGCAAGGCATGCATCATAGACTGCAGGATCCAGCCTGCATATCTTGACAAGTCATGGGGAAGGACCCATAAATGGGAAAGAGTGGATGGGAAGGAGAGTGGAAATGGCTTAGAGAGAGGAAGGGTGACTGTGACAGATCAGAGCAAGCTTCAGGGACAGGCTATGTATCAGTAAGGAGGATGTCTGAGTCTGAGGGTGAAGGTGGAGCCATTTAAGAGATAGTGTGGTTTAGACTTCACAGCCTGCACCGTGAGAACAGGAAGCCAAGGCTAAGCAGAGAAAAAGGTCATTAGGTCAAAGAGCTAAGAGGTCATAGGGTCATATGTGCCCAGAATAAAGGCAAATGTGAAGATGAAGACGAATGAGATTCCAAAGTTTTCCAGGAGCAGTGACTGGTCTGGTGGTAGGCTCAGCAGAGGGGTTCTTCAAGCTTCATTGATGAGGGAGGGACAAGGAAGAGGGTAAGCTTGAAATTCAGTTATGCTCAAGTTCCCAATTACAGTGCATAGGCTTTAAACCAAAAGTTAAACGTATATTATTAATTATTAACCAGTGCCAGGAAAAGTTGGAGAATACTAAAGTATGCAGTGGCCTGTGGATGATGACAATGTGGCCCAGTAGATTCATCAGTTGTAACAGCAGGTGTGGGTAGGTTAGGGAGGTTGTACATATATCAGCCTAAAACTTCTCAATTTTTATGAAGAGGGTTACGAATAACATAGTTTTGGGGCTGGAGAGATAGCTCAGTGGTTAGGAGCACTAGCTGCTCTTCCAGAGGTCCTGAGTTCAATTCCCAGCAACCACATGGTGGTTCACCACCATCTGTAATGGGATCTGAAGCCCTATTCTGTCATGCAGGTGTACATGCAGATAGAGCACTCATAAATATTAAATAAATACATACATACCATAAATAAATACGTAAGTTTTTTTTTTTAATACAGTTTTAGAAAAACAGAAAAGTCAGTGGCAAAAGGGAAAAAGATGAATTTCACAGTCTCAATAGGAATCAAGTCGGTTATTTTCTGTTACTACAAGAGAAGACAAGCATGGGCACTTTATAAGGCAAAGCAATTTATTTTACTTGTGGTTCTAACTGCTGGAAGTCCAAGGTTTTGCTTAAAGATGCCACTGGGTTTCTGTACCAGCATTCCTTGGGTCAGTTCTTCTATTGACAAGAGTAAAAATAGCATGTTCTTAATTTTTCAGTTTGCTTTAGTATACAGTTGTTTTTGACTCTCTCTCTCTCTCTCTCTCTCTCTCTCTCTCTCTTTGTGTGTGTGTGTGTGTGTGTGTGTGTGTGTGTGTGCATGCCTAGGGCTGGAGGATGCCACAAGAGGATGTTAGAACTTGTGAAACTGGAGTCGAAGGTGGTCATAAGCCTCTTACGGGTACTGGGAATTGAACCGACGTCCTCTGGAAGAGCAGCCAGTACAGCTAACCACCAAGACATCATTCCATGCCCCAGATAATGTGTTCTTAACATCCAAATGGAACTTTGTGTCATTTAAGTAAAATTAATCTTCGTGAAGCCAAGGCTGCTCTCTGATTCTGTCTTTCTGTGTTCCTCTGTGTCCCCAAAGCTGACTGAGGTTTTGGTGTGAGTTAGGTGCTGACCCAATGCTTACATGGATCAACATTTATAATGCATGCAATGCAGTGATACTGTGAGATCCTGGTACTGACTCCCTCACCCTTACAGTTGGACCCTGCCACACAGGAATTAGACAGTTTCCCCAGGATCATGGTCAGCGGGTGTGAGAGGTAAGAGTCAACATCACAGGCTTTATTTCAGTCGTGTCCTACAAATGACACCAGGACTCCCAGAGGGGACTGAGTCCTATCCTCTGTTTCTCTTCCTCCCCTCATTGCCCCCATTAGCCACAGTCTTGGGCACTCTCTATGGGACATGGTCCTTGACTGTTGCTGGTCCTGACACCTTCCTCCAATCTCCAGCCCCTGCTGGTGTCAGTCCCAGATGAGTAGTCTCTAGAACAGGATACCAAAGCTGACCCTCTGAACTTCCCTGATATCCATTCCCCCCTCACCCACTTCTCCCACCAGCTCCCTACGTCAGCTAGAACTGTTTTCTCTCTCTTCACGGCAGCAAGCACTCATCACATCTAGGCCTTTACCATGTTCCCTGACACACCGACTCCAGCCTTGTGTTATAACCTCAGAACTTGGTGTAGTAAGCATATTCCAATGTTCACAAATCACTCACCACGCTAAAGAGTTAACTCTGGTTTAAGTATCCATCTCTTCTACCTGAGGATCAGTCCCAGAAGATAGGATAATGTCCTGTTACTGCCATGATCCTGCCACTTGGCAGAACTCCTAACATGTGCCAAAACAGGTGCCCAGTAATCTTGGTCAGAATACCCAGTGAAAAATAGAAGCCGTATGATTGATCCAAATTACCCTTAAAGTGCACAAGACCCAGCGACGTTTGAAAGCGTGAGTCATTCATAGGACCCAGTTGGACAAATGAGGCTTCATGAGGTTCTACTAATACTTGCAGGCAAAGAAGAATTCTTACAGTGCCCTCTTGGCATCACAGTAGGGTGCTAGGTAAAAGGTAGAAGTTTCCGAGAGCAATATACAGGAAGAGAAAGGGCTAGCAACAATCAAATCACATCATATACTTGCATGGAAATTTCATTATTAAACCTATTATTTTATATTAATATATGCAGGTGAATACCCCATTTCAAGTGGGGGTTGCCTCCTCTTTCTCCATTCATGAAAATTCTTTATTATTTCCTTTTATCAAGAATCTGAAAAAGTAAGAGCTATGTCTAATCTCTACTGTCTTTAAAATATACATCAAGAGTAAGTGAATCAGCAATGCCCAGCCATCTTACTATATTGATTTTGCTAGCAACTAAGTTGCCAGAAAAAATATATATTTAATATATAAATTAAATATATATAATATATATTATATATGCCCAGGAAACTTATATATGTATGTATTATAATAATATGTACAATATATACATATATGTATTATATATATATCATATGTATGTCTATATATGATTTTTTATAAATGTCACAAAAAGGAGCTGGAGAGATGGCCCCATCATGTTAAGATATTGCGGAGAACTGAGGTTTGATCCCAAGCACTAACATGGAGGTTCATAATGTTCTGTAAGTCCATTCCCAGGACATTCAATGCCCTCTTCTGGCCTCTGAGCTCACTGAGTGCTCATAGTGCAGACACACATGGTGCAGACACACATGCAGGAAAAACATTCATAAACGTAAAATAAAAGATGTCACAGAGACTGAGGGAACAGCCAACCAATGACTGGCCCAACTTGAGACCCATCCCATGGAAGAAAGTCAACCCTGACACTGTTAATGATACTCTGCTATGCTTGTAGACAGGAACCTAGCATAACTATCTCCTGAGAGGTGTCATCCAGCAGCAAATGGAGTTTAGGAAGTCACGTGGAAATGTGGGAGATAGAATTGAGCAAGCTAGAAGGGTCAGGACACCAGAAGAAGACCTACAGAGTCAACTCACCTGGGCCCATAGGGGCTCACAGAGACTAAACCACCAACCAAACAGTATACAGAGGCTGAACCTAAGCCCTCACCCCCACATTTGTACAGATGTGCAGCTTGGTCTTCATGTGGGTCCCCTAACAATTGGAGCTGGGCTGTCTCAGCTCTGTTGCCTGCCATTGGATCCCTTTCCCCTACCTGGACTGCCTGTTTGGACCTCAGTAGGAGAGGATGTGCTTAGTCCTGCTGGAACTAGATGCTCTAGGGTGGGGTGGTACCCAAGGGGAGCTTCCCCTTCTCTGAGGAAAAGGGAAGGAGGTAATGGTGGAGGAGTTTACAAGGATGGTACTGGGAGGAGAGAGAAGGGAGGAGGGCTGAAATTGGGATATAATGTAAACAAAAACAATAATTATGGGAAAAATGAAAATATCTGGCAAACACAAATGAGAAAAAATAACTACTAGTCCTGGCTAAGATTTTAGATAATTGGTAATTTCTAAGGCCTCAAATAATTCTATTCAAATCTCTAATTTTAATTTAATTTAGTTTTAGACAAGATCTTAATATACATCCCTGGCTGACCTGGAACTCTCTACGTAGATAAGGCTGCATTCAAACTCTCAGATCCGCCTGTATTTGCCTCCTCAGTGCTGGGATTAAAGGCGTGCATTAGCATGCCTGGTCTGAAATCTCTAATTTTTATTATCACCGTAAACATAACCATAAATGGTTAATAGGTTTGTCTAATCATGTCAGTTTAATGCTGTTTTCTGCTGTCCTCAATCTAAGGCTAAATAGTAAAGAGATGCAGTGTGTTAAAATGCACTCTTTGTTGTGCATATAGCTCCTTACATAATGAGTTGTAGGATGCTCTCTTTGTTAGCTATGAGGACACCACTGGTGAATAATTCAGAAAAAATATTTGGGAATTGGTAATGGATGACTTCATTCATTGTTAGATTCTGTTGTTTTGCAACCACATTGAAAGAAGTTTTCCAAAATCAGACGATGGTATCCAAATAAATATATAATTTAATTGTGTGTATGTGCTCATGCTCACATGCCTACACATGCATGTGAGCACAATGCCTGTGGAGGCCAAGTTACCAGATTCCCTGGAGCTAGAGCTCCAGCCTTTTTGCCCTGGGAATAGAACTAAGGTTATCTGCAAGAACAGCAAGCTTTCTTAACCACTAGACCATCTCTCCTGACCTCTGGGCATAATGGCACGTGCCTTTAATCCTAGCACCTGAGAAACAGAGGAAGTTGGATCTTTGTGAATTCCAAGCCAGCCAGAGCTACATAATGAGACCCTGTCTCAGAAAGAATAAAGAAAGAAGAGAAAGAAATGGGGAAGGAGATGTATGTTTATTTCATGCAATATTCCTTGATTGAGGCTCTAGTTACAAGATGTGTTCAATTTGATAAATGCATCGAGCTGTACCTTGAAGACATTGCATGACATGAAATAAACAAAACAAAATCATCCACACTATGAGCATCAGCCTTGGTTTCATTAGTGTCTGAGGCTGTCACTACAGCTCTGTAGTTTTCCTTCCTCCCAGAATTCTAGGCAGCAGGAGCCCACTCTCCATGTGGAATGAGTAACCTCCTCCTTACCCAGCTTCCTTTGCTTGAGTTTAACCTCCCAGAGATGAGCGGAAGTCCTCCCTGATGAACAGGAAGCCTTCCCAGCTGACTGATATTTTTACTTCTCTGATAACAGAGAGAGTTCTTCTGAAACAGATTGTTTCCTTTGGATAAGAAAATGTTAAAAGATATTGATTTAAGACAGTCTTGCTGAGTCATCATTCTGATTTACTTAAAGAGAAATTATTGACCCCATTTTTAATTGAAAATAAAGTGACTTCTTGAAATATTGAATTTGAGTAACTATTCAAAATTTTTTGTTGTTATTGTTCATGTGTTTTTGAGATAGAGTCTCACTATGTAGCTCTGGCCCTTCTGAATCTCACCATGTAGACCAGGATGGCATGGAACTCCCAGAGATCCTCCTGACTCTGCCTCCCAAGTGCTGGGAATAAGGCATGTGGCACAACACCGGGTTAATCTTTATGATTCTTCCAAAAATTTTTTACATATAATTTCTCAGTTTTAATTTAAACTTGAGATTCCTGTTTCAGTCTCTTGAATGCTGGAACTGCATGACCCTCTAAGCATTTATAAACACTATACAAAAGCATCACTTGTAATTGAACAAGGTGGGTGGATTAATTATCTTTAAATATTTTTAGATTTATTTATTTATTTATTTGTGTGTGTGTGTGTATGACTGTTTTGTCTGCACATATTTCTATGCACACATCCATGCCTGGAGCCATGGAAGTTAGAAGAAGGTGCTGGATTCCCCTCAGAACTGAGTTACAGATAGTTGCAAGCCAACATGTAAATGCTAGGAACTGAACATGGGTCCTTTATGGAGAGCAGTCACTGACTCTAAACCACTGAAGCACTCTCAACCACTGCTATGACCAGATATTTGATAAATTTGATAAAGCAATTTAAGAGAGGAAGTTTTTATAAGATTTATTTTTATTTATGTGTACCTGTGTCTGTGTGAGTCTGTGTCAAGAGTGGGTACCTACAGAGGTCAGAGGTCAGATGTCAGATCTCCTGAAACTGGAACTACAGGCGGCTGTGAGCAGCCTGACTCAAGTTCTTGAAACCAAACTCTGAACCTCTAGAAGACCAGCAAGGTCTTTTAACTAGAACTGTCTCTTCAGACCTGGGGGTAAGGTTTTGTTTTAGTTAGTGATTTAAGGGTATAGAGTTCATTATGGAAGCCAGGGAGGCAAGCGGCTTCATGGTGGCTGAAACATGCAGCAAGGACTCCTCAGGTCTTAATAGATCAGGAAACAGGTAAAGGACAGGAAAAAACCAGGGATGATACGTGTCTATAAACCTACCCCAGGACCTACTTGCTCTAACTAGGTCCTACTGTCTAGCATTTCCAGCAGCCTCACAACACAATGCTGCCAGCTCAGAACCCAGAGTTCAAGTCTCAGACCCAGACTATAACACTTTTAAGACTCCATAATCCAAAAATACAATTAGTACAATTTCAAAAATCACAAAGTATTAACAGTCTCAATTCAGCTCAAAGGTTCAAGGTTTCTTAGCTTAAAGTAAAACAATAACCAAAAAAACCCACAAGATAAATACTTCTGATAAATAATGGCACAGAACAGACATTTTCATTCAAAAAGAGAGAAACAGAGCACACAAAGGAAAGATAATACCAGGTGCAAGACAGAAACCCAGCAGGATGGACACCAAGTGCTACAGTTCTATGTTTTACATCTGGGCATGTATGAGCTTGAGAAGCCCTGACCATCCAGCCAGTGAAGACTATGGCCTCTCTTGGTCCAGCTTCAACTAGTGCCTGTAGCTTTCCTCCGTGGCTGTCCCTAACTCTTCATATTTTGGTGCTTCCATAGCAACTCGGTCTTCAAAACCACTTAGATAACACCATCTCAAGATGCAGGCTGGCCTTCTTGGACCACAGATTAACAGTCTCTATATCGTTGAAGCTGAATCTAGAAAAACATTCTCTCTAGGCAATGCTTCTATAGCAAGATGCCCTGGAGGGTCTCTTTATTTAGTCTCTCTCTTCTTACTGCCTGATATTTATTCCCAAATTCTTTATAATAGCCTTTGAATATATTGTTTTTAAAACGATACATATTAAAACCCATGTGAGAAATTAAGCCCCCACCCCAGTATCATTTCAAATTTTCAAGACTTGGTAATTCAATTTTAAACCTTGTAGTCTCCTTTTGAATTCAATTCTACTCACAGAAACAAAAACCTCATTCTCCACTGAAAGTTCTCTCCTACACACTAAAAACTATATTAGGTTAAGTGTAATCTAATCTTGTTTTCTTTTGTGTTTTGAGACAGGGTTTCTCTACATAGCTCTGACTGTCCTGGAACTCGAGGCTGGCCTTGAATTCACACAGGTCTGCCTTCCTCTGCCTTCTGAGTGCTGGAATTAAAGTGTGCACCTCCACACCTAGCTGGGTTAACTATAACTTTATGATTTTAATGAGATTCTAAAGTACAGACAATCTGATAATTCAATTCTGCTAAAAATGTCAGGCAAAAACATCTCAGTAGTCTTAATTCCTATTAGTAATTAAAGAGGAATTCTGTAAGCTTTATATCACTAAATACCCATTACACATACAGTGTAGGAAGCATTATCTTTTCAAAAATAACTTTATTAGCAGATAATAGAGGATTTTATAGGCAATGTCTTGGTACAGTCCGACACTGCATAATAATCAACTCTTTAGTTACTTACATGTCTATCAAACATTTAACATGTTTTTGTGATAAGAACACTTGGAATCTTTCCTGCAAGTTTTGTGGATATAAAATGACACCATATTTCCAGTGGTAATAAGCCCCATGTAAAATAACATGAGCATTGCCTCCTCTCTGGCTGTGGCTGACATTGTACCCATTAAGCACCTTCTCCTTCATCCCCTCACTAGCCCTGGTAATTAGTATTCTGCTCACTTGGTCTGTGAGTTGAATGCTTTTAGATTTCACAGATGAGTACAACGTAGCTTTTGTGTTTCTACGGCTGGCTTGTTTCACTTAAGATTATCACTTCCATTCATGTTTGCAACAAACGACATAGAAACTCTTTGGGGGCTGAAATTATTCACTCTGTAATACCACATTTTAGAAATCCATTTACAGACAATTCAATGGGTTCTATATATTGGCCATACACCCGAGTGTGTGCTTAGCATGCACAGGATCCTTGGTTTGGTCCCAAGTACCACACAAAAAGGAAGGGACACACCTTTCTATTATAAATGGTATTTTATATAGCATCAAACAGATATCTGCTCTTGTCCATGTATGTTGCAGACTAGATCTTTGATATGTTGACTTCATATCCTCTGAGGAAATGGTGGATCATATAGTGAGTTAGTTTTAATTTGGGGTGGTTTTTTTTTGTTGTTGTTATTGGTTTTTGGATTTTTTTGGTTTTTTGAGTACTTTCTGTAGTATTTTCCTTGGTGACAATAGTAACTTACACCAGTACAGCAGGAATTCTTCATCCTCACCAGCAAACATTTCTTTTTGACTTTTTAATTTACAGCCATTCTAATACAGATCTAACAAAGATGGTCTCTATTGTGAATTTGAATGTGCATCCCCTTGGTCAGTGAATTGAGCATTTCTCATACATTCGTTCACTATTTGTATGTCTTCTGTTTGAGAAATGCGTATTCAGATCCTTTGCCCACTTTAAACCCTATTATTCTTATTACTAGTACTCTTTGCTATTGAGTCCTTCAGTTCTTTTGTGTTCTGAATTCCATCTCCTATTTGAATGAATTAACTTTCAAATGCTTTTTCCCATTCTGCAAGCAAGGCCTTTAAGGAACCGGGTGGGATATAAGAGGATGTTTTGGAGGAACTGGGTTATTAGTACCCAGTGAAGACCAGGGACAGAAACTAGAAACAGGAACAGATCCTGCTTTTACAGGACTTCAGAAGCTAAAGTTGTTGCAAACAGGTTATAGCAACAAATCAAGAGCCAAATGCAATAAAAATGACTGGCCAAAAAAAAAAAAAATTCTAGTAGGGATGTGGATAAATACAAATGAGACTTGAAAATGAAGTTGTTGGTTTGGAAAACAGTCTAGCAAGTTCTCAAGAGCTAAATACAGAGTTACCATATAACCATAAGTCACACTCGAGTGTGTGTGTGTATGTGTGTGTGTATGTGTGTGTATCCATAAAATTAAAATGTGTTCACATGAAAAATTTAGATAAATAGCACCTATGTGGTAGTGGCACATGCCTTTCATTCCAGCACTTGGGTAGAGGCAGGTGGATCTCTGAGTTTGTTTTCTGAGCTGAGGTTTGTCATTTTGCCCAGGAAAGCTGCAATCTCCTGCAATCCAGCAGTTAGTTGTCTCTGCATCAGCTGGTGTCTCCACTGTCAAGGCCATGTATTGGGAGAAGTTGTTATCCTCAGCTCTGTCTAAAATCAGGTTTACACTGCACCGGGAGGAGTCCTGAGAAGCACAAAGCAAGTATCTCAGCCTACAGAGTTCTGTTTCATCCTCCAACCAAGCTTCCCAAACTTCTTTCAGTGAACATTGTCTTCTGCCAAGTCCTAGATCCGGTGAAAATTAGCCTGCCAATAACTTGCTGACCCAGAAGCAGAGGTTTGAGAGCTTTTCTGGTAACAGTTGGATTAAACTCTTGACTTCTGAGAGCAGGCAGCTCAAAGTTCTAAACTTTCCAGCATAGACTCTTCTAAATGCTTATAACCTAATTGAAATATGCCATGCCCAACAACATCAAATAATTTTTAAAATTAAAAAAATATCCTTAGTATCTAAGGATGTCTATTTCACACATTGCTACCAAGAGGATTTAATGGCTTTTAACATGTTTATAGTTTGATCCATACCTTTGCTTTAGAATTCCATAAATTTGAAAATAATTCAATCAAATATGCTAAAGGTCGGTAGCTAGGAATGTAATAACCGCTGGATGGAGAGCCAATAGTCAGGGCAAGGCCCTGGGAGCCACCTCGAGCACAGTAAAATAAGTGCTCTAAAAGCTGACCGTTAGGCACCAACAGTAAATGTTGTGAGTCACATTAGTCCACTTTTCTTGCAGAAGGGAGGCCAAGGTCAGAGGATCACAAGTTCCAGACCAGCTTGAGCAACACAGAAAGACCTTGTCTGCAACAAACCCTTAGAGTGGGAAAGAGAACTCAAGACGCTGAGGCTGAGGAAGGTATCTAAGTATTTAAAACCCCTTCGTCAGCGCTCCCTTGCATACGAAGCTTAGCCAGCTGCTCTGAGAGCCAGGGAGCTCTACAAGCGAGTGGGACTGTGCTCCTTCCCGGGGTGGGGTGAGCACAATGGACCGCTGCGCTGCAACGTCTGCAGTTCCCAGGGAAAAAGGGCCACAGCCGTCTCTGCCCTGCGGGGCGGCGAGCGCCCGGCGGACAGTTTGTGCCGCGGGGCAAGGACAGGAAGCGCGCGTTTCTGCAGCCGCGGCTGGCCCGAGATAATGCCATTGTGTCCCGGCTCAGCGACCGCTCCCACCGCCCGGCCGCGCTGGCGTCGGGCTCCCTGGCGGCGGGCCAGCCAGCGCTGCGGCCTGCCGAGAGGCGCGCGTCCCCTCCCGTCCCCTCCCGTCCTCTCCTGTCCCCTCCCGGAGGCGCGGCCACGCCTCGGCCTCCGCAGGAAACCTGGCCACAGCACCAGACTTCGTGACTTCTCCTTTACGAGCTGCGCCCACCCGGCCTGGCCGGGCTTTTGTTCTCAGCTCACTGGGTGCTGGCGCGGAATTTTAAAGCTGCAGGCCTGCAGGAGCGATGACAGAGTTATTGCAAAGATACAGTATCTTGCTGCGCCCTGCTGCCTGCACCGCAGCCTCCTTTCCCCAACACCTACGTCTTCTGTGCAGCCTTCCAACAAGCATGATGGGAGCCCTCACCAAGGACGATTCTAGACATATTTAGCAGCAATATTGTTTGATTTCAACTAGACATTGTTCTAAACACACAAAAGAGTTCAAGGCTGTGGCTTTGGTTTTTGTTCTCCCCTCCTCCCGCTTCCCTATTCTTTAGACTGTCAAGTTTCTCTGGGAAAATGGGATCAAAATGCTTGGCGACATTTCCACAATAAAACACTCACGTATATATGAAATAAAACTTAATATATTTATTAAGATTTCCTTTTTAGTCAAGTCCAGATTATAACTCAAATATACAGAAGTCAGATTTATGTCGACAGTTTCCTCTTAAAACCTTCAACAGATGGATAAGCAATGAAGAATTCTGTTCCTAGTACAACATTCCCAATAAGACAGAGTACCAGAAAATTCCTTCCCTTCAGAAAGTTCCTCACAGTGAAAAGGAGTAAATGGTTTTATTTTTTATTTTATGTGCGTTGGGGTTTTGCCTGCTTTGTCTGTGTGAGGGTGCTGGATCCCTTGGAGTTGGAGTTACAGACAGTTGTGAGCTGTCATATGGGTTCTGGGAATTGAACCCTGAGTCCTTTGGAAGAGCAACCAGTGCTTTTAACCTCTGAGCCATCTGGCCAGCATCCTCAGGTTTGTTTTAATTTTACAAATAGGAAAAAAAGGTATAAGCAAATAAAAATGGTTTACTGTATTTAAAAGTCTATTATCTTATATTCCAAATGCTAGAAATTGAACCCAGGGCCTTAAGAACACTATGCAAGCATTGTACCACTAAGCCACATTCATGGACCATTGGTCTGTTTTCTCATCTATAAAGGGCAGAGTGAGTAGTGCCAACCATTTGAGTTACTTGAGACATTTCTAAAAGCAGTTCCTCTACAACAGGAAAATATCCATTGGGTGAAGATGCTTATTCAAGGTTGCAGAGGAAAATAATGGAGTTTGAATGAGCTTCCAAAAAGCGTTATCAACATGCTTTGAGTATTAGCAGAAAGGGCCTGTGATAAAAATCTAACAAGAAAGGTGCAAGGAAATCAAAGGTCTCAGAAACAATGCTAACAGAAAGAGAGGACAGATGCAAGGTATCTCCGGGCTGTCCAGGGTCAGAACAAGCTACCACGCTGGTCCTGCACAATTGAAGACAACATAATGAAATAGCAGATGAGCTCTATATAATAATTTTTCTTTCTTTCTTTCTTTCTTTCTTTTTTTTAAGCTGATGTGTTGTTCTGCAGATGCAGGTAGCTACAGGAGAAGGAACTGGGAATTCTAGAAGCCCAGTAAAACTGCAGCCAAGGGAGGGCAGCCTAAGATAGTCTGCCCTGAGCCAGCTCCCCGAGACCTTACTTCATAAACTGTGAACTATAGGAAGACAGGATTTTGAGTGGTCTCAACATGAAGAAATGGCAAATGTCACAGTGGTGAGTATGCCAGTCACCTTGACTAGATGACTGAAGGCTGTATACAGGTGTTGAAATGCTAATTCTGAGCCCATTCACACACACAATCACTGTGTGCCAATGAAAGTATATACTTAAAAACAGTGGGCTGGGATTAGTTACTGCAAATGCAGAGACTTTGATGTCCTGTGCCTACAGCATGGCCAAACGGCCCAGGGAAATGAATGCATTTTTTCTCTGATGATGATGTAGCAAGAAAGTCCTAGCAGTCCACAATGGCAAATACATTATCTCTCAACTTTGAATAGAAATTTAAATGTACAGTTTTGGACAGTAAGTGGACAGATCAGCTTAATTTTCATATCTGTAAGGATATTGTAGTTAAAAGTCATCCATCAGTCCACAGCCAAGAAGACTGTGGGAAAAGGAAGCCACTCCAGACCAATTTCACTTCCATTTATGATAGACAGTGAGCTGTGTAATAAAGGCAGAACAATGGATGTGGAATGTGCTCCCAGGGCCAGGGAGTAGCAACTTCCTTGTCAGCTTTCTCAGGCCAGGCCTTCTCCCTGCCCACCTGCCTGCCTCTGCTGCTAGTTCCCAAGCCTGCTGGCCTGATGCTGTTTGCTTTTACAGTTATTCCTTAAACCACACAAGTTGCTTTCTGTGTGGCAAATGTGAGGAGGAGCAGAGGTGGGAACGCTGAAAGATACCTGACTGTATCATTTACTTACATGAAAGTCCTGACCCTTGCTGACTTTAATATTTCCTTTTATTAAATGGGATCAAAATACCATCCGTTCATCTTCTCCAGCCCTGGACTTCAACCAGCTCCTAGGCAGTTATTGCAAGAAACGTGTCTTTAAATACATTTTTATCTAATTTAAAATATAATATATTAATATATAATATATAATGTACAGTACACAGTATAAGATAATACATAATATAGAACACATGATATATGATATAATATATATAAAGAATAAAATATACAATACAGAATATAGAGTATAGAACACAGAGCATAGAGTATGAATAGAATATGAATAGAATATAGAACATGCAATGTAGAATGGAGAATATAACATATAGAATATAGAAAATAAAAAACAGAATATAGAAAATAGAATGTAGGATGTAGAATGTTGAATATGGAATATAGAGTAAGAATATAGAATATAGAATACAGAATACAGGATGTAGAATATATGTGCCCATTAATAAACTTATACTGGTTCTAGATCTCTTCATAGCCCCTTGTCATTCCCATGATGCTCATTGGAGCTCGTGAGCAGCTCTCACCAAGGCCCAGAACTGTCAGGATGAGAAGCTGTCTGCTCTCAGCCAGCACTTTTATTGCTGCAGGAGCAGGAGCTTCTTCCCACCTCACTTTTCCTTTCTTCCTTCCTCCCTTTCCACCGTCTGCTTCTCACTCATGTAGGCCTGATGCTGGCAAGAAAGAAAGTTCCAGAACTGTAAACTCGTCCATGAGACCATGCTTGTTCACCAGTCTGATTTCCTGGAGGGTTCGGGGCCATCAGACAATGACATTTCAGCACCTACTGGAATAATCTTACCCCCCTCCTCCTCTTTGCTATTGGTTGTCCCTTTGCTCTGATTCCAGAATGACTTGCTGAATGTTGTCACTTGCATTCTGGGTGTGCAGAGAAATGATTGATGTTTGTCTGGGCAGACGGGAAACACTATTACTTTTTCTCAGGGTAGGTGAACAGACAGTGCATCTTTCTGGGTCAACTGGAAAAAACGATAAGGTTAAGATATACCAGTGTTAGTTAGGTCAGAGAAGGGGCTGCCGACAGCTATGGCTGCAAGACTCTGTCTTATGATTTTAGGAGTAGCCCCCTCAGAGCAAGCTCTTACTGCCCTGGATGTCACCTTTGACTTCCCTGTACTGCCCTTCAATTCCTAGAGGAGGTTTACGGACTTCAGTTTTTCCCAGAGGACTTAAAATTATAACTATCCATTGAAGTCTCATTTTTGTCAATCAGCTCTGTAAGTCTTTACCAAAAGCAGTGAGGGGTGAGGCAGAAGAGATAGACATGCAGATGAATAAATCACAAAATGATGCTCACCGGAAGTAGCCCTAGACTGATGAAAACACAGCAAGTGTCCAATGCAGTGTGTAGGAAGCCACACCAAACTATGTGTGGGAACAAGATAACTTTGCTACTAAATAAAAGAAAAACCATGGTTTCCAGTAACCCCATACGGCATCTTGGATTAGCTATCCCTGGCAGATGTGTAAATAACATCTCAGACTATGAATGTAGTCAACACACTGTACTCTCAGCACATCTGAGTATCACTCACTTATTCCAGAACTCCATATTGATTTGTAATAAACTCTCATCCAATGAGAAGGATAGAACAAGTCACTGTTACTGTTATTATACAGAAATCCACGACAACGCACTTTCCAACGCAGTGTTCCAATAGAGGACAGATGTGATTGTTTCATAATTAGCAAAGGCAAAGGTGAGAGAGATCCCTTTGAATGGAAAGGTGTAGAGAAAATAAGATCCAAATACTGTGTCTGCTCCAATGGAGACCTTGTCATAAGCTCAATATGTAGGTGGTTTTAAAGATTTATGAAACAGTGTTTCTAATATTCAACCTGACTGTCTCAGAAGTCCGCAAGGCAAAAAGGAAGTGTTCAAATCAGTCACCAGACCTGTAGGTTGTGGGGGGTCAGAAAACTGGCTTTGCTCTTTACCATTTCTTAGCTGTGTGACTGTGTGCAAGTCACTTAATCTCTTTGTCTCTCTGTTTCCTCATGTGTAAGGTTAAGTAAGTAACAGCACCTCCCTTGCATGATAATCCCTCAAATATAGGACACTGTTATCAGGCTACTTCCTGATCATGGCTCATGCTACAAAGAAGATAGGAAAGGTGAATGATTATGGCATTAAATGAAAGTCATCTAAATTAAAATAATTTATAATGTAGAATTGTGTATATGTGTCTCTTATGTTTATAGTTATTATGAATAGTATTTACTGTCATATCTCAAGCAATTCCAAGGTTCTGAGGAACAAAGACATCTGGAGAATATTTTTATTAAAAATATGAATAAATAAAATGTATTCCAAAAAAGTTAAACATAGAACTGCCATATTATCAAGAAATTTCACTTCTGCATATATTTACAAAATGATCTACTTTGATTCTCTGCTGCTGTGATAAACATGATGGCCAAAAGCAACTTGGAAAGGAAAGTGTTTATTTGGCATTCACATCCTGATCGCAGTCTATCATTGAGGAGAAACTTGTCAGGAACTCAGGCAGAAGCAGACACAGGAACCACGGAGCAATGTTGCTTACAGGCTTGCTGTATATGTCTTACTCAGCTTACTTTCTTATACAACCCATGATCACCTTCCAGAAACACCACAACCACAGTGTGCTGGGCCCTCCCATATTAATCATTAACCCCTTCCCCCACACACACGCACAGACATTCTCAGAGGCCAATCAGATGGAGGCAATTCTTCAGTTGAGGTCCCTCTCTTCAGGTGACTCTAGTTTGTATCAAACTGACAAAAACTAACCAGCACACAAAAGAAATGAGATCAGAGACCCTAAGAAGTACGCTTGCACCTGTATTGACAGCAAAATTATTCACAATGCCCAACAGAGCAGAAACCACTCAAGTCCTTACTGGTGACCAACTGGATGTCTGAACAAGATGTCTTCAAGGCTCTTTCATGTCTCACCATGTGCCACAATTTCACTCTTTCTAAAGGCATATTTCTAAATATTCCATTGTGAGGATATACCAGTTTTGTTCACAATAATTTTTTAAACAAAACAATCAATAATATGATGCTTCCCTACTGTTTACCTATTAGTCATTGAATCCTTAACACTGGCATGTGATTTTACAGTCAAAGAAAGCAGGATCCACAGAAGTTTGGATCCTGACTACTCAAGGCAGAGCCTCTTGTATCTAACCAGACAGGGGTTCACATTCAGGCAGACACTCAGGAAAACATTTAGTTGTTTTTGTGGTTCCAGAAATAGAATTCAAGAACTCACACATGCCAGGCCACTCCCAATTTCTAAAAGCTACACTTATAACACAAAGTTTATCAATTATCCTTCTCACTGCTCCTTCCTGCACAAAGTTTCCCTCAGTAGTACGCCCAACACATATACATACACAAAGGGTAATGCCCAAGCCCCACTCCATCCTTCCCCAGAACTCTGCTTTCTATGATTTGTTTCCCATGGTTCACTCTGCTGAAATGCACCGACCTCCCTGATTGCCTCCCTCAGGTGTTCAAGCATGACTATGGCCATACCACCAATTGAGCACCTTTTTGACATTTTCAGGGCTGGTCCACCTCATAAGCATCATTTGTTGCTATGATAGCACCTTTCTGAAGCCTTCCAGTGGTGCTATACCAGTAGAGGGTATACTACCCTACCTCAGCTTGACTTTGGACAGAAGGCATCACCATCAGCACATTGGATGCAGTGCATTGTGCATTTTATGTGCCTCTCTCTTTCTTGTCTATGACCACATCCCTAGCATCAGAGAAGTACCTGCCTGCCAGTGGAAACTGGTAATTATTGGTTTAAAAGATGTTTCAAAAAGACCAGGTATAAATCCATGGTAGAGTGACTGTCTCACATGCACAAAGCCTTGGGTTTAGTCTCATCATTATGCAAAAGTTAAACCAATGGTTGCCCCTGTATCACTGGTCATAGTTACCCATGTTGTCTAGCTATCCAGTTATTTACTTGGTGATCTTTCTGAAAAACTCAGGATTATTTCAAGCTTTTTTGATGACCAATTTGAGTGTTCAAGTGAAGAGAAAGTTTTTGACTATATCTTATTTCCTGTCCCTGATAGTTCTTCAAGAAGAATAAGCTTTATGAATTTAATTATGCAGAATGCATGATTTCTTAATTCTGTGGCTCAAAAGGCTATATTTTGAACCAAGAGTGAAGCAACAGTCTGTGACAATTAGTCCCTCAGTCAAATCTCTCAGCCTTAGAGACTGACATCTATCAATATAGTTTACAAATATATATATAATATTAAAAATATTTGTTTATATACTTTATAAAGTTATATATATATAAACATATATATGTATGTTTATAAAGTGCTATAGTACAATTTGTCTTGGAGACAATAATGTTCTTCTAACTGTAACATTAGCAAATGACATTGAGTCTCCTCTTGAGTTCCATCTACAATAAAAAGAGACCTCACCACTCATTATATAGCCCAGCCTAGCACTGGGTTTGTTAATCTAAGTCAACTGTTTAAGAAATATATTTCTTGAATGTCTTCAATGAACCTGGGCTCTACTCATGGTGATGATAAGCCAAGTCCTTCCCCTAACACTGAGACATATATAACCTAAGACAGCCCTGTCCACGTGAACTCTCTGAGATGATGGAAGTATTCTACCTTTGTGCCCGTAGGATGCACTATATCCAGCCTGAGTGTTGTATCACTTTGAAGGGTTGTAGAACTGCATTGCACTGGCTCCTGTGGTCTACAGAAAAAAATCACTAAATGAGATAAAAACGTTGTAGCTGCTGTACTTCTGAGATGTGCAGTGGACTGGGTCAAAGATGAGGCAATGTGTCCGGGGAGATGACTGGTGGATAAAGTACTTGTCTCCCAAGCATGAACTGTCGAGCTTAATCCATTTACTCCCTAGATCCTTGAAAAGTCAGCTATGGTAGTACATGTTATAAGCCTAGTCTCCCTTCAGTAAAATGGGGCAGAAGGAGGTAGAAAAAAATGCCAGAAGCATACAGACTAGCTAACCAGGTATACATGGCAGAAAAAGAAAGAAAACTTGTCTCAAACAAGATAAAGGCTGACACTTGAGTTTGTTCTTTGACTTCCAAACATGCGTTAGTGTGTGAGCAGCTGTGCTCACATACAAACAAATGTGCACATGTACATACATGTTCACACATTGTATACACACACATTCCTTTACAAAAATATGGGGGGGGAGGAGGAGGAAGAAGAGGAGGAGGAGGAGAGGGGGAGGAGAAGGAAGAGGAGGAGGAGGAGGAGGAGGAGGAGGAGGAGGAGGAGGAGGAGGAGGCAGGGGCAATAGCCACATTTTAGCAGCAGCCACACTTGCCTGAAAGTTGAATCGGGAAGGGAATGAGGGAATGTCTTTCTACATGGTGTGAAGAAAGGATAGGGACGTGTTGGGGGGGATTTCTTAGTCTTGAGGTTGGTGGCAACCGTGTATTGGGTAAGGAATAAAGAGGAGAGAATTGCTTAGATTTGTAGTTTTGTTCTGAGATCAAAGAGCTGCATGTGGTGATGACCTTACTGCAGAGTCCTGGGCAGTGTCGGGGGAGAGAGAGAGAGAGAGAGAGAGAGAGAGAGAGAGAGAGAGAGAGAGAAAGAGAGAGAGAGAGAGAGAACCTTTCAGAGGGAACAAACCATAGGGAGCATAGGGAGCATGAGAGCCTGTGAGGAAGAGTCAGGAGAAAGGGAGGGAAAGACAGCAAAGATTCTATTGCTGAGAGAAGTCAGAGGTGCCTGACTCTCCGGCTGGTAGAAGAGTATGAAGGAGAAGACAAAGAGGAGGGGGGAAAGGGCTGTGCAGTGCTTCCATGCCTGGCCATGGGCTAGCTTAAACTTCTCAGATTGGTTATTTGCTTTGTGTAAAAAAAATTGACTTTTTATAACTGTGAGCTGGCCCCTCAAACGCAGTGGTACTGCCTTAGCTCCCTGACTTCTTCCATCCCAGTCACCTCCAGTCTGTGCCACATGAAGGTGTTCAGACCTCTTTGTTTCTGGAACCACATCTGGAGCCATTAGAGTTGAGAGCCGACAAAAATTTTCTAGAGGTTAGAATTTATGGATCAGTTAAAGTATCATAGACTTTTTGAGAGGAAATTTGGCAATACAGGGAGAAATTCATGCATTTGAGTGAGACATTCCTGCTCTTTTTAACTTAAAAAAATGGAATTTATTTCCTAAGTAGTTACATGGTAGACAATAGGCCATTAAAGGTACAAGGGACACTAAGAATCCTAAGATGCAATGTTTCATTAAATAATCGTGGCTTTCAAACTGTGTTCCTACAAGCTCGCGGAATTCCTGAAGATGTCCCCAAAAGTCTAGAAACAGACACTTTGAAGCCACATTCTCAAGTTCCACTTTAACCTGGGCAGGACCAACTTGGTCTGCCTTATGTGTATACTTCCCTGCCAAATCTCACTGGAATAAATTGTTGCCCAGTGTGTAAGGTTGTTACACAGTCAAATATCATCTATGTGATGACTGACATCTTAGTGTGCTCCCATAGACAGGATCTTTTCTGACCTCACAGCATACTGGGGAAAGGGCACTATTATGAGTATCTAGGCTTATAATTTATTAATGGATTTATTTTTACTATTTGTATGTTTTAATTGCAATTCTAAATAAATAATTTTAATACATAAGTATGCATAGAAGCAAATAAATTGAAAACCTCAAAATAAATAAAACTTTGCAGGACATAAACTACAATTGAGATTCCATGGTTTGCTTAGCCTGAAAACAATCTGTAGAATTTAACCTTTTATTTCTGTTACACAGGTTCTAATTACAGTTACTCAGTAATTTTTAAGAATTTTTAAAATTTAAATTGTAAATGTGTATGAGGATGTAGGTGTGGGTGTCTGTGGAAGTCAGAAGTACCCGACCACCTGGAGTTCCATGTGGTTGTGGGCTGACAGATATGGATGTTGGGAAGCAAACTTGAATTCTCTCCAAGAACGGTACATGTTCTTAGATACTGAGCCACCTTTACAACCCTAATAAACTTTTGAATAAGAAAATTAACTAGAACTCCCACAAGAGGTGGGTGCCTAAGAAGGTCCAGAACTCCTTATTGTGAGATAGTTAAGATATGAACTCCTAAGAATACAGAAAAATGGAGATCAGAAATGCAGGATAAGTTGTGGCCTGATATCTGAAATAGCTTCTGAGTCTAAGAGTTTATTATTGTTGTAATTATCATTATTATTTCTCTCTGTGTGAGGTATCTATGCTCTTACATGAGCACATGTAGGCCAGGTATTAACACTGGGTGTATTTCTCCATTGATTTCCACCTTTAAAAATTAATTAATTAACTAACCAATCAATTAATTTTTTGTGACCTTCCTGTTCATTCTGTAACCCATTGTGTAGATCAGGAAGGCCTAGAACTCACAGAGACCTGCCTCCCTCCGCCTCCTGAGTGCTGGAATTAGAAGTGTGTTCCACTAAGCCTGGCTGCACTTTTTTTTTTTTACTTTTTTAAAGAAGTTTATGGCCGTTCTGTCTGCATGTGTGTGTGTACCATGGGTGTATTGTGGTCAAGTAGGCCAAATTGAGAAAATCAGATTCCCTGAAACTGGAAGACAAGTTTTAGCTGCCATGTGGTTATTGAGACTCATACCTGGGTTCTCTGAAAAAGCAATGAGACTCCTGCTGGCCACCAATTCAACAATATTGTTCTTCAAATAAAGGAATATAATAGATTATAGCCCATTGGAGAGAAAAAGAAGCAATGGGCCTGTGTGGGTAATTGACAGCTGGACCCTGAGGGAGGAAGGGAGGGAGGGTAAGAAGAAGGGACTCAAGACCGGAGCAAGGATCAGAGAAAGAAGGAAGACAGGGAGACATGACTAATGTTCTTCCTTAGGCAGAAAGCTAGCTAATTGAAAAGAAATATGGGATTTTTACAACTATCATAATTAAAACTGCTTTGGGCAAGAATCTCAATTAACAAAAAATATGTATGGTCAGTGAATTGAATAAAGAAAGTTAGTATTAAATTAACATTTAATAAAATGGTTAGTGAGTCTGGAGAGATGGCTCAGTGGTTAAGATCACTTGCTGCTTTTCCAGAGACCTCAAGTTCAGGTTCTAGCACCTACATGGTGGCTTACAACCACCCGTCCCTGAAAATCCCACACCTTCTTTTTGTGGCCGTAGATGTCTGTGCTCAGATGCACATAGCCATACACAGATATCCTGGGTTTTTATTTTTTCATCTAAAGTTGAGTATTGTTCTTTCAAGGTATGTAAAGAATTATGTTTGAATTCTGATGAGAATTTCATCGAGTTGATATACCTGGGAGACCTGCTCTTTCCTGAGGGAGGTAGAGAGGGTGGATCTAAAGGAAAGGAGGTTGGAGGGAGAGACTATAGAAGAGGAGGGAGGGGAAACTTTGGTCAGGATGTGTGATATATGAGAGAAGATATCAGAAGATGCAAATGTCTCCCATGCTCATGGATTGGTAGGATTAGCATAGTCAAAATGGCCATCCTACTAAATGAAATCTACAGATCACATGGAAACTTACTACTTTGCATACCAATTTAAAAAACAAAATAGTTTTTTAAGAGCCTAGATTATCCAGACTATCATGCATATCTGGACAATGCTTTGGTTATTGTCATGAGTTATTAAACAAAATCCCAGTACCAGGAGTGGGACACCACCTTTACAAGTTATTGGTCAATAATGCCACCAAAATAATATTACTCCTCTTGATTGGTCATTATAGACAGTTGATAAGAGCATATTGCTGAAGATATCTCCTACCTCTATTGCAAGGTTTAGAGGAATGAAGCTGGAACAGAACAGGAAATTTCTTCTCTATTGCTAAGTTTCATAGTAGCAAAAGGTGATGATATTCATGCTGCTGGAGTAGAAAACACATCAATAGCCAGGGAACTCTAGGAACTGTGCCAACTTGCCAGGCAACATGAACCCATTGTGGCAATGTGGCATGACTGTTAGGATGCTAATTAACCACTCTGTGGTTGGATTTGAGGCTCAATCCACAAGAGGGGATCTATGCCTTATGCTGTACATACTGTAGAAACAAAACAAAAGCAAAAAACAAAAAACATGACTGAGGAGGTCTCAGGTTTTGAGAAGAATTTACTACAGCTGGTTAGCCAAAGAGCCAAACTGCTTTCTAAACAGTTACATTTATGCTCATAGATAAATACAACTCCTAGTCTTATCCAGGGAAACTTCTCATTGCAATGAGTTGTGGTGAATGCAAATACTATGATGCTCAAGGGTTGAGAGTACTCAATCCTGAACAGGACACTTCTATCACCTTATAAGTTTCAGAGAACATTGCAAAAGAAAAGATAGAAAAAAATGTAAGAGGTAGAAAACTAGGGGAAAAGTTGTGAAATGCTATCTTCCGAGAATGACACAGATACTGCCATTCACAGCAGCCACGATTGCCTGTACAAGACCCAGCCTGTCATAACTCAACCATAGACTAGAAGACCATGGGGTCACACTCCACTCTGCTGAGTTAGTGGATATGGGTGGAATCTGGAAGATAGACAGTCATTGTCTTTCCTTGTGTGTCATAGGTGAACTGACAAGGTCCCTACAAATAGTACAAACCCCACAGTCACACAGCCCTAGGTAAACTCAGTGAGACAAGATAAACCAAAGATGTGAATGAGAAACATGAACTTGTAGAGAAGGGAGGGGTCTATGACGTGGGAGGGAGATGGAGGAGTCTGTGAAGACGAGAGTGATCAGAGTGCATTGTATCATGGATAAAATCGTCAAAGAAAAACATTTTTAAATTAATTGTTTTTTAAAAATTATACTCAAAAATTCATGAAAGATATTGGAAAATATGTAATGTACGTTGGAATACAGCTCTTGGAGGTTGTTTTGGCATCAGCTTATATAATTAGGTGGAAATAAGCAAGTTATAATTGTAGATAATTGAAATAATATTTTTCCTTTTGTAATTGAAAATATTTTTATACAATACATTCTGAACATGATTCTCCCCTTCCCAATCTCTTGCAAGATCCTCCACACCTTCTCATGGAGCCAACTCTATACCATCTTTCTTTCTTCAGAAAATGAACAGACCAAAAAAAAGAGAGAATAAAAACAAAAGCAAAGAAAAAGCACAAGAAAACACACACATGACAAAAACACAAAACTGGAAACTGCAAAAGACAAGTAAGATAATAATAATCATAGAAACAAAGCATTATAAGATTTAAAAAGTCTACAAAAATATCATTGAGTTTGTATTGTGATGACTATCTACTCCTAAATATGGGGCCTGTCTTTAAGTGCACTTAATATACCCAGTGAAACTCCTTCGGAGAAAACTAATTGTTTCCTTTGCAAGCAGTTGTCAGTTGGAGATAGCTTCATGGTTAGGGATGAGAGCTCATGTCTGTTTTCCCCTCTCAGCACTGGGAATCCATTTGGCTTGAACTTGTGCAAACCCTGTGCATGCTGCCACAGTCTCTGTGAGTTCACATATGTGTCAGTCCTGTTGAATCTGGAAGACACTTCCCTTGGTGTTATCCATCCACTCTGTCTCTTAAGACATCCCATGTAGTATTGATTTCCAATCTCCCTCACTTTTAAACACTGTCTAGTTGTGGGTCTTTGTTCAGTTCCCTTCTATGTTAAGGGGAAGCTTCTGTGATGATGGCTGAGCAAGACCCGAATCGTTGGATACAGCAGAATACCATTAGGAGCCAGTTCTTGCTGTGTTCCTTTAGTAGAACAATAATATTTGTTTTCCTTGTAGGTTCCTGGCCTATCTAGTCCCAGGTTCTTGGCCATCTGAGCAGTGTCAGGCATGTGTCCACCTAATAGAGTGGTCTTAAATCCAATCAGAGGTTGGTTACTCCCACAATGCTTATGACACTATTGTATCATATCATGCAAGCAGCTTATCCTTGTAGATTGCAGGGTCTGTAGTTGTGTCAGTGTTTACCTCTCTCCTCTGGGAGTTTGCAGAGTACATCCCAGTACCATGATCATGAGGCAGTAAGGGTAAAGGCTCTAAGTAGGCACAAGCTCAACTTCTCCATATTCAATGAGATATGAAAGTATTGTCTTCAGTAATAGGACTTTTTTTTAATCAATTTGTGGAGAACAATCAATATCCTTGGCAACAGCCTGAGGTGTTTGGAGGTTTTCATGAGGCCCCTTTGGTCAACAGCTCAATTAGATATAACCCATTCCTGGCACTGGAAGTTTCACTTGTTGGCAAAAATGTCTATTTTGGGCATGGTCTCCTCTGTTATTTGGTGACTCCATTTAGATTTAATACCTATTTATGCATATTTTAAGAAGCTTTTACAGTAGGAGGCTTCAATATGACCCCTCAAATAGCCTTTAGTGTTAAATGTCCCTCCCTGTATTCCTTTCTTTATCCCTGTCCTAGGGTTTTACTGTTGTGAACAGACACCATGACCAAGGCAATTCTTATAAGGACAACATTTAATTGGGGCTGGCTTACAGGTTCAGAGGTTCAGTCCATTACCATCAAGGTGGGAGCATGGCAGCATCTAGACAGACATGGTGCAGGAGGAGCTGAGAGTTCTACATCTTTATCTGAAGATTGCTAGTGGAAGACTGGCTCCCACACAGCTAGGATGAGGGTATTAAAGCCCACACCCACAAGACCACACCTACTCCAACAAGGCCCCAACTCCCAACAGTGCCACTCCATGGGCTAAGCATACGCAAACCATCGCAATCCCCTTTTCCTTCCTCTACTCATTTTAATCCTCCCATTCCATTCTCACCCCCGCACTCCAACACTGTATATTCTCTTTCCCCTTCCCCACCAGCAAGTCCTTACTCTATACCTGACCACTGCGGTTATATGGATTTAGTATGCCACTGAAGGCTCACACACTAATGTCCACTGTAAGAGAATACGTACCACAATTGTCCTTTTGGGTCTTGGTAATCTCACACAGGATGAATTTTTCTAGTTTCATCCATTTACTTGCTAATTTCTTTTTTTTTTAATAGCCAAATACTATTTCATTGTGTAAGTATACTATATATTTTTTTTTATTCATTGGCTGATGGACATCTAGGTTGTTCCAGTTTCTAGCTATTATGAAGAGAGCAAAAATGAACTTAGTTGAGCAAGTGTCTCTATAGTAGGATGCGGAATCACTGGGGTATACGTCTAAGACTGATATAGCTGGATCTTGAGATAGACCTATTCCCAGATTCCTAATGAACTGCCATCATGATTCTCATAGTGGCTGTACAAGTTTGCATTCCTACAAGCAGTGGATGAGTGTTCCCCTTACCCCACATCCTCACCAGCATAAGCTGTCGTTTGTTTTATTGATCTTAGCCATTCTGACTGGTATAAGATGAAATCTTGAAGTAGTTTGATTTGCATTCACCCAATGACTATTTTTAAAACTTTTTAGAACATCTTTTAAAAACTCTATTTAGTTCTATATCCCATATTTTAATTGGGTTATTTGTTTACTTGATGTCCAGGGTTTTGTTTTTGTTGGGGACACTGTTTTTAGTTCTTTATGTATTTTAGACATCAACTCTCTATCAGTTATGTAATTAGTAAAAATCTGCTCCCATTCTATTGCCTGCCATATTTTTCTGAATGATGATGTCCTTTGCTATACAGATGATTTTCAATTTTGTAAAGTCTTATTTATTAATTACTCTCCTTAATGCCTCTGTTCCTGGTATTCTGTTCAGAAAGCCTTTTCCTGTGCCAATTAGTCAAAACTATTCCTCACTTTCTCTTTGATCAGATTCAGGTCACCTGGTCTTATGCTGAGGTCTTGGATCCATTTGGAATTGAGTTTTGTGCAAGGTGATAACTATGGATCTGTTTGTGTTATTTTACATGCAGCCATCCAACAGAACCAACATCAATTGTTGAACATGCTGACTTTTCTCTCTGGTGTATATTTTTGATGTCTTTGTAAAAAAAAAAACAAAAACAAACTGTAGCCTTATGTCTGTGTCTCCAATTTGATTCCATTAATCAACATAGCTGTCTTCATGACAATACCATGCAGTTTTATTATGATAACTCTGTGATACAATTAGAAATCTGGAAAGAGGATACGTCCAGCACTTCTTTTATTATTCTGAATGTATAAGTTGTCCTGGCTTTTTTTGTCTTTCATATGAAACAGAGACTAGTCCTTTCAAGTCTATAAAGAATCGTGTTGGAATTTCGATAGAAATTGCATTGAATCTGTAGATTGCATTTGGTAGGATGGTGATTTTCACTATATTAATTCTACTGATCTATGAGCATTGGTACCTAGGCATCTGAAGTTAGGATGACTGAGGGAATTCTAAGTATTGATATCTGGTCTTGTCTTTGTTGGGTGAGTGTTCAATTCCTTGGTTTCTGTTGCCTTCACTGGATCTTAGGAAAGTGTGATGTCTGTGGGTTGCCTGGTAAAGAGTGTATTTGCAGGTCTGTGGGTGACAGAGATGGACTAGGAGAAAGGTTGAGAGGGACTTCAGGAAAGAGCTAAGGGGATCCTTTCTATACCAAGAGGTGGGCTTCCCAGAGAAGTGCAGTGGGAAGAGAGGATCCTGCAAGTAGGTTGCAACAAGGCTGAGGAAAATCTGGAGGGACAGGATTGAAAGGGTAAGGGGGTCCTACATCTGCACCAAGAGTTGGCATCGTCAATGAATGATGCTGAGGTGGGAGGAGGGGCACTTGCAAACTGTATACTGTGGAGGGCAATATGGTTCACCTACCTGAGACTCTGTCATGTGTGGCCACTGAGGATCCTAGGCAGAGAGTACTTCTACATTCTAGGTTTGGTGGAATCTCCAGGGAATGGAGGTTGGGTATGAGGAGAGACACCAGCAACCAAACTGCTACAGGGCTCAGGGTTGAGAAACAAGAAACTGTCATGGAGGACACAAGAGAGAGTGACTATTGCCTACCTGAGTTTAGGTCTGGTGTGTCCACTGGGGGTCCCAGGTAGAGAGCACTTAAAGGCTCAGTAGCTGATACAAAGGAATGGGAGTGGGCTAGAAGGAAGTCTGGCCTGAGAGGGTCCACAGGAAGGGGAAAACTAGGCACTTAGCAAAGTTCAGCAGAGTCCCCTAGGGATGGAGGCAAGGTAGAAAGGGAGTAGCCTGCAACAGGCTTCTACAGGTCAGTGGATGAGACTGGAGAGATTGTAATGGAAAACAGGAAGGAGAGTGTAAAGGAAAACAGGAAGCTTACCATAGGCCCAGGTCAGTGTGGCCACTATAGCTCTACATTTAAAATTTTCACACAGTCTAACAGTACTTCTACTATCAAAACGAATTACTTGAAAAAATAGTAGAAAATGTAGGTATATAAATGAAAAACTTAGGGGAAGTAGATCAAATATACATTTGCTTCAGTGTCATTAGCTTCTCACCAGGGCCATGTGATTACCACCTCAGCCTGAAGTTAATCACACCTGAGCCTACGTCAATGTGCCTTGGTTTAACTTAGCTATTCTCTCAGCTGGCTGTAGAGATAATTTCCAGTTAAGTTTCCTGCACATGGGCTTTAGTGAGCATTCCTCTGCCAGCCTAAGGCAGATCAGAACACAAGCACATCTTGGCAGCATCCACACTGGAGCCTATAGGCCAGGAATAGAAACTCCCACAGTCAGGAACTACACAGGCCAGGATTGGGGGGACAGTTTTGCAGGTTCTAGAAAGGAGAGGAGACTCACAGTTACTACCCTGCTATGGGAAAAGCCTGCTTATGTCTTTTCCTTCTTAGAAGAATGGAAAAGGAACATGGGAACAGAAACTATGTCAGTCTAAACTCCAGGTCCTTATGCTAATTGTATGCAGCATCTCTGTGAACACACAAAAATTCACTTTTGTGATTCGACTGTACACTACACTATTCCTTCTCAGGAAGTTCTCTGAATACATTCGCAGTACTAAAATCTGGAGGGAGTCTGGATACCCTAAAACACAAGGCACTTCCTCCTTTGTCTCAGAGCCCCCATGTATCTGAGCCAGGGCAACCTAGTTAATTCCAGAGGCTTCTAACTTGTCTAGAGATTGTGTTTTCACAAGGGATTCTTTCCCATCAAAAAGCTAAAAGAGAATGAACCCAGAATGCAAACAAAAGAGCTACCATTATTCTTTGAAACAATATTATTTAGTATTCAAGAATTAATCAGACTCATTTTATTTATTTATTATGGCTTTTTGAGAAAGGCTTTCTCTGTGTAGCTCTGCCTGTTCTGGAGCTCACTCTGTAGATCAGGCTGGTCACAAACTCAGGGATGGGATTTAAGGCATGTGCCCTTACATCTGTCTCTAATCTGATTTTAAGTCCTAGCACTACTATATACCAGCCGAGTGACTCAGACATGCAGTTAGAATCCTCTATACCTTGGTTTCTTCATCTATATGCTAATGTGTGTGAAGGCACATCTGTGTTTGTGTGCATGTAAACAGCCTCAAATGTTATTCTTTAGGCATGTCTACCTGTTTACTTGCTTTTGAGACTGATTCTCATGGGCCAGGAATTCACCAATAGGTTAACTATCTGGCTGGCCAGTGAGCCTGTCTCCATTTCCCCAAAGATGACATCATGAGCATGCATCATTATGTCTGGCTTTTTATGTGGGTTTTGGAGAACTCAGTTCTCCTGGCTCTTATGACAGGCACTTTTCCATCTCCCCAACCAGTCACTATTACTGCTGGATAAATTGGATGACGTAATTAAAGGATAGCATCTGCCTTTCATTAGTGTGTGCCTTCGGCCCACACCCAATTTCCACTATCTACGTGCACTGAAGACATAGAAAGGATAAAAATCATTTCTGATCATGGTGACCTTGAAGTCCATAGTGGGGAATGGCAAATGTAGGCATGAGTAAAATTGAAACAGCATTGCTGCCATAGGCTGAAATCCACCGTGTCAGTACAAGCCAGGGACTGAGTTAGGGCTTCATGGTTCCAGTTGTAGGACCCGAAACTTGGGTAACTTAGGAGTTCTCTTTAAAGAGCATCAGAAGAGGAAGATCCATTAGGTGCAGGACTTGGGAAATACCTGTGAAGTAGGCATCCTAAAACTCAAGCTAGGTTCACAGCAAATCTACACTCTGGTGAGGAGAGCATGGGCTAGGGCTTGGTGTCAGTGATCCAACGACTGTGTGCACAGGACCCAGAGTGAAGGCCTTTTGACCCTGCCAGGGACTTGGGTATACAAATCTTCTAAAGGATATAGAGATCCCTTAGAAGAGTCTTTGTAAAAGCATTGCTCAGGCCAGGGAGACCAAAATAAACTACAATTCAGATGAGACAATAACCTAGTACCAAAAAGGTATAAAATATTAACAGAGAATAATAGTCATTCATGGCATGACCTTGTTTTTAAAGTTAGCCACTGAATTAGTTAGAAGGGTTGGTTTAAGCTAAGGCCAACTGACTTCTCAAATTTGTGTGAAGGTGGATAAGAAATCATGTTTTCTTCTAGATTTTTTTCTCTTAGTTTCATGATGAACCCTCCTGACCCTCTCGTCTCTGGTTCAAGAAGCAAATTAATGGTGTCAACATATCTTAGAGGAGAAAAAGAGGAGGTCCCATTTCTTTTCTCAGAGGAAATTGATTTGGGTGTTTTTCAGGCAAGGCCTAACAGCACTGCATTTTCCAGATGGATGAGGCTCGGGCCCTGTCCACAGCAAATGTAGAGCCTGGGAAGCATGAGCTTTTTCCCTAAAAAGGCAACCCGCCTTAGCACAAACAATCCATCCCTCCCTGTGAGCACCTGAGGAAGATAAGGGTTCTGCCTCACCTATGTCAGGCGTGGTGCCCGGAGTAAGAGTTTTCCATCTTACCCCCAAGGACAAGTGTAAACAGAAGCTCTGCAGGTGCTTCCTGGGAGGCTGACTACAAAGAAGAGCTAATCAAAGGCCTTTCATCTCTGACCTTTTACCTCTCCATCTATTCTGTGGCACTGAGGTGACAGGGCCCTTGTCATTTGCACCCAAAGAAGTGGCAGGCAGCTTGTTGATCAATAGTGCCTGTTGCTAATGTCTTCAGAATGGAAAAGAGGAGCCAGGAAATGAGGCAGAATCAATAGTCATGTCTGCAGAAGAGGCAATCTTTACATTAATTTCACCAGTCACCTTTGTGCTTTCTAAGGAAGCTCAACTCTGAGCCTCAGGTTTCAGTAATACCCGCACGGAGATGCTGAGACCCTCTGAGTCAGCGCATGCTTTCTGCTGGTCACCAGGCAGCATCACTTGATTTACTCCCAAGCATCCCTGGTTGGACAATAACCTGAGGTAGGAGAACATAAAAGGGAGAATTTAGACAACAAACCTCAGGCTTTAGGAATGAGCAGCTCAGTAGATAAATGGGGACCTTTGGGTGAAACCAACAAAGAAGTCTAGAGAATGGACTGCCTGAATTATGGGAAGGTGCTCCTTTGATGTTTAGCTTGTCTAATCAATGGTTTTGTTTTTCCTTTTGGACAAGGAGATAAGTAAAGGATTAAGATTAGTAATTTAGTGATGCCTGAAATAATTTTACGGGAGAGACTGCCGTTTACATTGGCCAAGAAAGTTAAGTCAAGCTTAATTTTTTAAGAAATTAATTCAGAACTCTTCTGACATGACCAATCCTCCCTTATTTTACCTCTCACATTGAATATGCAGTGGTTTCTTCTTAGTTTAAAATAGAAAATGAATAAAATTTAACTTCCTCGCAGGAGGATTTTGAAGTATACAAAACAATGCCTTTAAGAAACAATAACAAACCTCACCCTGTGAGTATTTCAAATTACATCATCACCTAGGTTATATCAGAATGATGAGAGGATTCCATTTATCTTTTCCATCTCTGTCTGCTGCATAAAATACAATTTTAAAGCAAAATATGCTTGATTTTGTTTTAAATGTAACAATTTACTAATTCTTTGTTTTAAATGTAACAATTTACTAATTCTTTGTTTTAAATGTAACAATTTACTAATTCTTTGGGAACTTTTACAGTATATTTCATCATATACCCCCCCAGACCCACTCTTACCTATTCCCAACTTCATGCCCCCCTCCCAAATCACCCACTGAATCCAAATTGAGCATGGCTCCTTTCACTGAAGAATGGTCACTCTATGTGAAGCCACACCTTTTGCTTTGTTGGTTTTCTATAATTTAGTTTTTTATTCACATTACATCCCAATCAGCCTTTGTCCTCTTCTCCCAGTCCTGCCCTTATAAATTCCCCCTGGTGATGGGGGACATTACCCTTTCTCTTCTCAGGAGAGAAGGAGAAGACCCCCTTGGGTGCTACTCCACCCTGGGACATCTAGTCCCAGCAGGACTAAGTATATCCTCTCCCACCGAGGCCCAACCAGGCAGCCCAAGTAGGGGAAGGATATCCAAGAGCTGGGAACATAGTCAGAGCCAGCCTCTTGTTAGGGACTTACGTGTAGAACAAGCTGCACATCTGCTACACATGTCGGGGGACACTAGGTCCAGACCCTGCTTGCTCTTTGGTTTGGTGGTTCAGTCTGTTAGCCCCCATGGGCTCAGGTTAGTTGGCTCTATAGGTCCTCTTGTGGTGTCCTTGACCCCTTGGGCTCATTCAATTCTACCCCCCACTCTTCCACGAACACCCCAGGTTCTGTCTGATGTTTAGCTATGGGTCTCTGTATCTGTTTCCATCAGCTGCTGGATGAGGCCTCTCATGAGACAGTTATGGTAGGATCCTATCTGCTCTTCCAATCCCAGAATCTATCACTTGTCAAGTAGCTCCTCCATTAGAAAATCATGCTTGATTGCTAATTGACTTGATCTTGTCTGGTATTGTGCAGGCAACCAGAGCTTCTGTGAGTTCTGAAGACACTGTTTCACTCTGGTCCTCTCCAACATCTGGTTCTTACAACCTTCCCGTCCTCTATGGTCCCTGAGCTATAGGGATGGGGGTGACATATAGAGGTCCCATTTATGGTTGAGAGCTCCGCTAATACGTATTTTCTGCACTTTGACCAATTGTAAGTTCCTGCATTAGTCACACCATTCATTAGATGATGAAAGTACTCTTAGGGGGTCTAAAACTGCACTGACCCAAGACAATAAAGATATAATTTTAAAGGACAGTTTGATACTACACTCGTTTATCATAACAGTAATAAACTCAACCATGGAGTCTACAAGTTCTCCCAACCATGGGTTCTTGGCTAGATTTACATTATAAGGTATGCTTTTCCTCCCACTGAGTGGATCTGAATCTAGGCTGAGAGTGGTTGGGTACATTATAGCACTATACCACTACTGATCTATCTTGCCAAATGAGTCATTAGTATAGTTCAAATGGTTCACAGCTAGGTAAGATTAGATTACTTTTTCCCCAGTAGCCTACAGAGCATCTTTAGGTACTATGACAGTCAGGCAGGGAGGAAGTTTCCTGATCAATACCAACTTGATTTCTCCATGTTCTGTGATCTTCTGTATTCTGTGGTGTCTTCAGTAATATTGTCTTACCATCAAGTTCTTATGGGCAACCAAATGCAATAGTGGAGGCATCTCTCACTGGCACTGGGTTGTTTTTTATTTTATTTTATTTTATTTTGTGTGTGTGTGTGTGTGTGTATAAACTCATGTTTGTAGACAGAGAGACTGGGTGCAGTTCAGTAGTAGAATGCTTGCCTATCATGCTCCAGGTTCTAAGTTCCATCCACAACACGGAAAGAGAATAAAAGAAACCTCATGGCAAAGAAGAGTGTGTTGGGGAGGAAGGAATGGGAAGCTGGTGTTTAATGGCACAGAGCTTTCATTTTTCCATAAGAAAAGTTTCTGGCAGCATATACTGCAGATAACATAAATGTGCTCAATTCCATTAAGTGGTTAACACAGCCAGCCCTGTACACCTTAAGGTGCGTGTTAGCTTCCCATAAAAACCACCTAAATAACTGTTAGATTTGATACAGAAAAGTGAGGGGTGAAAGATGACTCTGAATTTTTCATTTGCGTAAATCCGGAATGGTGGGGTAGAGGCAGCTCACAGGCAATGATGTGAGAACAGAACAGAGAACACCTAGATGCAATGTGCCTACAAACACTCCAACTAAACGGCTAGCGGACTGCAGGGGTCCTTAAGTGACTAGCACACCCTAGAGGACGCTTGACCAAAGACCAGGCTGATGGGATAATGGACTCAGCCAGAGTCAGAAAACCACACTCAGTTCACCTACTAATAGCTTGCTCACCTAGTCTATGGAAAGCAAATGCCATCAGTATTGAAACCTCTGTGAATGTATGTCTAAGCTGGTTTGATGAAAAGTATACACAAAAACATTTACTGGTACTAGGCACTACTCCACAGTGCTCTCTCTGCGCATGATTATATAGCCAAGTCCTTCAGCCTAAGGTACACGGACTGGACATCCAGACTGCACATCCCCCATCACTCCAGCCTCCCCTTCACTTAAGTACTGCAGAGCCAAAGGGGAGTGGCCATGCAGTCATCCTGGAAACCCTGATAAAATAGGCAGTTGGTGCCTCACCCTTCTTTGGGCTCACAGTGATTTCCAGATGCCTTATCTAGACCCTGGAATCAGCAATGAAGGTCTGACTCACCCCACATTTGCCAGTGGAGGCCACAATGTGAGGAAATAAGCAATACACAATTGGAGAGGTCTTTTGTGTGGCAACCAAGCTTCACTTTTCCTAAATAGCCACTTCGCTGTGGCAACATGATGTTCAAGGTCACGTTTATCTTCAGCTCTCTAGTGCAAATCCTTTAATATTAAGTTCAGTGCTGAGACATGTTTCTTCTGACTCTCTCTCTCTCTCTCTCTCTCTCTCTCTCTCTCTCTCTCTCGTGTGTGTGTGTGTGTGTGTGTGTGTGTGTGCTTGTATGTGTACATGAATGTGTGCATGCAGGATGCAGGTGTGTGTGGTGGGTTGCACATGTGCATGTGGAAGGATAATCGGGCATCACCCTTAGAAATGCCATGCACCTCCTTTGAGACAGGATCTCTCATTGGCATGAGCTAAACAATTAGCTAGACTGGCTGGCTAGTGAGCCTCAAGCCTCCTCCTGTCCTCGCCTCCCCACCTCAGGGATAACAAGTGTATACCATCACATCCAGTATTTTCATGCCAAGCACTTTACTGACTGAGTGATCCCACCAGCCCTGGCTCTTTCTTTTACTTCATATTATGAATTCTTTTACAAAATAAATAAAGCTTACAACCCTTCAAGAATTTTGAAAAACTATCTTCCCGTTTTGACATTGCAAAACTACAAAACTGTCATTTTTAAATTGATACTGTTGCAAGAATGCTATTGCTAGTACATTGGAAAATTTTAAATACTGAAATCGATAAATAAAATTCTTCATTTCATTTTCAGATACATCATGTGGAATCTAAACCATGCAGACATTTGCTATCACTTAAGACACTGGAACCAGATAGCCTATGAAGTCAGACATGTCAAATAACCCATTGTCTGCTCAAATGCGACATCCTAGGGTTGGAGAGCCACTCAGTGATAGAGTATGTGCCTAGTGTGTGTAAGGGCTTTGGTTCAGTCTGAGAGAACAGCAGAAACAAAAAGACAAAGACCAAGACGACAGAGAGAGAGATTGATTCTCTGCTTTTGTCAGATTTTCTCATAAAATAAATCATTTAAATATGTAAGAGTTTATCTTATGATCACCTCTTGTGTTCCCCTGGAAAATCTCCATAAATCAAAATTTAATTTTTACAGGGATAAGAACTGAATCCTGAGCTTTTAGCAGTTAAGCACTCCCAGTCCCAAACATGACACTTTAAATAATCTCACGACCAAAATGGCCTTCAATGTTAAAAAATATATTCTGAGTGGAATAATCAGTGTAAGTTTGGCTAATAAAATTGAACAAAACAATGCATTTACCAATTTTTAAAATTATAATTGTTAAATATGACGATATATTTTGTTGTAACTATATTCTGACATGAGATGTGGAGGTGGACATACTAATTTAGTTTAAAAAACAAAGACTATTTCAAAAGGCTTTTTTGGAGGCTGAGAGATTTTCCTACCTCAAAGCCACATGTTATGAACAACTTTCCTGTGTCATCTAGGCTAGGATTATGAGAAAGCAGGGAAGGATGCTGAATACCTGCAGGTTAATTGATGAAAGCTGGTAATTTTTTTAATTTAATTTGATTTTTCACTTGTTCACTTTATATCCTGCTCACCGCCCTCCTCCTGGTCACCCTCTCCCACAATCCTTCCCCCACCTCCCCTCCCCTTCTCCTTTGAGTAATTGGGGGGCCCCCTGGGTATCCTCCCTTGCCCTACACTACAAGTCTCTCCATCCTCTCCCACTGTTGCCTGATGAGGTAGCCCAGCTAGAAGACCACATCCCAGGTACAGGCAACAGCTTCTGGGAGAGACCCTGTTCCGCTTGTTCGGGACCCACCTAGGCCTCCCCACACATAGGCAGCAGATATGCAGCTTGATCATCATGTGGGTCCTGAACAACTGGACCAGGCTATCCTGAAAGCTGATGTTTGACACTCGGAACCCATGGAGGCTAAAGTTCCTGGTCAGTCTTCACACACCTCAGTGGGGAGTACGTTCTCTACTGTGAGGACGTCACTATTGGAAGTCAGGTGAGAGAACTACAAATACACAGAATCTCAGGAGGCATTCTCCATGATTTCTGACTATAGATTCAAACCACTGTAACTAGAGGACAATTCACTGTGCTACTGGACTGTTAGCAGATGAGGTTTTGCAAACACCTCAACAATGTTGTTTTCCTATTCGGTTAACTGACACTCAGCAATTTGTCTTGTTAGTCACTAGCAAGCTTGTGTTGAACCAAGAGGAACACAGGGGACTGTCAGTAGAACATAGTGGGACAATGACATAATGAAGGATGAGGGACACAAAGTTTAGACAAAGGCTCCCAGAATTCATCCTGAGGCCCCTGGGGGAAAATGAGAGAAAGCAAACTGGAGGGCTGACAGTGAGATCATTCTAGATAACTGAATACAGGGAGTTGACTGTGCCCTGGGCATACATAAAAGATATGGTGACTTATAGTTCATTATATTTTTTTAGAAAAATTGAAATACAAAGTACATTTATCCATGTGTGTTTTATCCCACATGCTGGGCACAGCAGGTGGACTTTCAAGTTGAGAGATGTGATTGCAATGTCCTGAAGTTTCCAAGTCAGTGAACAGGGCAGGTCTGCAGAGGAAGGAAAAGAGATTTTATTTGGGTCCTTACTTCAGGTCCATTCCTGGACACACCTAACTTCACAGAATCAGGCAGCTGATGAAGCAAGAGAGTTCTCCTAGCTCAACCCTCTAGTTCCACAAACAACACCAGATGGTGTCTCCCAGCACTGACACTTAGGCTAAGATGCCACAAGGAGACTGCTTGATGCATATACTACAGTCTTTCACCCAGAACACTAAGTCACACAGAAACTGCACACCCTTGAGAGACCTAACACCTGAGAACAGAAGGCCATCTGTCCCCAGGTACATGGCTGTGTGAGAACTAGTTGCTCTTGCACTGAATTCAGTTCCTAATGCCTACATGGTAGCTTACAACTATCTATAACTCCAATTTCTGGGGATCTAATACTACTTCTGCCCTCTACAAGCACCAGACATGCTCATGGTACACAGACACACATGTTGTCAAAACATTCAAATACATAGCAATAAAATAAATATATCATTAAAATTTTTGAAATCTCTAATTGTGGTGGAGATGACAAGCAGTGAAGCCACTGTGAAAAACAATATGAAAATTTTCTAAAAGATTATATGATCCAGCAGTTTTACAGCTGACTAAATGCCCAAAAGAAAAGTCTCAGATATCATAACCCAAGTTTACAATAGTATTATTCATAACAAAGAGAGAAACAATCTATGTACCTATCAGCAGGAGAATGGATGAACAGTATGAGGTACACCTGCAGAGAGAACACATTAAGGAAAGTCTGACACAAGCTACAACATGCATGAACCTTGAAGACATTGTGTTAAGTGAAACAAGCCAGTTGCAAGAAGACAAGAACTGCTAACCCCGCTTCCATGATGTACTGGCTGGTTTTGTGTCAACTTGACACAAGCTGGAGTTATCACAGAGAAAGGAGTTTAAGTTGAGAAAATGTCTCCATGAGATCCAGCGGTAAGGCATTTTCTCAGTTAGTGATCAATGGGTGAGGGCCCCTTGTGAGTGGTACCATCTGTGGGTTGGTAGTCTTGGGCTCTATAAGAAAGCCAGCTGAGCAAGCCAGGAGAAGCAAGCAAGCCAGTAAGCATCATTCCTCCATGGCCTCTGCATCAGCTCCTGCTCCTTGACCTGCTTGAGTTCCAGTCCTGACTTCCTTTCGTGATGAACAGCAGCATGGAAATGTAAGCTCAATAAGCCCTTTCCTCCCCAACTTGCATCTTGGTCATGATGTTTGTGCAGGAATAGAAACCCTGACTAAGAAAAATTGGTACCAGCCTTGTGGGGTATTCCTGTGACAACCTGACCGTGTTTTGGGGAGGACTGTGGAAGGACTTTGGAACTTTGGGCTGTTCTGTGGGACGTTGTGTAGGAGCTTGGAAGAAAATGTTGAGAACAGTGCAGAAAATGGAGGCCTGGCTTGTGAAATTTCAGAGGGAAGATTAAAGACTCTTATCAGGGCCATTGATGTTTTGACTGTGAAGATTCTGTGGTTTTCGTTAGCTGGGGCTGAAAAATCAGCTGTAAATTACAAGATACCAGAACTACTAAAGCAAAACTATTGCATTGCTGGGACTATTGATGCTGGTTGGCTGGAGCTTGGAAATTGGTGGTGATTGAGAGGAGACCAGGATCATTGAGGTGAAATCTTCTGAGAAGTGTTTTCTGAGAGCACAGAGGCTATGTTCCATAGATAGCCAAGGTTGTACCTTGTGCTGTGGCTGGACTTGGTAATGTGCAAGAGTCACCCATGTGGTACTGGTTTTGAAGGCATGAAAGAGTCATGAAGAGCAGCTGAGGCCTGGGCACTGTGAGAGGCCTCGGAAGGCCTTTGGTGAAGGTGCAGCCTCAGTTGCAGCCTAGGATTGAAGGGGTCATGCAAAGGAGATGAGGCTTGGCATCATGAAGAGTACCTATGAGAGGCTGTTGGTAAATCTAGTTGCAGTGGAAGACAGCAGTGTTTTGGAGATGCCAGTACCATGAGATGACCACCAAGAACAGCAGCAGCAGTGGAGTACAGGCATCTGGAGCCTAGAAGACAAGGTATGTGCTACAAATGGCAGAGCTAGAGAAGTGACTCAAGCCCTTGGAGGGATCCAGAAGATCGTAAGTGGATCCCAGACATTGGATGGTTGGAGTTTTATTTTGCTTTTGATTGTGACTGTGGCCTGATATTTTTCCCTCTTGAAGAAAGAAGGTATTTTAGTGGAGTCCACAGTTAAGAGACTTTGAATTTTTAAAAGACTTTGAATTTTAAGAGATTGGATGTTTAAAAAGGACTGAAATGTTAGTATGTAAGAATTTGCAAAGACTGTGGGACTTTTAAAGTTATTTAGATCTTGGAGATGAATAAGGAAGTAAGGGTCCAGGCTTATTGGTGATGTGTTTGTGTCAAGTTGACAAGGGGTCAATTGTACTGGCTAGTTTTATGTCAACTTGATACAAGCTGGAGTTATCACAGAGAAAGGAGTTTCAGTTGAGAAAATGTCTCCATGAGATCCAGGTGTAAGGCATTTTCTCAATTAGTGATCAAGGGGGGAGGGCCCCTTGTGAGTGGTACCATCTGTGGGCTGGTAGTCTTGGGCTCTATAAGAAAGCCAGCTGAGCAAGCCAGGAGAAGCAAGCAAGCCAGTAAGCATCATTCCTCCATGGCCTCTGCATCAGCTCCTGCTCCTTGACCTGCTTGAGTTCCAGTCCTGACTTCCTTTCGTGATGAACAGCAGCATGGAAGTGTTAGCTCAATAAACCCTTTCCTCCCCAACTTGCATCTTGGTCATGATGTTTGTGCAGGAATAGAAACCCTGACTAAGACACATGACATAGTTACATTTACACACACAGAAAGTAGAATTGTGGTGGTCAGGGCTTGAGACAGAGAGAAAAGGATGTTGTTTAGAAGGGGTAGAATTTCCACTGTTTTCAAGTGAAGACACTCGAGTTGAGAATAAAAAGATGGTCTCCAGAGGCCAAGAGAGAAAGGTAGAAGGACCAGATGGAGACAGGTTCATCTATGGACATAAAACTGCAGTTACATAGGAGAGCTTCTCAGGCCAAACACCTCAGAGTATATTGACTACAGATAAAAATAATCCTTGCATATTTTAGAGAAAGCTAGAACAAACAATTCTGAATGTGCTTGGAAAAAAAAACAAACCAATAGATGTTTGAGGCTTTGGATATGAGTGAACTGATTTAAACGTTACACAGTGCATGGCTGTATTGAAACATCACACGTTTCTCCATTACTATGCATAAAGTTTATGCTTTATGTACCAGTTGAAATACTTTTAATTAAACAAGTTTGAAAGGAATACTTTAAAAAATAAAAAACAAACAAACAAACAGGCTGGTTATTTGACTCAGTAAGTAAAGGTGCTTGCTATAAAACCTGACAACCAGAGTTCAATTCTGGGACCCATGTAGTGGAACTAGAGAGCCAACTCCTCTTAAGTTGTCCTTCGATCTACACATGCATACACTATAAACAAACAAGCAAGCAAGCAAATAAATGCAAGCAATAAAGAAAGTAGTAGGAAGAAGTAGAGGCATAGGAAACAATAATCAGAACATATGAGGGAAAATCTATTTTCAATGAAAGGGGAAGGATACACGAAATTCTCAAAGACTAAATGAAAACATTTTTTAAGTGTCCACAGTAAAGCTTCCACAGAGACCATCAGACATGCAATTCAAGTAAGGCCATGACTAAATATTGCAATTCCATAAATTAGGTTGAAAATGAAGTCACCTGCCAATGCAAACTGGAAAAGCCCAAAATGAGCATGCTGACCTCTCATGTGGTTCATAAATTTCACTCAGAATTATTGCCCTGAAACCAACAAAATCACTGGCTGCCCACCAAAAGAAGGACAGGTTTGACATTTGCCATCAGGTCACAGAGACCTTAACATACTGTGGGTGCATTTCAGGCTCTCTAGAGCTACATGCTATTTTGTCTAAATAAATTCACAAATTTTATACAAAGTCCTCATTCACTTTTATTGCAGAGAATCCTGCACTAAAGATAGAAAGAAAAGCAAGACAAAGATGTTCTGGGTGTAGTGAGCAAATTCTAGGCTCTATGCTTTCTCCTCATTGCAAGACCCTTCTCAAGCTTGCTCAAAGAAGTTTAAAATATTTATGCATTTATTGTATCGAGCAGAGAAAACTGGATTCTTTGAAACATATTTCCAACATTCAAAATAAAAAATAGACACCATTAAATATTTCCATATGTGTTACCTGTTAACCTCCAAAAACCCATAAAAGAGCACGGCATGCATGCCTTTGCATGAACGCATACAGAGGCATGGCTGTGTTTGAGTAGACAGTGCACACAGCTCGAAGAGATTTTTAGTTCTTACTAGCAACTGTAGCCATGCTCTACAATGTTAGCTAAGTAGTGGAGTTCTTGTTTACTTTTGTACAATATTCACATTGCATTGCATGAAGTGCCCAGTCCAGACTGCCGATTAATAAAATGTGACCTGTGAGCTAAAAAAATAAAAATAAATAAATTTTTTAAAAATCCCTTTTCTCTCCTCTAAGGACTTTTGGCAGTGGTGTTTAATCACAGCAACACAATAAATCGAGGGTAAGATGGCTGCCAAGCCATTCGAGCAGCCTGCCACTGACCTGTGTGAAGAACAGGATTAAGACAGAGGATGTGTTTTCTTATATTTAAAAGGAGATTGCTTTGTCCAGACCCTTCAAGCTGCCACAGACGGCTCAGTTACTGTCCCTGCTGTCTTGCTTTTAGGGCCATTGAGGATGAAGAGTTGATAATCACAGACTCTGTCGGTTTGTAACTGGACTCCGTTTTATCACTATGATCTGTTTTGTGTTGTCCACTGAGTTAACAAGTTTGTGAAGTACTGTGGTGTCCCCACCCATCTCCCCTCTGCCCATCCTCATCTTAAACAGCCCAGGCCTTGGTGGTCACTCTCAAAGGCAAGGCCAGCATTAACCAGAGTAGGCCACGTGGCAGCCACTGTGCTGGGCTTCTGCCACTCATTATTCTCTCACAATGGTGTTTGGAGCCAGTTTCTATGATTCCCTCTGTCTTCATACTCCAGGAACCTCTTTGAAACTTTGGGGAGGCGACCTCAGTCTACACGACAAGCAAGTCTTAGAACCCAAGGAGATTGAAGACAGACGGGTGAGGTGTAGTCCAAATTGTGGGGAAGGTTCTCCTTAAGAAATATGAAGCTCGGAGGGCCTGCCTTGTCCTCACTTTCCTTCCCTCTCCCTTCCTTTTCTTCCCTCCCTTCGTTTTCTTTCTTCAGTGATGGGGATTGAATCCAGAGGGCAAGCAAGTACTCTTCCCAGAGAGGAGCCACACCTGCATGCTGCCTAAGAAGATACAATTTCTGCCTCAGAGATAATGGGGCTGAGTCCTAATTCTAATTTCAAAGCCTTGGATTCATCATCTTGGATTGGCTACATTGTTTTTCATATTTCTGGAATAATTCAATAGCATAGAGAAATAGAGAGAGAAAGAATAAAGGGCTACATAGAGAAACCCTATCTTGAAAAACCAAAAGAAAAGAAAGAAAAAAAAAAGAAAAAGAAAGATTTGTATTCACTACCTTCTTTGTTCAATACTTTCATTTGCTTTGATTACAAATAAGTATATCTACTTAATATGTAATCTTGTATACAGTCTCTACTAACAAAACACACCATAGTTTAGCTTGGACCCGATAAACAAAAGACATAAATTAAAGGGAGATCTCCATCGTTAAGAGCATTGGCTGTGCTTCCAGAGGACTCAGGTTCAATTCCAGCACCCATATGGTGGCTCACAACCATTTGTAACTCCAGTCCCAAAGCTGACAAAGACACTAGGGTGTGCAAACATACATGCAGACAAAACATCCACACACAAAAAATAAATACATAATTTTTTAAATACGTGAATTTAAAGTTCTGAAAATAAGTTGATGGGATTTTAAGTTAAGAAACAAACAACTGCCACACAAAAGAAAGAGAATGGCAGTTAATGAGTTATACTTTTTAAAAGTGTTCACTAAGACATACACAGGTTGGACCTAGACATCCCTGCACATATGTAGCAGGTGGGCAGCTTGGTCTTCATGTGGGTCCTAACCAACTAGAGCAGGGGCTGTCCCAAAAGCTGTTGCCTGTCCGTAGGATATGTTCTTCTAGCTGGGCTACCTCGTCTGGCCTCAGTGGGAGAGGAAGCACCTAGCCTCACAGAGAATTAATGTGCCAGAATGGGGGTATACCCAGGGGAGTGTCCACCTGTTCAGAGGTGAGGGGGAGGGAGAGGGAGAAAGGGTTGTGTGAGGAGGTGCAGTGAGCAAGATGTAAAGTGAGTAAGTAAAAAATAAAAAGCAAAAAATAAAGTGTTCCCCAAGGGATGGGATATAGGTGTACAACAGCATGTTCAATCTCAGATATTTAGTACTTCGTATAAAACAAAACATTTTAAATTTTATGGCTATTTATTTATTTTTAGGTGGGGCACAGACATTCCACAGCACAAGTATGTGGGTGTCAGAGGACAACTTTAGTGAATGGTTTCTCTCATGTCACCATGTGGGCTCTAGGAATTGAATTCAGGGACATCAGGTTTGACGAGTGATCTTATGAACTGAGCCACCTCCCCAGCCCCAAGTTTATAGATTTTTACAAAGATTGAAATGACAAGCTGTGTCCATTTTACCAGTACAGAAAAGGAAGGAAGCATGTTCTGCTCTGCATGCAAAAGAACACAGCTCAGCCTAAGCTGACAGCCCCTTATTCTCTGGAATAATAGAGGTGAAGACCTCCAAGTCCCATGTAGAGATAGTTTAGAAGTTCATTCCAAGAGGAATGGGTTACTTGGTAAATGGAGCAGGGGATTGAGGAATGCTGAATGCAATCTAGTATCTCTTAGGCATTTTAACTAACACTATTAACTTTGTTTTGAAACAATGTGCTCCCAAGAAGCCAAAAACAAAAAGTCAAGGCTGGAGAGGTGGCTAGGCAGTTAAGAGCACTGACTGCTCTTCCGAAGATCCTGAGTTCAATTCCCAGCAACCACATGGTGGCTCATAACCATCTGTAATGGGATCCAATGCACTCTTCTAGAGTGTGTCTGAAGACAACTGCAGTGTACTCATATAAATAAAAAATAAATAAATCTTTTTTTTTTAAAAAAAAGTCAAAAGGAAGAACCAACATGCTGAAGTCCGCCTCTAAACATGTCCCCAGGCAGGCAGACAGACTGCCCTCCCCAATGGCTGGCAGCTTCTAGGCCACACATAAACAAGTGTCTCTGACAGATGCTAGCACACACTAACAAAGCAGGGAAGTGGAAACCTCGGGTTATCCTAAAAGCCTAAGTGCTTCAGATAAAGACATCCTTGAGAGGAGTGACATGCACCAGCCTGCCATATAGAAATGCCACCTTCCTCCCATTTCTAAGAGAATCTCCAAGCTGAGCCAGTGAAGAGGCTGCAGGTAGGTCACAGGCCAGGCAACATCCGCATGATAGTCCCTTGCTACAGAAATCTGTCAGTGGCACTCTCCCCCACCAAATCCAAACATTTTCTCAGTATGTACCAGCTAGAATACAATTAGCCAGAGGTGCAGAAGATGCTGCTGGATCAAGCTGACAAAGGGAAGCCTCAGGAAGTTTCCTGCCAGGAGAGAACTCCATTCCCATGACAGGATACCTATCAACCTGCATCTCCAAGAAACTGTGTATCTGTAGACTAAGTCTTGGTAACCTTTCTACCCCAGCCAGCACTTGGCTTTCTTCAGGAACTTTGTTTGTGGAAAGTAAACCCAGGAAGCCAAGAAATGAGTCTCAATGTCTCTAGGAGGAGAACAAATGGCAGCTTTTAGTACTTGATGATCATTTTGTATTGTTCGTACCTTTGTAAAAGAGGCCTAGATATTTTTTTTGATACTTTATTTACATTTCAAATGTTTTCCCCTTTCCAGATCTCCTCTTTGGAACCCCCTATCCCCTCCCTCTTCCCCTGCCTCTATGAGAGTATTCCCCCACCCACCTACTCTCTTCTTGCCTCCTTGGCATTTTCCTATACTGGGGCATCTAACAGCCTCAGGTCCAAGGGCCTCTTCTCCCCCTGATAGCTAACCAGGCCCTCCTCTGCCACACATGTGGACAGCACCATGGGTCCCTCCATGTGTATTCTTTGGTTGTTGGTCCAGTCTCTGGGAGCATCAAGGGGTCAGGCCAGTTGACACTGTTGCTCCCTCCGTGGGCTACAAACTCCCTCAGCTCCTTCAGTCCCTTCTCCAACTCCTCCATCTGGGACCTCACACTCAGCCCTATGGTTGCTGTGAAGTGATTCTTGGGTATTTTGAACTTTTGGGCTAATAACCACTTATGAGTGAGTACATGTAGTGTTCATTCTTTTGTGAATGAGTTATATCACTCAGGATGATATTTTCAAGTTCCATCCATTTGCCTGCAAATTTCATAAAGTCATTGTTTTTAATAGCTGAGTCATATTCCATTGTGTAAATGTATCACATTTTCTGTAACCATTCCTCAGTTGAGGAACATCTGGGTTGTTTCCAGTTTCTGCCTATTATAAATAGGGCTGCTATGAACATAGTGGCACATGTGTCTTTAATACATGTTGGAGCATCTTCTGGGTATATGCCCAGGAGTGGAATAGCTGGGTCCTCTGGTAGTATTATGTTCATTTTTCTGAGGGTCTGCCAAACTGCTTTCCAGAGAGGTTGTATCGGCATGCAATCCCACCAGCAATGGAGAAGTGATCCTCTTTCTCCACATCCTCACCAGCATCTGCTGTCACCTGAGTTTTTGATCTTAGTCATTCTGACTGGTGTGAGGTGGGATCTCAGGGATGTTTTGAGAATTTTATTGAGTATTTTTGCATTGATATTCATAAGGTAAATTGGTCTGAAGTTTTCTTTCTTTGTTGGGTCTTTGTGAGGTTTTGGAATCAGTGTAACTGTGGCCTCATAGAATGAATTGGGTAGTGTTCTTTCTGTTTCTATTTTGTGGAATAGATTAAAGAGTATTGGTATTAGGTCTTCTTTGAAGGTCTGATAGAATTCTGCACTGAACCCATCTGGTCCTGGGCTTTTTTTGGTTGGGAGACTTTTAATGGCTGCTTCTATTTCTTTAGGGGTTATGGGACTGTTTAGATGGTTTATTTGATCCTGACTTAACAATGGTATTTGGTATCTGTCTAGAAAATTGGGCATTTCATCCAGATTTTCCAATTTTGTTGCGTATAGGCTTTTATAGTAGGATCTGATGATTTTGTTAATTTCCTCAGAATCCGTTGTTATATCTCCCTTTTCATTTCCAATTTTGTTAATTTGGATACTGTCTCTGTGCCCTCTGGTTAGTCTGGCTAAGGGTTTATCTATCTTGTTGATTTCCTCAAAGAACCAGCTCCTGGTTTTGTTGATTCTTGGTATAGTTCTTTTAGTTTCCACTTGGTTGATTTCAGCCCTTAATTTGTGTATTTCCTGCCTTCTACTCCTCTTGGGTGTATTAGTTTCTTTTTGTTCTAGAGCTTTCAGGTGTGCTGTCAAGCTGCTAGTATATGCTCTCTTCAGTTTCTTTTTGGAGGCACTCAGAGCTATGAGTATTCCTCTTAACCCTGCTTTCATTGTGACCCATAGGTTTGGGTATGTTGTACTTTCATTTTCATTAAATTCTAGGAAATCTTTAATTTCTTTCTTTCTTTCTTCCTTGACCAAGTTATCATTGAGTAGAGTGTTTTTTAGCTTCCATGTGTATGTGGGATTTCCATTGCTGTTGTTGCCGTTGAAGACCAGCCTTATTCCATAGTGATCTGATAGGAGGCATGGGATTATTTCAATCTTCTTATAGGTTTGTTTTGTGACCAATTATATGATCAACTTTGAGGTTTGTTTTGTGACCAATTATATGATCAACTTCGTAGAAGTTACCATGAGGTGCTAAGAAGAAGGCATATTCTTTTGATGTAGGATGAAATGTTCTATAGATAACTGTTAAATCCATTTGGTTCATAATATCTGTTAGTTTCACTGTGTCTCTGTTAATTTGTGTTTCCAAGATCTGTCCGTTGATGATAGCTGGGTGTTGAAGTCTCCCACTATTATTGTGTGAGGTGCAATGTGTGCTTTGAGCTTTAGTAAAGTTTCTTTTATGTATGTAGGTGCCCTTGCATTCAGAGCATAGATGTTCAGAACTGAGAGTTCTTCTTGGCAGATTTTTTCCTTTGATGAGTACAAAGTGTCCTTCTTTATCTTTTTTGATGACTTTTGGTTGAAAGCTGATTTTATTTGATATTAGAATGGTTACTCCAGCCTGTTTCTTGGGCCATTTGCCTGGAAAATTGTTTTCCAATCCTTTACTCTGAGGTAGTGTTTGTCTTTAACATGGAGGTGCGTTTTCTTGATGCAGCAAAATGCGGGGTCCTGTTTATGGATCCAGTCTGTCATTCTATGTCTTTTTATTGGGAATTTGAGTCCATTGATGTTAAGAGATATTAAGGAATAGTGATTGTTGCTTCCTGTTATTTTCGATGTTATTTTTATGTTTGTGTGACTATCTTCTTTTGAGTTTGTTGAAAGATTACTTTCTTGCTTTTTCTTGGGTGTAGTTTCCCTCCTTGAGTTGATGTTTCCCATGTATTATTCTTTGTAGGGCTGAGTTTGTGGAAACATACTGTGCAGATTTGGTTTTGTCGTAGAATATTTTGGTTTCACCATCTATGATAATTGAGAGTTTTGCTGGGTATAGCAGCCTGGGCTAGCATTTGTGTTCTCTTAGGATCTGTATGAGATCTGTCCAGGATCTTCTAGCATTCATAGTCTCTGGTGAGAAGTCTGGTGTAATTCATAGGTCTGCCTTTATATGTTACTTGACCTTTTTTCCCTTACTGCTTTTAATATTCTTTCCTTCCTTTGTTTATTTGGTCTTTTGACTATAATGTGATGAGAGGAATTTTTTTCTGGTCCAATCTATTTGGAATTCTGTAGGCTTCTTGTATATTTATGTGCATCTCTTTCTTTAGGTTAGGGAAGTTTTCTTCTATAATTTTGTTGAAAATGTCTACTGGTCCTTTAAGCTGGGAATCTTCACTCTCTTCTATACCTATTATCCTCAGGTTCTGTCTTCTCATTGTATCCTGGGTATCCTGGATGTTTTGGGTTAGGAGCTTTTTGCATTTAGCGTTTTCTATCACTGTTGTGTCAATGTTTTCTATGGTATCTTCCGTACCTGAGATTCTCTCTTCTCTCTCTTTTATTCTGTTGGTGATGCTTACATCTAGGACTCCTGATCTCTTTCCTAGGTTTTCTAACTCCAGGGTTGTCTCTCTTTGTGATTTCTTTATTGTTTCTATTTCTATTTTCAGTTCCTGGATGGTTTTGTTCATTTCCTTTGTCTATTTGATTGTGTTTTCCTGTAATTCTGCCTGTTTGATTGTGTTTTCCTGTAATTCTTTAAGGGATTTTTGTGTTTCCTCTTTAAGGGTTTCTAGTTGTTTACCTGTGTTCTCTTGTATTTCTTTAAGGGAGTTATTTATTTCCTTCTTAAAATCTTCTATCATCATCATGAGATGAGATTTTGAATCTGAGTCTTGCCTTTTCTGGTGTGTTGGAGTATCCAGGGCTTGCTGTGTTGGGAGAGCTGGGTTCTGATGATGCCAAGTAGCCTTGCTTTCTGTTCCTTATGTTCTTGCCCTTGCCTTTCACCATCTGTTTATCTTTGGTGTTAGCTGTTCTTACTCTCTTTGGCTGTGGCTTGACCTACCTGCAAGCCTGGGTATCAATACTCCTTGAAGACCAATTCTCTCTGATAGGAATTTGGGTTTGGAGAGCTATGGTACAGGGTCAGCTCTGGGGTTCAGACAGAAATCAGAAGGATCTAGTCCCCAGATGTCCCTTGATTCCTGTGTCCTGATGGCTCTGCAAAGGTCCCTCTTGATCCAGTGAATTAGAACAGAAGTGGTGGTCTTGCCTGTGCTTGAAGGTATGTCGGCATTCCTGAGATACCAGCTCTCTCCTGGCACTATTTGACTATGGAGCTCTGTGTCACAGGATCCTCTTCCTGGCCACCGAAAGAAACCAGAGGACCACTCCTCAGTCCCTGTGTCCTGGGTATTCCAGGTAGGTCCCTCTGAGCAGACAGGCTTGCCCACACTCCTGAGAGTCTAGCTTTCTCCCAGGGCTATTTGGCTATGGAGCCCTGGTGGCCCAGGCAGAGGTCTCCAGCCACAGATGGAAACCAGAAGGCTCCTTCCTCCTGGCTGTTCCTCAGTCCCTGTATCCCAAGGATTCCTGGCGAGTCCGCTGAGCAGATTTGCTCCTCTTATGCACTCTCACAGGCTTTTCTACACTCCTGGGATACTTGCTTTCTCCCAGTGCTATTTGGCTATGGAGCCCTGGTCAGAGGCCTAGGACTTAAGTCTTATCAGGACCCAAGTGATGCCTCTCCAGGAAAAAGAAATTTGAACTGGAGAACTTCTCCAAGCTCAGGTCTTCCTCAAGTACCCCTCCTCACCCACGCCACCACAGCCCTTCAGGAAGCAACTACAGCAAGTCAAGTGCACCTGTTCCTCCCCCTTCACCGTGTTCTACAAGGTTCCCGACTCTTTCTGACCCTCTGCTGGCTTTTCTTTTTTTTCCACTCTATCTTCCCTTTTCTGCTACACTGAGGCTGGGGAAACCATCCTGTACTGCTTCAGGACTTGATGACATTAGACTTTCACTGCCTCCGAGCCCAGTCTTCGCTGGACTTTCTGCAAGATCTGCTTCAAACTTAAGGAACCTCCTCTCCCAGAAAAGCAGCAGACCCCATCTTAACTGCGTTGATCTCTCTACAAGAATTTTTTTGCCTGACCTTTTCCTCTTTCTTTTCTTTCTCTCTTTCCATACCGTCTCACTGTGTATCCCAGACTAACCTCAAACTCGCATTTCCGCTGCATTAGTCTCCCCAATGCAGTGATGTTTTTCGGTGTGTACTACCATCTCTGGCTCTAGTGGTTTACATTAAAATTTTGAGTAAATATATTTTTTTTAATATTTCTCCCCCACCCAATAGAATATTCATGTTTTATTAATGTAATGGGTTTGTTGTAGCAGTTCTACACATTCATGTAATGAATTTTGGTGATACACACACATTCTATTTTTCTTCTCCTGTCCTGTGTGTTCTACATCCCCAATAGCCCCTCCATTTATTTTATGTCCTTTATTCACCCCTTAAATTCCACATAAGAGGAAAAATAACTGGGATACTTTCTTCTTGAGACTGAGTTATTTTGCTTGCTTTTTTTTTTTTTTTTTTTCCGGTCTGAACAAGATTCCACCATGTAGACACTGAAAATTTTCTTTATGTGTTGATGGTCACTGGGCTGATGTCATAGCATAGCTATCATGACCACTGCAACAAGAAGAACCGGCACAGAGGTATGTCTATGCTGAAGCTGACTTTTCTTCTTTGGGTATAAGCCAAGAAGTGCCTTCTGAGTCCTGGAAGATCTAGTGTCAGTTTTTGGAAGATGTTCCACACTGTGGCCATATCAGTTTACAGCCAACACTCTTCCTGCCTCCCAGCTCTCATCAGTATTTGGATTGTTTTATTAGTTTGTTTGTTTTCTTATTGACAGAGATTCTAACCAGCATTTTATAAAATCCCACAGAGTTTTTATTCACAATTGAGTGACAGCTACAGTTATTGAATACTATTGTGTGAGAGGGGGGTGAGAAACACGGTTTTGTGAGGCCCATGCTGACACTGAACCCCCGAGTCTTCTGCCTCTACTTCTCAAACACTATGAATACCATTGTGCCTTGTCATACCAGGTTGAAGTTGATTTCTTCTTTTTTTTTTTAAATATATTTATTGGCCATTTTAGATTGTTCACTTGAAACATATCTATCCAGTTCATCTTCCATTTGGGATTGCATCATGCTCTTTGGTGTGCGGGAAATTCTTTATATATTCTGAACACCAGTCCCCTGTCAGATGACTAATGACCAAAGACTGTGTCCCACTCCATGGGCTCTCAGACTCTGCTGATTGTTTCTTTTGCTGTGCAGAAGCAGTTAAACTTTCTGAAGTCTCATTTGTGAGTTCTGGCTATTATTTCCTGAGTCTTAAGTAGAAATTCCTTGCTTCTACCTGTATCTTGAAATATTCCCTTCTGTTTTCTCTAGTGTTTTCAATGCTTCCTAACTTACATTAAAGTGTGATCCATAAGATATTTTTAATCTGATTATATACAAACTGTACAAGACCTTTAAAAGTTACATGATTTAAATGAATGCATCTGTAATGGGTCTGGCGAATTGCATGCCAAAGCATAGCTGACTCTCTGTATTCATTCTCTTCCCAGCACTCAGGCAAGACTAGCAGTAAATTTTCCTCACAAAATTATTATAAGAACTAAAGAAAACGCTTAAGAGACAAATATTATATATAATTGTATTTATCACCAGAAGTCTATTTCCCTCTACCTCTTCATCATCTTAGCTGCTCGGTGCTCTCACACCCTCATACAAGTAGTGACAAAAGCCTGTGAATGCAGAGTGAACTTTGCTAAGTGCAGATTGTGTGACACCCTATTGTAAGCCTTTACAGATAGTAACTCAATGCTTGGGTTCAATGAGGTGTGACCAACCTGGAGCAGCAAGGTTAATAGGAACCCAACAATCTAAGGGGGTGTGAATCCAACAGGCACATTCTTGGCCTGTCTGTCCCTATGGGTGTAGTAGGGAGAAAGGATTAACTCTGTCAGTGCCAATCTCCACTTCTATAGAGAGCTAAGCATTTGGCCTGCCTAATGCCAGGGTGAACGTGGACATACAGTTTGGTGCTAACTCTCCCTCTTTATCCCCAAGAGCTTAGATCATAATCCACAGCCATATTTCTATTCATTGCACCTGAGCCCATTTTCCAAAAATTGAGCCAAATGTCCCAAAGGGCAGCAACTCATGCCTAGCAAGGTGATCCATTAGGCAAATCCCCTACCATCAACCAGAAATCCCCAGAACTGGCCTAAAATGGTGCATGGGGAAAGAGTGCACAGGTGTGGGCTGCTGTTCTATTTCCCGTTTATGACCTGGGATGCTTTTGTGCCCATTCTTCTTCCAGGATACATCGAGAAGGGAAGCTATTTGGAGAAAAGAATGTGTTGTGGAATTACGAGGTTCCAGGCAGAGAATATTTTTCCTTCCTATCTCGTGTCTAGTCCATACCAAACCCCAACCCCACAAGAAGTCTCCACTTTAGACAGAGCCATTTTGAATGAGGACAGACATAGTCACTGTAGCTAGGCTTCCACCCACAGAAACACTCTCATTGGTGTGAAACTCAAAGGTGTCTCAATCAGAGCACAAATAAGAGACCCTGGCGCGCTCTCTCTCCCTCCCTTCCTCCCTCCCTCCTTCTCTGTCCTCCCCTTTTCTGCTTCTATCTGCTTTTACTGGTCCCAATAAACTCTCCTTTATTCTAAGCCTGTCCTATGGCTGATTCCTCAGAGGGAATGCCCTGCCTAGCATGGGCCCGCCCAGGTGCTCGCTTTCTCTGCACCGCCCCCGGGTGGTTTATAAAACACAACACTGTCATTCTAGAGTATTAAAAATTGTAAAATCATTTTCATGAAGTTTATTCAAAACTATGGTTTTAGAAATCTAAGATTGTTTTTACATTGTAAAATATACTCTGGCCACTTAGGTGTTTGACTTGGATTTCAGCCAACTTTTCTGTGAGAGCATTTGGTTTTTGGAATGCTATAAAGGTAAGTCCAGAAAAATAAGAAGTCCTATAAAGCCAGAGCACATTCCTCATGAGCACTTGATTCCTGCTACCTTTTTAGAGGCATGCTGCTCCAAATGGCTGGTGATTACATACCCACTCACGTATTTCCCCTCAATGTTTATCTTGGAAAGATGGCAAGTTATTTTGAAAGAAAGGAAGAAAAAACAGACTGCAGAGGAAACAGAATGGCCCTGCATCTCACAGGGCAGTGGATTACTAAAATTACCCAACTTCATGGAAGAGAACTGAATTCATTTGCACATTGTCTTAAGATTCAAGTGAGTTACAGTGAGCCACATACTATAACACTGAGGAAAGATGAAGACCAGACCAGGCCAGATAAATAATCATCTTTAAATTGAGTTCTTTTCCCTAGAGCACAAAACTGGTCATGGTAAAGTTCACACTTTCTCTGAGCTTTAGCATCAGACTGTGTTGCTCTTACATTTTTCAGACAAATTTAGGGATAGAGCTTATTATAGTGCTGATAAATCATAGATTTATCATAGATTTATAGTGCTGATAAATCATAGATTTATCAGTGCAAAGATATAGAATGATAATTCTAAGTCAATTTTTAAGTTTTAGCTAATGCTCATGACTGGTGTTTATTTGCAGCATTCAGTCAGTAGAAATTTACAATATACTTACTGTGCACTCCTAATGCAGAAGTGAGTGACAATCCCTGCTTGCCCAGGATGCTCACAATCTACCCATAAGGCTTCAGAAGAGCCAGTGGATAAGCAGTGTCCTGGGACGGATGAGTGTGCTAAAGCATCAACCCTCACACTATTTGCTGAGTGGGTTTCTGAAATAATAGGGTTTTTTTCCTTCTCCAAAATCAGAGAGATTTTTACACTGACTTACCTCTGGAGGAAAACCGTGTCCTTCCTCAACAATAAAAAATTTCTACTGTACAACATCATTTTAATTGTGTCTTTGCAGGAAGGAACAAGCCCAGAATGATGGGAGACTGTTGTAATCCATGACCTCTTGCAAGATACCCTGAACTTTCCTTTGTTGTCCAGATCTTGTACGAACTCTGTTTGAGTCAGGCACTTCTGGCTTACTCCCATTTTAAACATGGCTCAATCTCATGATACGACAAATCGTTATCAGATGACCCATGCTCACACACAAACACAGCCACTATCAGCCATAGACAGGCCATAATCTGGCAAAATCTGTACAGAACAGAAATAAACACAATACGTGGTGTGTATTAATAAACTCGGCTTCTGGCACACACTGCCATCACAAAGCCCCTGGGAGGGAAAGTGTGGTGAGGCTCACTTTCCTTCTAGGAGCCTTTCCATGTATGTAAACAAGGACAAAGATCAAGGAAAGAGGTGAATCCCTGGGAAAGCATGTCTCCTCAGTCTTAAAAATAGCGGCTCTTAAAAGGGGATCATTTCCATGGTGTCATCTTCTTAGTAGGAGAGACTGAGGTATCCTCTCTCTCTTCTGCCTAACAGCTTGTTGACTGTACTGTGCTTGGGAGATAGTTGAAAATAAGATTTCTCGAAAACCAATTTGCAGCCTAGTTACAGCCCCAAAACAAACTTTTTATTGATTCAAGACAATTTAAAAAAAAAAAAAAAGACATAAGAACAATTTTTTTTCACAATGCTAATTTTTAAGTATATATTTGAACATATATGATACAAATTTCAAAACACATAAAAGGATGCCCAGTCAAGAGCCAGTCTTTCCCCACCCAGTTGGCAAGCACCCATTATCAATGTCTTAACATGTTAACATCCATCCACGCCTAGGGACAGCATCCTTTAAACACATATTCTACATAAGTTTCTTCATTTTGCCATTTTGTTTTTGTTTGGTTTTGCAGTGCTGGAATCGAACTCAGGACCTCGCTCTTATTAGATTAATGCTCTACCACATTTAAGGGCAAAATCTTTTGTTTTTTACATTTTTAAACCTATTTTGTCATGAGGATCTTTATCAATTGACTGAGATGTCTCACTGCATCGGACTAAATATAGTCACACTGCTTTGTGTTTCATTGATCCATGTTTTCTTGATCCAGTGTTGTTTGTAAGCAGGCTTTGGTCTAAAAATGTTCTTACTTAGCAAAATTAGAAATTGGCCGCCCTGTTTCTGGGAGCTGACAATAGATTCTACTCCCCCAACCCATTTCAATTCTCAGACATAGTTCATTTGTTTGTTTTTAATTTTTCTAAAAATCTAAGAACTGATAGGTTAGAATAGTTGATTGTTTAGTAATCAAAACAGGACTTGAGAGCCATGCATTATATTAATTTAACCTCAGTTGCCATTAATTTTATGTTTATAAAGGTATCATAGCTTTAAATCTAAGTAGTAGCATATTCTCTCCTAAAAGTTGATATTTCCATCCAAGAATAGATAGATCCTGCTAGGTGTATTTAAAGCAGGTCCATTAGGCATCTGTCTTCACAAACTCTGAATGAGCAATGAGAAAGGTTAGTAATTAGTTAGGTTGGGGGGGTTGTTTGTGTGTTTGTTTGAGATGAATTCTCAGTGTGTAGCTTTGTAGGCTTGAAACCTGCTGTATAGAGCAGGCTGACCAGGACCTCACAGAGATCTGCCTCAATTTGCCCCCTGAGGCTTAAAGGTGTGTGCCATCACCTCGATGGGTCTGTTATTAGGTCACACAGAGCATCTGAGGTTCATAATACGCAGCAAAACTAAGAGGTACTGCAAACACCAGTAAATACTTAAAATTTTTATTTTAAGATAAAAGCTTAAAAAATTAAAAACAGGAAGTAGGAAGGCTAAAGGCAACAGAACATCTTTGCTTTGCATCCAGAAAAGTCCTCTTAAAATATGGAAAGCCCTCCCGTGAGCAATGGGCAAGGAGCCTCACTGTGGCTTCCTGTGTGTGTAAGACCCATACACATTATCACATTGTCTGTGTCAGGTGCCAGCCTTTCTCCAAAGGAGAAGCATTTACTTAGCTGCTACTGTAATTATCATTAATGATAACTAGCTTTCATTAAGCAGAGCCATTTGCATGTAATGGTGATTCTAACCCTTCCAATGCAGACGGACACCAGCATCATGTTTGGGATTTTGAAAATTAATGCCATAGATGAAAGAACCAGCTAGGAGCCCACTGCTGACAAGTGGGTTTAAACCTGTTTCTGTCTAATTGCACAATCTTCGTTCTTATGATGTTACTACTCTTCTTGCCTGGGTCATTCTCACTATCTGCTTCCTAGGCCTCCCGCTATACAAAAGTCTTTCTGGTGCATCTACCCCATCAAACACGCAGAAAGATCATTTTCAAATAAAAAGAGTTACATTCTCTTGTCAAAGTCATTGAGTTACTTCAAACGATAATTTTAAATGACATATTATACTCACTAAGTCACCTATCATTAGAAAATAAAGAATATCAAATCACAAGTGTTAGCAAGGTTATGGTACAACTGAAACCTTGTACATATAAGAATATAAAATGGTGCAGAAGTTGTAGAAACAGTGTGGTAGTCTCTCCGACAGTTACTATATGTCATAGTCAAAGTTCCATTGCTGTGAAGCGACCCCTTGACCATGGCAACTGTTATAAAAGAAAACATTTAATTGGGGTCTGCGTACAGTTTCAGAGGTTTAGACCATTGTCACATGGTGCCAGTGAGGTAGATGAGTATTCTACTTCTGGATTCATTGGCAGCAGAGAAAGAGAGAGAGAGAGAGAGAGAGAGAGAGAGCTGGGTCTGCGCAATGGCCCACTTCCTCCAACAAGGTCATGTCCACTAATCCCTCCCTGTCAAGTAGCACTATTCTCTGGTGACCAAGCCATCGTATATATGAACCTGTTGGGGTCAATCTTATTAAGATCACCACATTTCACTCTCTGGCTTCATAGCCTTGTAGCTATAACATAATACAAAAATACAGTCCAACTTCAAAAGTCCCCATAGTCTATCATAATTTCAACAGTCCAAAGTTCAAAGTCTCTTCTGAGATTCAAGGCAATCTCTTAACCATAACCCCCTGGAAAATCAAAATGAAAAATCAGATCACTACATCCAATATATGATGACACAGGATATAAATTACCATCCCAAAAGCAAGGAAAGGGAGAATAGTGAGTAAATACTGCACCAAAGCAAGACCAAAAACCATCTGGGCAAACTCCAAACTGTATCTCCATGGCTGATGTCAAAGAGCTCTTCAGGTCTCCAACTCTTTTCAGCAATCTCTCTCTCTCTCTCTCTCTCTCTCTCTCTCTCTCTCTCTCTCTCTGTGTGTGTGTGTGTGTGTCTGACAGTTTCTACTTCCTGTTAACAGCTCTCCTTGGCAGGTATCTCATGATTCTGACATCTCCAACATCTTGGGGTCTCCAACGCAATCTAGGCTTCACCTTCACAGCTTCACGAACAGGTCACTCTAGACCCCCATGTAGGGACACTCATGACACATGCATGGCCTCAGCAGCTTATCTTAGCCATGTTGGGAGATTCCACAACTCTTTCTTGTATTCTTGACTCTAATGCCAAAATCATGTGACTGATGCTATCAAGTTCAGTTGTTTTCTGGGGCTGATAATTGCTCCATCTCATTCACATACATTATCACCAGCCCCCTATTTTCCATGGTAAGCTTTTCATTAATTCCCTTTTACAAGTTGGAGGCTTAGCTGGATGGGTCGTGCCCAGAGGTTCCCAGTCCCTTTAATCCGTGCAGCATCAAGCCTTCCTTTAAACTTTTGATCTCCTTGAGCACTGGACTTAGCTTCATTACATTTCCCGATGCATCTTTCCTCCTCAAACTGCACATTTTGTATTTCCTTGGTCAGCTTTCTCCTTTTCATTATAGATCTGCATAAGAGTGGCCACAAATAACCACACTTCACAGTCACTACTAGGCTGTCCAGAAATCTTCTGCCGATGCTGTTAACCCAAAAGTTACCTAGAATTCATGGAAATAAGAAGTAACATGGTGACTCTTGGGCACTGAAAGAGAAGACATCCAGAAGTGTTGTTTAATGGGAATGGAATTTCAGTTTGGGAAGATTAAAACAAGGTCTGGATAAGACCGGTGAAAATCATTAAGCAATGTGATATACTTGATGTCAGAAAATGTGTACATAAAAATAATTAAAATGATGACTTTTATCTTATATACATTTGTATATGTCCCACAATAAAAGCTAATATTCCAAACTCTTACTGTGGACTATGAGGTCACTCAGGGTTTAGGACTTGTCTTCCTCCCAGACTTCCCCTCCCCCACTTCCTTTCTGCCCCACTCATTCATACCACGACCTGCACACTAGGCTTTGTAGCTTCATTAAAGCTATCTGCTACCCTGTTCTTAAATGCTCAGTAAGGGCCTAAGTCACCATCACGTCAGGGCCACAGGCTTCCCCTTATGATTGAAGCCATGGAAATATAACTCAAAATGGTTGTATGCCTCCAGTAAGGATTTGCGAGTGCTCATCACTTGCTTAATTTACTCATCCTTAAAAAAAAAGAGAGAGACTTTAAAATTTTTTGCTGACTGTCTTTAGTAGTTTCCACAGGCAGAGGGGAAAGAAAATCCGCTTCAGCTTTCAGACTGAGAAATAAATAAATTTCAAAAGGTTTCCTCCACCTCTGCCTTCCACTGTGGGAGTTATTCTCCAAGGGGGAATTCCTCAGAAATAAAATCGGGAATGGCGCCAAGGCAGTTCATGTCTCCAATACTAAGTCTTTGACTTCAGAGGATGCGGCCCCGCCCACTCTTTAATCATATCTGAGGAAATTCCCCTGGCCTGGGTAAAAGATCATAATATCTTAAAGAAGACTGATGAGCTCATGAAAAGCAGTTGAATTTAGAAAGCCAAGACACTTCCAGAAACTCTTTGAGACTGCTTTTGCCGTTCATTAACCCCTTGAATTTTCCAGATGAGTACCATACAATTTTTAAAATCATCTTCAAATTTTCTTTCATGGACTACACTGCACAGCTAAGAGCTGCTTTTACCTTAGTTCCCCACCGACTCCTCCAGCTTCACCTTCTTCAGGAATCCTACAACACTTAGGGAAGCAAGCCTTAAAATTGCCCCCCTGACCCGTACTACATCTCAGGGTAAGGGTTATCTAAGATCTACTCTCGACATTTCCTAAGTGAAAGTGGGGATCTGAAAGAAAACCACCTTGTGAGTTAACACACTCGCGCTTACACGTGTACTAAGACATGTTCATAGAGCGTGTCTGACCATTTTCCACCTTTAAGGCAGGTGTGTGATGTGATAAAGGAAATGAAATACGATGTAACTCACATGTAGAGGAAGCCATTTCTCCAAGCCTCGGGACACACTGCACTTCTGGCTCTGCTCTCTGACTCCTATTTACACACGGGTCTATTTGTTATTTATTTTCTTGGCTGATAAAACAAAAAATTCAGGAGACAAGGAGGGCTGAGAGTGGGTGGGCTTTCATCCGAATCTTGCTCTGCTAGCATAAAGAACGAATTTGGGAATAAAAGAGGCATCTGGTCCAAGATGGTTGTTTTAAATGCAGAACGCAAGAGATTGCCATTTATGGACAGTAAGTGCATTCAAGTACAGTGTCGAGTTTTGTGTGGTGATAAGGCCAGAGCAGGAAGCCCGAGGGGCCAGGAAGGAAGTGCTCTCAAGCTTGGAGCGGTAGGGTTGAACTGTGAGCTGGGCAGGCTCAGGGCTGCAGCTGGGCAGAAACTGCCCTATTTTTAAAAGATAAACAGTCTGGATTACCCAGAATACTCACAGTGGCCACTTCACATGCATTGAAATGAAACAAGGAACTCACTCTTCACTTTATCTGGGCACCATCAGTCTCCCTAAACTCTTAGCTTCTGATAACTAGATTATGACTTCTCCAGTGTCCACTGTCGGCTTCTAACACTTCTCATATACTAGAGGACTTCAAGGTGTCTTGTTTCTGTCATTCAACTTTAAATGGCTACCTGCATTACCATGCCAAGAAAGAAATTTTAATATGAATTAATAAGAGAAAATATTCTCACCTTGTTAGTGAGTTCAAAGATATCTCCAAAATGTAATGAGTAGGTCGACACCTGATGATCTTGGTAAATTGCTGAGAGCTCATGTGCAGATACAGGTTGTTATCAGTTGCTATGCTTAGCATCAGGTGGGGCATAAGGCTCAGGATTCATTGGCTGCCCTGGCTACCTTGAGTACACAACACCAACTTTCATGTATGTTCTTTATATGAAGCCTCATGTATGTTCTTTATATGAAGCCTTATAAGCCAAGCATGGTGGTACACTTATTTAATCCCACCACCCAAGAAGCAGAAGCAATAGGATCTCTGTAAAGTTGAGGACAGCCTGGTCTAAATATTGAGTTCCAGGATGGCCAGGACTACATAGAGAGATGCTGTCTCAAAAACAAGTAAGCAAACAAACAAAAACACTATAGAAGCAAAGCAAGATACCAATGCTTTATAAGTACTGTGGTCAAGCAGTGATAAGACTATAGAAAAGAACCATCAGGAAGACTGGTGCAATGTCTTAATCAAGTTCAGGGAAGTAGGGACCAACAGAGACTTGAGGGTAAGTGGACACTGACCAAAGGAGTGGGAAGAAAGGCCAAAAGTTACAGATTAAGGAACTCAGACTTATCCCTAGAAGCAGATAGTCTAGTATGAGACTACACCATCTGCTGCTCACAGCCTCTGTCCATCAGAGGCAAAACACCTAGTCACAGAAAAATTCAATAGCAACACAGCTTTGCTCAGAAAAGACTGATTGATGTGATATAATACCTTTAATTTTTTGTCAAACAAAAGCATTAAAAGAGCCAGATGTGGTAGCACATGCATTTCTTATCAGCCTTAGGCAGGCAGAGGCAGGAGAGTTCGTCACTAGAGACAGTCTACAGAGATTGGCTGGTCTAAAGAGACAGTTCTAGGACATCAAGAACTACACAAAGAAACCTGTCTCAAAGTCAACAACAATATAAAAATCAGAGGATGAACTAGCTCTGAAGAATCAAAATTGAAAACTGGACAGATTTCCCAGGATCTTCATGATAGACAAATGACAAAAGAGTCAACCCCCACACCATTAGTGATTGGAAGAATGTAGCCTAAAGCCAACATAAAGACTCAGTTTTATTGTCAAGACTTTTGCTCATTTGTTCTTTGTTTGTTTCCTTGCTTGCTTACTTGAGACAGTGTCTCATTATGTAGCTCTGGCCATCCTGGACCTCTTTATGGATCTCACAGAGATCCTCCTGCCTCTGCCTCCCCAGTGCTGGGATTAAAGGTGTGTGCCACCACACTTAGCTCTCAAGACTATTTTTTTTTTTTCAAAAAAAAATCTAGATTTTTCCAGTGATAAACCCCCAATTTGTTTTCCGATACCAAGTGGTGAGCCCTAAAGTCATATATATATATACAGTCAGCAGTAAACAGATTCAGTGGGTTGCAATTACATATTTATGTGAAGATAAATAGATGCTTGATAGATAGAGGTAGAGATAGAGATATATGATAATAAAGAAAAAAGGCCACAAATTTGAGAAGGAATAGAGAGGGTATACGGGAGAGATCAAAGGGAGAGGTCAAGATGGGTAAAGAGAAGAAAGGAAAGGGGAAAGGGATATAATTATCTTTAAATTTAAAAAGGAAATCATTAAGAAAAAGATCTTGATTCATAGCAAAATTGAGCAGAAGGCAAAGAAATCCCTGTGCTCCCAATACCCACTCTGGCAAAGTCTCTTGCACTGTTAGCATCACTGTCAGAGTGAGGCATCACTACAGTCCACAGAGTATGGGGAAGGCCATTTACCCTTCACCTTGTTCATAATAACCAGGACTCAGAAACAAGTTACATACCAGACACTCAAGAAGAAATGGACGAGAAATACAGGTGTTTCCTCAGTATGTGAGGGGAACTGGCTGCAGAAAGCCTCCATAGGTATAGAAACTTAAGGGCTGGGGATACAACTCAGTACTGGTATGCTGAAGGCCTTGTTCCAATCTCCACCAAGGGAAAAAGAAATCCAAAGATGCATGAGTCTCCTAAATCAGGTCCTTGTATCTGGAGATGTACCCACAGTTACAGAAGACTGTCTGAAGACAGTAAGCAATACAAAAAATAGCCATCACTCTTTGAATCCTGCTAGCAAATAATAATAATAATAATAATAATAATAATAATAATAATAATAACAATAATTAAAAGAAACAAGACAATGCATGACAAATAATTTTATTTAAGTTTCAAAAGTGGTCAAGCCAAACTGAGATATTATTTGTTAAATTATCGACATATGTTTGTGTGTAATTATGTTCTATTTTACAATTAAAATACCTTATTAAAATAAAGATGCTCTAAGTTTTAATTTTACTTTCTGTGTTTACATGTGTGTGCATGTGCATGCCTATGAGGAGTTTGCACATGAGCTAACGTGTGAATAGAAGCTAAAGGAGGATATTACATGCTCTATTCTGTCACTTTCTGCCTTATTTTCTTGAGATAGGGTCTCTCACTGAACCTAGAGCTAGGCTGATGGCCAACCAGTCCTCCTGTCTACCTGCAACAGCACTGAGGTTTTAGGTCCTTACAACCATATTCAAATGTTATTTAGGTGCTGGGTGCTCAATGTTTCCGCTTATGATCAAGTGCTCTATCCATTCTCCAGTCCTTAGGGTTGTTTATACTTTTATTTTAATATCAATGATTTGGGGGTTTTGTTTTTGTTTTTTGCTTGTTTTGTTTTATTTTGTTGTTTTGGTCTTTTATTTTGTTTTGTTTTAGTTCTTGTTTTTGGTTTGTTTGTTTTGTTTTGTTTTAGTTTTTGGATATAAGGTTTCTCTGTGTAGTCCTGGCTGTCCTGGAACTCTCTGTAAATCAAGCTAGCCTCAAACACAGATTAAAGACATGGATTAAAGTGCTTGGATTAAAGGCATGGGCAATCACTTCTGGTATGATTTTTCTTTTAAGAAGTTACCTCTGATATAAAAGTCCAAGTAAAAGGTCACTAAGAATCTATCCAGGTGTGTGTGTGTGTGTGTGTGTGTGTGTGTGTGTGTGAGAGAGAGAGAGAGAGAGAGAGAGAGAGAGAGAGAGAGAGTCATAGACACAGAGACAAAGAGACAGAGAAACAGAGAGACAGAAACAGAGATAGAGAGACAGAAAGAGATCAGTCCTTGAAAAAAATGAGAGCCTGGCAGTTGAGTTCTGTTCACTTTTTGTATGTGTGAAGTAGTCCCCCCCCCCTTTTTTTAACTGTTTGAAGTCAACTTCTGCACATGCAAAACCATCCTGGTACAATACCCAGGAGATGCACACAGCTGTAGGAAGGCTTCCTTCACTCCATTTGCTTGTGTTTTTCTTAAAACTCTATGGCAAAAAAAAATCTGAGGGGAGAGGAAGTGTGATCATCCAGAAAGGTAGGAAAATACATCCACCCAGTATGTCTTCCGGAAGGAAGGGGCAAGACAGCAGACTTGGAGCAATAATAGTCACTTGTCTTCTGCTGCAATGAGGGCTGTCATTATTTTGTACACCTAGTTGGAATACAGGAAGAGATCTGGCTCCCTGCGGTCAGGCACTACTGCAGGTTTTACTCAGAGCACTTGCAAAATGCACCAGCACTTCTTGAGTGAATTCCCATAATCTGACCAAGGCTCTTGCCCTTCTGTTTTGATGGTTGCCTCATGGGGCAGAACACATCCTGACTAGAATCATCTGCCTAGAGATTAACAGGCTGAGCATCAAGAATAGCCTAGAAATCTCAGCTCTGCGCCATTACTGTGTGATGGGAACTTGTATGTCACCCAGCCCACCACCTCTTTCCAGGATACACTGTCCCCTGAGCCCCATCTCACAGCATATAACTCTCCCTCTTATTTTTATCTACCTAATTATTGACAGCCTGATCCCCATTTCAGGGGAGATGCTCTTTAGATGGTCAGAAAAAGTGCCTGAACCTCCCTGGCTCTAACTCTAGTATGTTCCCAGAACAGCGAAACCATGGCCTTTTACATCCTGAGCCTCCAACAACCTCAGCCTGCCATGTGGGTTCCTGTGTCCCACTTTGTCAAGGCATTGCCCCTTTCAATTTGATGTCAGGGCTGGCTACACTTGCAGGAAACTATCAATCCTACATGTCAAGCTCTCTCTGCGTGTGTTACCTTCCTATAGCACCTGAGCATATTATCTGCCTGTACAAACTCTCTTACAGCGCTTGAGCAGCTACCTGCCTGTACACACCTACACTACACTACACTGTACACTACACTGTACACTACACTGTACACTACACTGTACAGCACCTAACTAGTTGTCTGCCTGTGCTCACATCCTACAACTGTTCAATGTGGGTAACATGGTCCAATAGGCTAGGGACCTGAATGGAAAATGAGGAGAGAACTCTCAACATAGATGATCTCTCTGCTTCCTGGCTCTACAAAGTGAGCTACTGCGCCCTCAGGACCTTAGCAGAATAAGTACTTCCTCCTGCTAAATTGTTTCATTAGTTGTTTATCAGCAAATGTGTTTATTTAATCACAGCAAGTCACAGGGTTCACTCAGAACCCTGGAATCAGATAATAACCTGTGCAGATAACACACGTCACCTGTTCCCCACCCTGCCTACCCAGGCCAGTGACCTAGCACAGATAACTTCCCTAAATTTTCTTCATACTCCTCATAGCTCTAGTAAAAAATGAATGTTGCAGTAAAAGATAAGAATGTGTGATTTGTGGTGGTTTGAATGTTCTGGCCCTTGTAGGAGGATAGGGCGTGGCACTATTAGGAGGTATGGCATTGTTGGAATGGGTGTATCCTTGTGGGAGGAAGTGTGTCACTGGGGGTGGGCTTTGAGGTTTCAGATGCTTAAGCCAGGCGTCTCTCTCTCTCTCTCTCTCTCTCTCTCTCTCTCTCTCTCTCTTCTTCCTGCTACCTACTGGTCCAGATGTAGAACTCTCAAGTCCTCCTCCAGTACCATGTCTGCCTGCATACCACAAGGCTTCCCACCATGATGACAATGGACTAAAACTCTGAAGTATAGCCAGCCGCAATTTGATTCTTTCTTTTGTAAGAGTTGCTATGGTCATGGTGTCTCTTCACAGCAACAAAACACTAAGACATGATTATAAATTTGAAATGGACTATATAAGAAAATTAATTTTGTGATTTCATTGAAAATAACATGATTTGAACAGAGGCATTAAGGACACCAAGAAAATCTGGAATTAATTATTTCAAGTACCAGACTAGTGAGAATTATAAAGGAGAGAAGGAAGGAAAGGGCAGAGGAGAGGACGGAGGGGAGGACGGAGGGGAGGACGGAGGGGAGGCATGGAGGAAGCTGTGATGTGTTTCTGGAGAAATGGCAGGGGAGCTTCAAATACTAAAAGAGGATTTGGAGAAGGAGGCAGAGAGAAAAAGAAAGCAGCTTAAATAATGATTTAGTGTCCTCCACTCACAAGAATGTGGGCCACTTATCAAGTTCTAGAAATGTCTAGGTAATGGACTCTACTCCCCAGTGTGTCTAGAATCTCTCTTGTAGGTCACACATTAGAGAAAGAGAGAGAGGAAAAAGGAACATTAAAGAAAGACAACATCCTTAGTTGAAATTCTGGTAGAATTTCTGAAGCTCCTTCAAATAATTAATGTCATGATATGTGATTTTAAAAAGACATTAATTAAGTCTCCCTCCCCCTTTCTGAGATTGCAAACACTTTCATTTTCAACATTTCACTTGAAATTTCAGTTCACTACTAAATAGGAAAAACAAGAGCTGGAACTTGGCAGAAAAAGAGATCAGATATAGATTGCAAACAGAATAATCTGTCTTGATCAAAGAATATAAACCAGAGCAAAGGACTTTAAACAGCAGGTCTAATGGCTCTGCTGAGATTGCAGGAAGAGGTCAGGGAATCAGGCTCTGCTATGTGAGGAAAGTGAGTAGGTACTCTGAGACCGAGTCTTCCACAGAACAAGCATGGATCTGTTTATCATATCTGATAAGCATGATTGGGAAAAATAAACAGAAAGTTGTCAAGTCATGTGGGTGGGGGCAGAAAATAATTTTATTTGAGTATTAAGAATGACTCTGACAATAAGACAACTGAAAGAGATCAAGGGGGATACAAACTGAAAAAGAAGAAATCAAAGTATCTTTATTTTTAGATGATATGATAATATATATAAGTGATCTGAACGATTCTACTGGGAAACTCCTACAGCTGATAAACACTTTCAGAATACAAGCTGGATACAAAATCAACTCACAAAAATCAGTGGTCTTTCTATATTAAAATGGGACCCCGAATGTGTGAATGGATGGGTCTCTGATTCTTATGCCTGCTCTTGGGGCTCTTTCCTTCTGTTGGGTTGCCTTGCCCAACTTTGATGTGATGGTTTTGTTTTATCTCACTATATTTTATTTTATTTTATTATTAGAAGCCTTAGAAGCCTATTCTTTTTCAATGAGAAACAGAAAGGAAGTGGGTCTGGATAGGGGTGAGTGTGTGTGGAAGAACTGGAAGAAGGAGAGGAAGGGGTGATGTGTTTTTATAAAACCAAGAATATGTTTTATAGCGCACAGTATGGTGCAATGAAAGGGGGTGCCTCAGCAGGCTTATGTTGAGGCACCCCTCCCCCACCCCAGGTACCAGCCATACAGGTGCAGTATAGAATAGAGTTTATTAGGGGCCATGGGAAGGGGAGTAGAGAAGGGAGTAGAGGCAAAGAAAGAGAGGGAACAGAGAAGGAGAGAGAGAGAGAAAGAGAGAGAGAGAGAGAGAGAGAGAGAGAGAGAGGGAGAGAGAGAGAGAGGAGGCCAGCTAAGGACACATGTAGAGAAAAGGGGAGGGAGAAGAAGAGAGGGAGAAAGGGTCAGAGAGAGAAAAGGGGCAGAAAGTCAGAGAGAGAGAGGAGAGGCCAAAAAGTCCCTTTTATAGCAAGCCAGACCTACATGGCTGTTGCTAGGTAACTGCTGGGCTGAGTGTAGGAGGAATAACAACAAGGTGAACCTGTAATTAGGATATGCTGTATGAGAAATGAAGCTGTTTTCAAAGGGGGGGTTCTGATAGGTTAATGCATCCTTGTTGGAGTAGGTGTGACCTTGTTGGAGGAAGTGTGTCACTATCCTCGGGGTGGGCTTTGAGACCTACCTCCTAGCTTCCCAGAAGTCAGTCTTCTCCTAGCTGCCTTCAGAACAAGAAATAAAACTCTCAGCTCCTACAATTCCATGCCTGCCTGGACGCTGCCATGCTTCCCACCATAATGATAATGGACTGAACCTCTGAACCTATAAGCCAGCCCCAATTAAAAGTTGTCTCTTATACGAGTTGTCAAGGTCATGTTGTCTCTTGACAGCAACGAAACCCTAAGACATTTACCCACCATATTTTCTTCATAAGAGGGTCCAGTATTCCCAGTTTGGAAATGCTGTAAGGTGTTTCAAAACTGCTTGGACACCACTGTAAATAGCAAAATCTCCAATGAAAGTGCACAAAAACAATGCAGAACAAAGACACTGGTTTATGGTATGAGATGGGGTACACAAAGGCAGAGACATACTAGATGAGTTTCAACAGTAGATAAATAACGCTTAGCAAAACTGAACAAAGCGTTTGATACAGAAGGCATTCAGAAACTGTGACATGATGTACAAGTTATACCAGAGAGTGGTGAGCCCACGCAAAGACTTCAATAAAGGTTCTTCCGAAACCGGCAGCACCAAGTTATTTGCTGCCCATAAGGACTAGCCACACAAACTCAGGAGTAGTCTCAGACTGAAAAATACAAAACCTCCTTGAAAAGATGGTGAAACGCTACCACATCTCCAGAAGAGTTCAATCTGATTAGTAAGAAAAGATGTCCATTCTCCTGCCTCCAACCCCCAACCAAAAGAGCCTTCTATTGTAATACAACCAAACTGTTCTGGAAGAAGATGCAAATAGAACCTTCCTTCATAAAGTACACAGGAGGCCCTAAGACATAGGAGGAGTGGAAGGACAGATTTACTATAGCACTATTAAATAGTGCTGCAGACCGTGAAAGTCAGCCAGGCGCTAGAACAAAGAGTCCATACACTCACCAAAACAAAGAGCAGACACATCCTTGTGGAGTGCGTCCACTAACACCTCTCTGCAGTGAGGAAGGTCTTGGAAGATGAAGGACTGCAATTTACATTCCTGATAATGAAAGTAGCTTACCTGGCCACCCTAAAGGTATCTTCAACAACAAAAGAGTGAAAATGTAGACCTTGGGTTTTCTCCAATGCAATCTCAATGTTTCAGCCCCTTAACCATGACATTAATCAGTTCATCAAAGTCATGTACACTTTCTTGGTATTTGATCATGCTTCAATAGCAACTAATGCAGACCTGAATGTTGGGAGTGGGGTGAGCCTCTATAATGTCCTAATTTGCTTTCTGTTACTATGATTAAAACACTGACCAAAGTCAACTCAGGAAGGAAAGGGTGTTTTCAGCTGACAGGCTATAAGTCCATCATTGAAGGAAGCCAAGCACTCAAGGTGGAAACCAAGGCAGACAGCAAGGAGGAACATGGCTTACTGCTTTACTTCCTTTGGCATGCTCAACTACTTTTCTTATATAGCTCAAGCCCACTTGCCTAGGGTTGGTGTTGCCCACCTTGGGCTGGGTCTTACCACATCAAGGGGCAATTTAAAAAATGTCTCATAGACATGCGTACAGGTCAATCTGATTGAGGCAATTCCTTGACTGAGTGTCCCTCCTTCTAGTGACTAGTTTTTGACAAGTTGACAAAACTAACCATCATAAGCACACTCCCGAGCTGTTTGCTTATTTATTTATTTATTTATTTATTTATTTATTTATTTATTCATTTTACATCCAAAACTGCATCCCCTCCCTTCTCAGTCCTACACACACAGCCCCTCCCCCTCTCTTCCTCTTCTGAGACACCCCTTGGTATCAACCCACTCTGTTACATCAAGTCAAATTTTAAGAATGCCACAGAATATGTTCCTTTCAGATGATCAGGGACCACTACACTAACACACACCACTGTAAACTGCCAGCATTCCCACATGACTTTCTCAGTTGTAAGCCTTTATTGGTTTTATTCAGCATAGAAAGGCACAGGCAAAGACTTAACTCAACATGATAACTCCAGAGAGGCTGAGGTTACAATAGGTGAAAATGTCTGCCACAAAGTCAGTGATTCATGGGTGTTAAGTGTTTTTTCTTTACTTCTTGGTTTATACTCTTCTTTATATTTCTGATTTGTTTCCATTGCAGGAGCTTAATTTATATGCATAAAAGAAGAGGTGGACATCTCAGTTTCAAGGTAAAGTTGGTGTAATGTGAAAATTAAGCATCCCAGGTCTGCATAGATATCTTCTTCACTTTTTCCTCAGTCTGTGAAGGCTTGAAGCTTCAAGAGCGTTGTATGCACCTCCCCTATGGAGACATACAAATGAGCGTGAGTGACAGGCCATGGAAACTATTCACTCTTGTTCTTCTTGGTGAAACACAGGTTTAATTGGGTTACTGCCAGAAGCTTAGGTAAGGGCCTTACTTACAAGACTATGGGAACCTCTAGGGAGACTGACCTAGCAACTACAAACTGCAGAGAGAGGAGGAAGGAGGAAAGAGAGATTTCAACAACTCTTTCTGTGAAACTGTTTTGGAATGAGGGTTTAAGAACCCACTGACAGGAAGCACCATTCATTTGGCTCAGTCGTAGAGGTTAGCTTGTGTCAGAAGAGTTATTCATTGGATCGTGCTATTTGATATGCGTCATTTTGCTCCTAGTCTACGGTGTCTGAGGTACCAGCTTCTAGGCATTCACGTAATCATTTATTTCATCTTTCCTTTGTCTCCATGTCACTGAAGGAGGAAACTTAAACAATTTTCATCAAATGAATGCTTTAAAATATATCTTTCAAAAACAATTTGTCCCCCCCAAAAAATGTCTTTTCTAACTGCTTGATCATGAGAATGAAAGTTGACAGTGAAGATATCGTGAGAAAAACTTAAAACTAAAACAGAGAGTGAGAGAGAGCCCAACAGTTAGGAGCACCGGCTACTCTTCCAGAGACCCAAATTCAGTTCCCAGCACCCACACTAGTTTGTTCACAGTCACCCATACCTGCAGCTTCAGGGCACCCAACACCTTCTTCTGGCTCCTGTGGGCATCTGAACACACACAAACACACACACACACACACACACACACACACACACAGACATATAATTTTTTTAAGAACAAGAACAGTGAACGTGGAGTGTTAATATCAGACAGTAGGTGCAATAAACACAGCCACTAAACAATTCTTCTAAAGTTTCAATTGAAATTTGTCTATACTGGAGCCCCTCAGCATGTACTTACATTCTAGGTTTGGCTGGCCCCTCCCACTACCAGACTTCTGTTTACTCTACAACGTGTGTTAGTTTATAGAGGTTAAGAAATCCAAGCAGGAAATCATTTGCTTGAGGGACTCTTACTTTGAAGGGGAAAGGCTCAAATGAGTTCTATTGTTGAGGGACTCTTACTTTGAAGGAGAAAAGCTCAAATGAGTTCTCTTGTTTGCAAAGAAATACTTCAAAGCTTTATAAAAGCACCTCTCTCTAATTCAGTTTGGGAGACTGCCCTCTGACTTAAAAGGTACAGAGATGAAAGTCTGTTGATCCTCCATGAGTTCTCCCTGCTCTTACAGAGTTTCCATACAATGCCACCTAGCTTAGTAGCAATAACAGTAAAAGAGGCAAGAGCTGAGGATTAGCAAAGCTGCAGACTGCTATTGTTTAAAGGGGCCAGGCCCAAGTATACCTTAACCTCAGGATTCCAGAGTCTCATCCTGGGTTATTCCAATCATCCAGCAATGCAGATCTTTCTTCTCTAAGAAGTCATTTTAAGCCCAAAGCCAGTTTTCGTTTACACTTTCTTCTTTTAAATGTATTTGTTTTTATTTTATATGCACCTGTGGGGTTGTCTACATATATGATTGTGTGAGAGTGTTGGGTCCCTGGAACTGGAATCACAGACAGTTGTGAGCTGCTGTGTGGGAATTAAACCCACGTCCCCTAGAAGAGGAGCTTTGTTCTTTAAGGTCCCTACCAACTATTTCAAGGCTGACACTTAGGACAGAGTGCTTCTCCTGCTCAGACAGACTCCTCCACATTTTCTAGTTCAAGAGTCCCAAGCTGCTGGTGATAGATTATTCATGTATTATTTTAAATTACAGATTCAAATCTTCTGGAATGACCAAGACACACTTGATTACTACAGAAGGATGCTCTTCTGTGTCTAGGCTACACTTCCTATGTCATTCTGGATTGCCTGTTTTTCCTCTGGGTGCCTTTCCTTGGTATAAAGATCTGACACTTGCAGCACTTGGCCTAATGAAGTCAGAAGTCTTACAGCCACTTAAGCACCATTACTTGACAAAAAGTCAAAGAGACCCAAACCTACTTCCAAAACAAACAGCAAATTCTCAAAAACAGAAGTGAAGTGGGAATTGGGGAGTTGGCTAAGTGAGGTGATATCAACAGGTATCAGCACAACACTATGAGTGTTTATCATACTAGTCACACAGCACTGTAATTGTGCCTAAGCCCAGGAAATGTACAATTAAAATCAGATGTCATTATAAATTATATGTTTTGTGGCTTTTACTGCAACAAAAATATTTCACAAACAAAATGAAATACTTAAATCATGAAAATAATTTATTCCTAGGAAATAGACACAAAAGTTACATGTTTCCTGTAGGGTAACAGGATGAAATAGATTCCAGCCATCTACTGAGCTGAAATCCTTTAAGAGAGAGATTCCACTTCTATCAGCTTATCCTAAGGTCATGTTAAAGTGTATACAGAAGCTATGTGGAAAGGGCGTTCCTGATAATAGTGTTTGTAGAAGCAAATTGGTAAGGAAATATCAGCAGGATCTAAATTCCAATAACATTATGTTAATAAATTCAATTTACGATTAGTAAATAAGTTACCTTAGTTCCTGGCCATTCCTCCTTACTCTCTTTGCTCTTTTGCCTGTTTTGATACTAAATTTAAACATGTCTCCACTTTCTTTCTTTTAATTACCACTGGTTCACTGAACAGTGACTTACTGGCACCTCCTTTTTGCTCAGGAACCATGGGAGGCAAGATGGATAGAGCTCTCAACAACTCAGATGACCTCCCATTGCTGGAATCTCCAACCCTAATAAGATTGTATAAAAAACACACAATCCAGTTATTATAATCATAAGCTATGTGTCTAGACTGGGCAGATCTAACACTATACTAACTTAGTCCCCAGCTATAAGACCCTTTGCTACTTGTGGTTTCTTCTGGCCACATAGTTCTGGCCCATCATGGCTTCCTCCTCCTCTTCTTGAGTCCTCTCTCCTTCCTCTCTTGTTCTCCTCTTTCTACCTGCCCACACCCTCAAAGTCTTCCCATCCCACCTTTCCCCTCCACTGCCCAGTCACAGGCTTTAGCCTTTATTGACCAGTTAAATAAGGATAAGATTCACATGAGATCACCTGAGTACGTGATCAACTGTTCATGGGAGAGGAGGGTTTCTGAGGAAGCAAAATTAACATCAGAAAACAAACATCATCAGGACAACCCACAACAACTTCCTTTTCCTCATATAAGTTAGAAAGTTTGTGGATAGCACGAAAAGAAAAAAAAAAGAAAAGAAAAATGGGAAATTATAGAATCTTAGGGCATGCTGCAGTGTGGGAGATACTGGATTTTGTTGGGGTGCATAGTTCCCCCTCCCCCAACTAGTTTAGATATTCCCAGGATGAGCTGTGGTTTTGGAAAGGAAGGAAGGGGGCAAAGATAACAGTGTATATGAGGACTCAGACAGGAAAGCATATTTAGGAAACTGGATGTGTTTCAAAATAGCATGATTACAGGATGCTAGGAAAGTCTAGTAAAAACTGAATCTGTGTCCAAGCTGCCACCAATTAAATCCATTCTAAAATGGAGTATAGGTGGGCTGAATAACTCAACTGAGATAGTTTCATTCTGAGCTTGTAAAATCTGAAACATTGCAAGATCTGGAACATACTTTCTGACCACAGCATGAAATTCCACAAACAAGTTTCTTCAGGCGATGTGCATAAAGTGTTTATGGTACACAAATAAATTTTCTGTTGGGAATCATTCCCAAGGTATCTCATTATACATACAAAAATACAATTAAATCTGAAACTGGGGCATTTGTAGTCTCGAGCAGTTTAGATGAGAGACATTCAACTAGTGCTTGGCCCCACCAACAGGACCTTCTACAGAAGTAGGTTACAACTGCCAGCATACCCGGGTCATGCCCTACACTAAAGTCATCTGCACACCTCCCTATAGTCCTGGCCCCATAGCTGAGCTAAGTAACAACACACTTTTATTCCAGGTCTCTCTCCTGACTCTCAAAGCCACTGTCACAGACTGAGGCTAAGGCTAGTGTCCATATGGTAAGTTGACACACCCTTCAATAGGCTCCATCTTGGAAGAGGTCATGACCGGATCACACAGAAAGAACCTGAGCTGTATCTGAAAGTGTTGCCAAACCTACAGAGAACAAACACTTGAACAGGCCAGCCAGAAAGCATAGCATGCCTTCCAGGAACTAGGAGTCTGCAAGGTGCTGGCACAAAACCATGGTCAAGACATACTGATCAATAAGAAAGTCAGTTTCCCAGGCAAGACTCATAGCTCTGTCCCATTTGGCAGAGCAAAATAAATTTTCAAGGAAAAAATCCTTAATATGGTAACTAATCTGCATAGCCAATCTATTTAGTGATAGTCTCTTCTCAGTTTTTTCTTGTTTACCAGTACTTTCTGGCATATTAAGAGATATATGAATTTATTAATTTATTGTATTAGTAAGATGATTTTAATAGAAAAAATGAAATAGGAAATTCAAGTTTTTTGAGCTACAAAATCGTGTTGCTCTAGAATTCATGAGAATTTTTGCCCAAACAGACTAACTCCTGCATTGATTTGTGTAATCTACAGGACTAACAAATTTCCTTGAGTCAGGGGACTTTGGAGTTCAAAGACTGAAAGTGAAGTTTAAGTTGCCTCCAGCATTCTGTCGCTATTGAGAAGAAAGCTTTGCTTCTGGGAGAATCAGTTTGGTTCTCACTGGAGGCTTTCTCTTACTCAGTTTTCCCTCCTCACTAAATCCACATATCTTGGAAGACTGTTATAAGTACTATCAGAATGCACTCCACACTCAAGTTATCATCCTTGCACTGATTGACCACTTCTTACAATAGTGTAGACAACAGCAAAGCAAAGCCCAGCCCAGTACAATTCCTCTCACTAGGTCCTTCTTAGCTCATGGCTAATCTTTCCATAAATCTCAGAAATATTTGCTTCCTGATTTTTCTTCTCACTGACAGAGAACAACTAAATTTTAGGCAGTCTCTACTTTTGGGTTTGGGAATGGGCCCTGTGGCTCTGACTGCAGTTTGTTTGAAAGGTTGACCAAAGTCCTGCCCTTACCATTAGCACTTACCCTGCTGGGCCAGCTTATTCTACCCTGTAGGTGAGAATGGTGTTTACAAAACTGTTAAAGACGCTCAGGCAAACTTGTGAAGTGGGAAGGCAAAGACGTGTGAGAAGATGAACCTAGAGGGTCTTCTCTCTCCTCCCCCAGAATAGCAAACTGCAAGGTTGGAAGGCTAGCAACAAAGCCAAGGGCAAGAACTGGGTGCAGAAGGGCAGCTTCCATGCAATTGGGCAGGTAGGTAGCCTCTCATTTAGGACATGGAAGCAAAGACTCAGAGCCTTGCTAGGGTGTGAAGCTCTTTTGCTGTAGCAGCCTGCACTCTCCGGGACCTTGTGTTTCCCCAGGGTGCTCACTTCCTCTGGAATTCCATCCTACCTCCTAGGGCTCACATGGCTCCCCTTTCTAGCCTCTCTCTTCCCCTTCTAGATCCACCATGCAGAGTGCTCAGGGTTTCTACTCTGGAGAATGGGGTGAGAGCTCTGTTCTGCTATTAAAGAGACTTGAATTTTCAAACACTTTGCTTCCCCTATATCTCACTCCCCTCCTGTGACTGGGAGTCGTGGGGGTGCTTTACCTTCAAAAATCCAGGAATGTAACACTCCACAACCTCTACCCACTAGCCTGCAGCCCTCTGTTTCCACCTTTCTCTCTTCCTCCTCTCAGAGTGGCCCTCAAGCATCTGCCAACCACCATGCCCAGCCCACAACCTGAGACTTCCAGTTCCAGAGGCAGACCCACACCTATCTTTGATCTCCCTTCTGACTCCAGAGCCCAAGGTTCCATCCCACTTCTGCCTGAAGTCCTAGAATACACAGGAGGCCCTGGGATACTATACACTTCTCCCCCCTCCTTCTATGGATGCTGCATACTTGCCCCCGTTCTATGGACTTCTGCACGCTGAGCTTTAGATGGAGAGGCTCTAGAGCAGGTCTCCCCGTGTGCTTTACGTCATCATTCTGCGCTCTCTCCTGGACTGTCCCTACTTCCTGGAAAAAAACTGATGGAAGGGCCACTCTACCTAGTCCTGACCGCCGCCTGTATTACTCCACTTGTCCTCTGACTAAGGAAAGGGAACCATTCCATAAACCCATGTTAAGTATTTCCTACAAGTGCATCAAAATAGTATGGTCTCCGTCTGACATACACCACCCTAGCTTAGAATGCAGCTCACAAGTCCCCAGCACAGTAGTCTACTCTGTATTTCTTGGTTCTTTGAAGGGTGGGGGTGGAGAAGGATTTCACTATGTAGCTCTGGCTGACCTGGAGCTCAATGTGTAGATCAGGTTATCTTTGATTCTCCTCTCTCTGCCTCCCAAGTCCAGGGATTAAACAGGCATATCTCCAAGTTTAAGGTCAACATGGTCCACTGAGCCGGTTTCAGGATAGTTAGGACTCACAAAAATGGGGAAAATGGGGTGTGTATGACAATATACCCTGCTTGTAACTTGTGGTTCATAACATAGAATCCATGGATGTCGTCATTTGGAAGTGTCCAGTAGGAACACTAACAGGCTGCTCAGCCACCACATTATCCTCTTCCGAACAGATCCTGCACCAGACAGACAGTGCTTTACCCCCCTCGCTTCAGTCCCTAGCAGTACTATCCTGCTTTATTTCTCTAAGTTGACTCCACTGGGAACTAGTAGATTTATATAGTGCTTATACTTGTGTAAGTGGCTTGTTTCATAGGGTCTTCAAGGCTTATAGGTGTTGTTGCACGAGAGAGAATTTCCTTTCTTTTTAAAGACTGAATAATATTCTTTTGTGTGTCTACTCCACCTTGTGTTTCCTTATTTGATCAAGTCTACATTTTACAGTGGGGATGAAAATGAATGTAAGAGAATGTTTGAGTCTCTACTTTCAACTTAGAAATAATTATGTACTCAAAAGTATAATTGCTAGATCATGCAATCTTATTCAGTTTTTGATGCTACAACACAATACCACAGATTGGATGTCTTAATAACATTATCACACAAGCCTATCCAATATCTGATGAGGATATCTACTTTCTTGCTTTGTCTTCAATCATTATCATTTCTTCCCATAATCCCCCAGGAATGTGACAGCCTCATGATCTAGTTCATCTTCCAAAGGTCCCACCTTCAACTATCACTTCACTGTAGGCATTTTGGCTTCCATAAATCTGAGCAAGGCACAAGTATTGCACCCACTGTGTGCAGTAACACTTATCTACCTCTTGGTTTCTATTGTCCTGTGGCTAGCACAGGTGGGGCTCTGCTCCTTACCCTACTGGTGCCTTCCAAAAGGCTTCTACCAGGAGGAGTAGATAAGACACAGGAATAAGAAGAAAGCTTAAAGGACTTGCTTCCTATGAGTGCCTAGCAGTGGGGAAAACTCTAACTGTAATTCTCTTTTCTCCCTGTGGGTCACCCCTTCATTAACCAAGCATTATACCACAGTGCAAGAGCCAGCAATGGAAAACCCCTTTTCTAAGCTCCAAAGTTATGGTAATACTCACTCTTCCCTTGGTTCCCCCAGTTCCTGAGGGTGACAGATGTCTGCTGCAGCTCCCGTTGCCTAAGTTATATTGAGCATCAAGAGTGTTTTCTTCCAGACTTCTAGCACCCAGAAACTAATTGGAATCTTTATGTCCTGCTAAATAATTTCCTGGATTGAAACTCTCTACCTGAGGTATTTGACAGGGCTTCTGTTTCTGTGTTGGGGTAACCAAGTGTTGCTCTTCACTGTCTGGAAATGTGGCCAGTGACTGAGCATGAGCACTAAGACATATCTGCCTTCTTTGCAGCATCTTTATTTTTGATCCACAGCTGGTTGAATTCATGAATGAAGTTGGCTGAATTCAAAGCCAGAGAACACAACAAAGTCAGTTCTGTACCTTCTCCAGGTTTTGACCTTGACAAAACTCTACATATTGGAAACCTTGTTTTTGTTTTTTGTTTTTTGTTTTTTGTTTTGTTTTTTTTTTCAGAGTAACCTAGGTATATTCACTAGTCGACTCTTTACATATTAACTCTGTACTCATTTGTGAATTTAAAGCTAACTGAATCCTACTTAAGGAAGACTAAAATTCATGTAAACCTATCAAATTTAAATAAGTATGGGTTTTTAAAAGTCCTGGTTTTATTTTGACCATTAAAAATTCTAAATAAGAGATGTGAGGAAGAACCTACTATGAGAAACTGGCTGGCTTAGATCTCTTTGAGGTAAAACAGGGACTAGTGTCCAACTTGCAGAGGGTAATTCAGGACCAGGTCCTGAAGTCATAGACAATAGGACATCCAAGTGTGGACTTAGGAAAAGAAGGTTCCAGAAGAGTGACAATACAAGCTGAACAAAAATAAGAATGCTGTATTATATAAGCTCTCATTGCCAGTTAAAATTTGTTATTGCACTCTATCATCCAGTTCCTCCTCCCACTCCTGTCATCAACTGTCCCCTGAATGACAATCCTCTCCTCCATTCTCCACAATGACAGGCATTTACTAACCTGATGGTATGCAGGGTTGCATACTTACCTGTCCCCACCAAGGATTCCCTTCCCATCCACATCTCTGTTATCTGTCCATGTATTTATTCTCGTTTCCCAATCTAGTTTTACAAAAGAGAGCTATAAAAAATGAGCCAATAATGCATACGTAGCCTACAATGGGTAGAGCATCTGGGCCTCATAGTTGAGGATCACTAGCACCATAAAAAGATAAATACATAAATACAAAGGGAAGCCCATGAAATGATGAGGAAGGAAACAAAATTACCTATCTGGAGAGTAACTAACAAAGTGCTTGAAGTGTTTAAGTTAACTTAGAAAGAAAATTTATAATATTGTGGGGTAATCTATCAAGATCAACAACCTTGACTCCAAGGTGACCCTGCATACACACACACACACACACACACACACACACACACACACGTTGAGTACACACACACAAATAAATGTATTTTAAAATTTTTAAGTGGGGGATCCAATGGGGAAAAGAAACAAATTCTTAATGGTAAAAAGATAAAGGATCAGTTAATACTGGAAAAGGTCTTTGCACATTCATTTCCTAGTAGTATTATTTGCAGCAACAAAAGGCGGAAACACTCCCAAGTTTCACAGGTAGATAAACTGACAGAGAAAACGTGGCATGCATAGATCATGGCATGCTTCTCTGTCTTCAAAAGGTAAGACATTCTAGCACACGCTACAGCATGGATGAACTGGAGGACTTATACAAGTGAAATATTCCCGCCATGAAGGTTTGCATGCTGTTGGATTCCATGTATGTGAGGTTTCTAGAGTGTTTAAATTCATAGAAACAGATAGTAGAATACTGGTTCTTAGGGGCAAGGAGGGAGAAATAGGGCAGTGATTGCTTAACTGATAGGGTGTTTCAGTTAAAAAATAATAATAATTCCATGACTGGATGGAGATGATGATTACCCAGCAAGTGAATGCTTAGTGTTCCTGAACTGTTGCCCTGGTTAGCTCTTGCCAATTTGACATAAGCTAGAGTCATTTGAGAAGGTACCTCAACTGAGAAAATTCTCCTACTAGATTGGTCTATGGACAAGCATGTGGGGCCCTTTTTTTGATTAATGATTGATGTAAGAGCCCCATTCACTGTGTACAGTGTCACTCCTCTGGCCTAGTGGTTCTGAGCTGCATAACAAAGCAAGCTGAGCAAGCCGTAGGAAGCAAGCCAATAAGCATTGTTCATCCATGGCCTCTGTTCTAATTCCTGCAACCAAGTTCCTGGAAGCACCACCCTCTCACACCAATAAAAGGCTACTCTCACCTTATGAGATCACACTAAGTCTATTCTTCCATTTTAGTCCACTTACTTATTTCTTATGCCTTCGATTCCTGCCCTGACTTCCCTCAGTGGTGGAATGTGACTGGAGACTTATGACAAAATAAACTCTTCTCCAAATTGCTTCTGGTTGTGGCAGGCACAATGTTATTATGCACTGTGTAAAGATTATTCGTGTATTATTCAAATGCTGATTTCTGTGCCCCCATTTCTAGTTGCAATCTTTAATCTGAGGAGATCTGTCTCAATGTTGTGATATTGCTTCCCAATTATTCCCTGATTGGTTAATAAAGAAGCTAGTCAGCCAATGACTGATCCAGGAAGAGAATAGGGCAGGAAATCCTCCCTGCCAGAGGATGGAGAGGAAGAGAGAGAAAGAGGTGATTCTTCAGGAGGAAAGTCCAGGAAACAATGTTAGAAAATATCTTGAGCCCAGGGAGGCAAATGTCACAGGAATTTTTACTGAGAGGTTGCCAGACTAGTTTAGAGGATTAAAATAGAGTAATACTGCTCAGTTGTTATGCCCTTAAAGCTTGCTAAATAAATATAATAGTCCAGTCTCAATTATTTGAGAACTATCTGGGTTAAGAGAGAAACACACTGATAAAATTGTCACTAGAAAAACCATTGAGTGTTCAGAGCTTAGTGAGTTATTATTTCCGAAGCTTGGAAGATAATGCTGAGAGAAATCTAAACAATGGAGGCCTGGCTTGTGAGGTTTGAAAGAGAATTAAAGATTCTACTTGGTCTGTTTGTGTGATATTTTGTGTTAAGAATCTGTGGTTCTATTCAACTGTAGCATAAGAGTCAACTGTGAATAACAAGAGACCATGGAAATAAAACCTTTGCTTTTCTGAAACAATTGATTCTGGTCAGCTAGAGCTGAAATATCAGCTGGGATTAGAAAGAGACCAACATCATCAAGAAGAAATCTGGGAAGTATTTATTCAGGGTGAACATATAGAAGTCATGATCCAAAAGCATTCAAAACAAGGCTGCACCTTGTTTTGAAAGCTGAACTTGGTAAAGCGTAGGCATTTCTTAGGTGGTACTGGCTTTGAAGACATGAAGGGATCATGGAAAGAAACTGTGATTTGTCCCTGTATGGGAAGGCTGACGTTTCTGAGGAGAAGCCATGAAAGTCCATTTGTGAAGTTATAACCTCAGTTGCAAGTAGAAACCCCAGGATTGAAGGGGTCATGGACAGAAGTTGATGCCTGACCCCATTTGACAGGGTCAGAGTTCTTGCAGAGATCCCAAGGTGAGGCTACTGATGAAGTGCAGCACAATTCCTGTGGAGAACCCAATAGTTTGGAGATGCCAGTACCATGGACCATGGACAACCTCCAAAGACAGCAGCATGTGCAGAGTAGAACTAGCCTAGGAGACAAGCTGTGTGCTGCCCGCCAATGGCAAAGCTAGAGAAATGGAGTCCTTTGGGGGTCCAGAAAATCATGAATGAGTCCAAGATGTTAAGCACAAGATTCATTTCACTTTTTTGCACATACACATAAATTGAAGTCATCTTAAACAATGACTTCCTTTTATACTGTTGGACTTGGGTTTTGCTCCCATCTAATAATGACTAAGCCCTGGCTCTTTTAAAATAAGATGTATGTAACTTATTTTGTGATTTTTTACAGGGCTCATAGTTAAGAGGAGACTTTGGAAATTTAGAGAGACTTTGGATATTTTAGAGAAGCTTGGAACTCTTCAAGAGATTTGAGATATTTTAAAGAGCCTGAACTTTTTAAGTGTTTAGATTTTGAAGATTATGGAACCGTTAAAACTTGAAATGTTTTACATTATGACATTAATATTTATATGAGCTATTGGAGATGAACAAGAAAGGAAAGGTTATGGCTTAACAGTGTGTCTAGTTGATAAGGGCCAATTGTCCTGGCTAGTTTTTTGTCATTTTGACACAAGCTAGAGTTATTTGAGAAGAGAACCACAACTGAGAAAATACTCCCACTATGGCCAGTGGGCAAGCCTACAAGGTACTTTTTTGATTGATAACTAATGTAAGAGGGCCCAGCTCACTGTGGGTGGGGCCAGTCCTTGGCAGGTGGTCCTGGGTTGTATAAGGAAACAGGCAGGGTAAGCAATAGGAGCAAGCCAGTAAGCAGTAAGCAACCTCAACGGTCTGTGCTTCAGTTCCTGCCTCCTACTTCCTAGTTGAGTTCCTGCCCTGATTTCCCTCCCTGATAGACCATGCACCTGAGAGTTGTAAGCTAAACCAAACCCGTTCTTCCTCAAGTTGCATTTATTTGGTCATGATCTTTATCACAGAAAACAAAACAAAGTTTAAGACAACTATATTTTTTAAAATGATTAAATAGAACATTTTAAAGTACATGCATTTTGCTGCAATTAAAATAAAGAAAATGATTTCTAAAAAACAAAAAACAAAACAAAAAACTTTGACTCTGTGGTTTACATAGCTCATTTTCTTTCTTTATTTCAATTTATTTATTATCTATATAGTATTTCTGCCTACATGCCAGAAGAGGGCATCAGATTCCCATATAAATGGCTGTGAGCCACCTTGTGGTTGCTGGGAATTGAACTCAGGACCTCTAGAAGAACAGCCAGTGCTCTTAACCTCTGAGCCATCTCTCCAGCCCCTTTTTCATTTTTTTAGGCAATAGCTCATGCAACTCAGTTAAGCCAAAAACACATTGTAAAGTTGCATTTCAGATCCTTCTGCCTCCCACGTGCTGGAATTACAGGCTGAGTAGCTGAATGGAACCAAAAGTCCTAAACAAAGTATCTTCCATATTGCAAAGTTATGGAGAAAGTAATATTCAAAGAGGAATTGCCATGAAAAATTTTATTCAATCGACAAACATCAATCAAGTGAGGGAGAGTCTTGAGAGAAACCAAAAATCTTTGAAGATCCTATGTCTCCTATGTGCTAACTTTACAGACACGAACCACAATGAAACTGTATAATGTTTTTCTTTTTAAATTAACCCAATCAAAGCCCTCTGTGATCAATTAGTCTTCACAATGCTTGGGGCTGTGTTTCAGTCTTCTTGGGGATAGTACCTGTCACTCTATAAAACTAGAAGCCCACCATTTTCTGCATTACAGAGCACCGAATGTCAAGACTGGTGGGAAACAAAACAAAACAAAAAAGAAAAAAAGCCAAGCCTTTCAACAAACACACTGAACGACAGTCTTGGGTCCAAACTGGAAAGTGCTTTTTTCGCCCTCTTCCTGCCTTTGCTCCCACAGGCCGAGGCATCGATGCCTGCTGCTCCAGACTTTTCCCTCCATAGGGTGGGATGTTTCCTCACACAGTCAGTGAGAGGAAGAGGTGGACAGAAAGTAGGGGTGGCCCCTGGGCAGTGGGGCTCTTTGGGCAGGCAGGAGCTTGTGTGAGCGGCAGCCAGAAGTCCCCTGAGAGAGGACTGTACAGGGGGAAGAATGGCAGGCTGGGTCGGGGCCCTGCAGATAAGGATCTTGTCTCCTTGCTCCCTTTCCTTGTTCCTCAGTGCTGGCTGCTAGGGCTGGCCCACCCTGGCCTTTTAACTGTCAGGGAGCCAATGCCAAGCACTGGGCCAAATCATCGTTCATGACATGTGAGTTGTGTGTGTTCCAAATTGGCCTTCCTGCCTTTCTGCAAGAAAAACAAACTTGAGCTGGACCCCAACAAACATGACAGGAAAAATAACAGCTCTTGGGGAAGGCTGATACCAAAAACGGCTGCTGTCCCCACCCCCAGGCCAGCCCTTGCTGAAGAAAAGAGTGGGTCTTCATCTCCCAGGCCTGGAGGCCTTCATGAATAGTGTGTACAACAATGTGATTGTCCTTCTTAGTGACCTGTGGAGGCCAGAGTGAGAAGCCCTGTGCAAACCCCACCTTATCTCCAAAAGGCACCAAGCCCATTCTACAGAAGCATAAATACAGGCTGAACACTCCTTGCCTAAAATGCCTGGGACAAGAAGTGGTTTGGATTTTGAGGGTGTTTTGTTTTGTTTCGGTTGGTAGTTTGTTTCAAACCCTGGACTATATGTATATGCATAATGAGATATCTCCTTTGAGATAGGAACAAGGTCTAAACACAAAATTTATTTCTGTTTCATGCACATTACTTTATAATAAACGTCTTAGCCAGTATCCTATTGCTCTGAAGAGACATCAAGACTGTGGCAGCTCTTATAAAAGAGAGCATTTACTTGGGATTTGCCTACAGCTCCAGAGGTTAATCCATTGTCATCATGGTGAACAACATGGCCACGTGCAGACAGACATGGAGGCTGAGAGTTCTATACCCAAATCTGCAGGCAGCAGGAAAAGAGAGACTATAGGCTTGGAATGGGCTCTTTGAAACCCCAAAGCTCACCCCAGTGACACACTCCCTCCAACAAAGCCACACTTTCTAATCCTTTGAAATGGTGCCACTCTCTAAGTAGTCAAATCTATAGACCTATGGGGACCTTTCTTATTCATATGGCCACAATGAAAAAAATTTTTTAAAGTATTTTGAATAATACTTTTAAATACTTGGTATGACACCTTCTACCTGAGATGCGGTATTGGCGTTGAACCAACTTCTGATGTAAGAGTGTGTGGGCCTTAGGATTTTCAGATTGAGGATGCTCAACTCGTATATGACACTGGCTCTAAAATGATGAAGCCACAGAGCTCACTCATGGCTGTCACTACCTAACTCTACAGTTCCTGCTTTTTGTTTTCCTAGCTGTTGTCTTAATTACTTTTCCTGTCTCTAATAAACCACTCTGACAAAAGCAGCTTAGGGGAGGAAGAGTTATTTCAGCTCACAATCCTGCTTATAGTCCATCGTTGCAGGGAAGTCATAAAAGTGGGAGCTCAAGACAGCTAGTTGCCTTGCAGTCATAGTCAAGAAGCCGAGAGGAAAGGATATGTGTGTGCATTCTGTTCAGCTGGCTTTCTCTGTTGGCTGGTTCTCTGTTGTATACAGTATTCTTTGTTCAGGAAATGCGCCCCTGCACAGTTAAGGTGCATTTTCCCACATCAATTGATAGAACCTAGACTGTCCTCCACTGGTTCTCCAGATGAGTCTAGATTCTATCAAGTTGGCAACATCAACTATCACTTTACATTAGAAAAGCTGAGAGTTAGCCCTGTGGTGGTGGCTCACAACGTTAATCCCAGTACTCTTCAGGCAGAAGCGGGCTGATCTCTATGAGTTTAAGACCAGCCTGGTCTACAGAATGAGTTCCAGGACAGCCAAGACTACACCCTGTCTTTTTAAAAAAAAGCTGACAATTCACAATGAACTCTGTCATTGGGTTCACTTTTCGGGTAATATGCTAGAGGCTCTTTAGTGAAAATTACATATGTATGTGTGTGTGTGTGTGTGTATGTGTGTGTATGTGTGTGATATACATATATTAAAACATATATATGTATATTAAACATATATATACCAAAACAATAGCATGAAACATTGGTGTACTGTTACTAATTTTGAAAGATGCTCTTTTATCAGAATTATAAGGCTTCTACTGCCAGACTCCTAAGAGGAATATTTCACAGACTGAGGATTTAGTGAGCTGCTCATTCCTGATATTTGAAATAAAAATAAGTGACAAAAACTTCAGTGTTGCCTGTCCAGACTACACCAGTAAAATTTTCAAAAGAAAATGTAAAATTCTGTTTTGTGCTATTTTTTATTGAAAAATTGTATATATCAACCCCTGTATTCACTTGTTTATTTGTGTTTTGTTTTGTTTTGATTTTGAGAGAGGCACTCCCCATTATGTAGCTTGACTGTCCTGGAACTCATTCTATAGGTTAGACTGCCCTTGAACTCACAGAGATCTGCCTGCCTCTTCTTCCCAAGTGCTGGCATTAAAGATGTGCACCACCACCACCTAGCTCCTCAACTCTTTGTAAGTGGCCTGTGTAACATTTTTTTAATGACACTGAACTGGGCAGTAACTCATTTGGTAGAATGCTTGCCTAGCATGTAGGAAGATATGAATAACTTTCCCATCACTACATAAAACAGGATATGATAGCTTAAACTTCAAAATCATCCTCCACTACACAGTGAGTTCAAGTTCAGACAAGGAAACCTGAAACCTTGCCCCAAAATTAAAAAAAAAAAAAACTTTAAAGGGAAAAGTTGAGGTAATATTAATATATCAAATCCAGCAATATGAAATGGTGATAATACCTTGCATACTATTGACTATTTCCACAAAAATAAGACTTGTTGAGTGTTCAAAAGTCAATTAGCCAGCCAACAATTAACTACTAAACTAAACTACTTGATGATTAAAATAACTGAAGTAAGGGAAAATCATATGAGAATCTCAATATATATAGGAAAAATAGTTACAAGACTCTGTATCTATTATTGGCTTAAAAAAAGAGAAGAAAATTATTGAAATCTGGCTAGTCTGACAACCTGAGTTTGATTTCAGAGCCTCTGTAAAAGCAGAGAGAACCAACTCCATAAAGATGTCTTCTGACTGACACACATATACCATGACATGTATACACCCTCCATATCAAACATACACAGTACTAATGATGATGATATTTAAAATATAAAACTCAATAAGCCATTCACATATTCCCACAAAAGTACTTGCAAGCATACACAGTATGATTGTTCAAACCTGCCTTCTGCAAATGGAGTGGGAGAAGATCCCCTGCTGTCTTTGCTCTGTTCAGCACTGGAAAATTAACATGAATAGCAAAGCAGGGGAAAGGGAATCATGTGAAAGTCATCTTCATTGGAAAATAAGAAATGCAGGAATTATGTTCAGCAAATTGTGAAAATAACATTAAAAGAAATTGAAGATACTCTTTCAGAATTAGTAAATTTAGTTAATATTGGCACGAATACAAATAAAATACTCAGATATTAGGGATGTACTTTCCCTCAAAAATTTTTTGTGTGTTTTGGAATGAGACAAGAAAGGTTTAAGTAAATAAGATTTATTTAAAATGGCTTAATGACTGTTGACATTGGAGATAGGTTTGTGTTTGTCTCCCACAGTATTTATTTCATGTGTTTGAAATTTTTATAATGCAAGGTTTGGTAAAAAAATAAAATTAAATAAGCCAGGTGGTGGTGGCACAGGCCTTTAATCCCAGCCCTTAGGAAGCAGAGGCAGGCAGATTTCTGAGTTCGAGGCCAGCCTGGTCTACAGAGTGAGTTTCAGGACAGCCAGGGCCACACAGAGAGAAACCCTGTCTCAAAAATAAACAAACAAACAAATAAATAAATTTAGATAAAGATGAACTTGACTGCTGGATAAGGTCAGCAAACTAGAATCTACTCCACTCTTCTACATTAGTAAAAGAACTACAGCTGGCAGGGTGACTCAGCAGGTAAATCACTGGCTTGATGACTTAAATTTGATTCCTGGATCATACAGTGGAAGGAGAGAATAATTCCTGAAAGTTGTCCTCTGATCTTCACATGCACACACACATGCACATTGAATACGTGTAATATACATATCACAAATATACATACATACCATACAAATATATGCAGGCACACATATTACATATACACATCACACATACATCATACATACACATCTCACAAACACATAACAGATTATATACATTCATGCCATACAGATACATGCAGATACACATCACACACATTATATATAAATCATACACATAAACCACATACACATCACACACATACATTACGCATGCATCATACAATACGTATCACACACTAGCAAGACACGTGCAGACACACATCGCATACATAAACACAACATACACATATTACATACATACCACACACATATACAGATCACACATGTCCAGACACATATATACATATCACCCATCACACACACATATAAATATATATCACACACATCCACATCATACACAATAATAAATAGCAGCTAAGAAGCTTGGATTTTAGTGCAGCATTTGTTTTTTATTTTTATTTTTTTCTGGAGCAAGGTTTAAATAGACTTTATTGTTACAAAGGGGGACCCCACCAAGCAGAACCAATATATGTGGTCCCAGCTGTCACCATGGAGACATCAAGAGGTCATGATTGCAAAAGAGGTGACTGGAATTGAATAACATGATCCCATGGAAGGCCAGCCAGGAATGCAGGAAGCATGATCAAGGTGGGCTGGCAAGAGTGGTCTAGTCAACGGATGAGGGAAAGACATCTCCCTTCACTCCTGCTTCTTGTAGCTCTCCAGGTGTGACAGGACCCAGCCCACAGGCAGAAGGCAACACACAAAGCAGGAAGTGAGCCCAATGGTGATATCCAGGACCCTGAGCTGCTCCTACAGCTTCGAGTGGACCTGAGCCCTCAGCACCATGGGCCGCCAGGCCGAGCTGGTCAGGCTCTTCAGCAGCAGCGACATCAGGACAGATATGGCGGCACAGAATGACCAAAGACAAGGACCTAGTGTAGCATTTATAATACATCGAAACCTATCAAAGAGCTGAGTGTATTCTTGAAAGGAACCACAAGATAGTTCCACAGAAGACTGTTAACATTATTCAGGGAGATAGAAACATGAGTGAATGAATGACAAAATAAAAGCGCTAAGGACAGACAGCCTGCAAATTCTTCTCAGAATACTGGAGATTGAACCTAGCCCCTTGGGCATACTAAGCAAACTCTACCACTGGGCTACATCACAACCCTATTTACTTTTGATTTTGAACTAAGATCTTACTAACTTTCCAAGGCAGCCCTTAAACTTAGGATCGTCCTGCCTCGGCCTCTAAAGCGGGTGAGGTTTAGTTCTGAATCACCAAGCTTATTAAGATATATTTTTAAGTTAATTCGTAATAATTTTGCATGTTTATGGGGTAGTGTGGTGATTTTATACGTGTGGATTACATGTAATGATCATGCGAAGGCAAGTTAGATTTATTCTCCGTTAACATACTCACCATCCTTCTGTACCAGGAGCATCAAGTCCTCTCCTGCTTCTCTGTAAAGCCTATAATAAATTGCTGTGCTGTGTAACACTAGCGCTTGGTCCTCCTCTCTACCCACATCTTGTTACTTAACATCTGATCCCTCTCAATTGTCCTATTGCACATCCTCCAGTGACCACTATTCTCTCCACTTCTAGGAAATCAACTTTTACAGTTGAAGTATTTTAACCAAAACAGCACATAGTAGTACATACCTGTAATCCCCAAAATTGAAAGGTTGGGGCAGGAGGATCAAGAATTCAAGGCCAGCCTTAGCTAGATAATGAGTTCCCAAAAATATACGTATATTTCAACAAGATAAGAGAGGTAAAAAAAAAAACCATACCTTTACCAGCTGTCAAGAATTATGATGAGTCTGCCATAAGCAAGCTAGTCAAAGACGTAAAGACAAGAGCATTAGGCCAGGCTAGACCGGACATCCAAAGCTAGTCCCTCTCATACCCAACCCCCACCACACAGAATCAAGGAAACATTTCCCTACTGAAACACAACAGAACAATCTCCAATCCATATGTGGAGAAATTACACCTGGCCCCAACTCAGCATATTCAAAACTAGATTCCAACATTTTTTTTCATCGAAATAGAAAGCCCAGCAGGGTCACACACACCAGTAATCCCACTACTTGGAAAGCTAAGCAAGAGGATTCCTTCAAGTTTAGAGCCAGCCTATGCTACACAGCGAGCACCAGAGATCCAATGTACATAAGAAGATCTTATGTAAAAAACAAAAAATCGAAGGGTTGAAGGCACAAAAATGTGAAAGGAAGAACAAATGTATAGAAGGTGGCACAGGAAAATGGTTTCATGGCGTTCAGTAAGAAGCATGTTACAAAATAAAGAAAAAATATGTGCTGAACTTCACTGAAATAAGAATGTGTACTTATCTAAATACTGTGTGGAAGGCTGGAGAGATGGTTCAGTGGTTAGAGCACCACTTGCCATTACAGAGGACTCACATTGGGCAGCTTACTATTGCCCCTAACTGCAGCTCTAGGGACTCAACGCCCTCTTCTGGCCTCTATGAGCACTGCAGTCAGGTGCACACTGCCCTTCCCCCCAACACACACACACACACACACACACACACACACACAGACAAACACACACACAAATAAATAAATAAAATACTAAATTAATGAAATTACAAGTCAGATATTAAAAGCTTCTTGTAACATACATATGCAAACATGAAGGATCCAGATAAATAATAGAAGAATTCCAAACAAGAACAAAAACATAAATGATAGAAAAGAAGCATATTTAATGGACATTAACACATTAAATGGCAGAAAATGGGCATCTGTAAATGTGCTCATGTCATAAGTAGTTATGGAAGTATGAACTCAAATTGCAATGGTGGGCTGGATGATGGATGGCTTAGTGGTAAGTGCACTTATACATGGGCTTAACAACCTGAGCTCAGTCATCAGTCACTTCCAAGAGTTGCCCTCTGCTCTGCAGGTGTGCTGTGACACACATACACAAACACACACTAAATTTTAATGCCGATTATTAAACAATAATTTTGGCAGGGACTGTGAAGAATACAGGCCTCCCGGTAACTCTGGGGCAGCATAAACTGACCCAGCATTTAATAAACTAATGACATTGTTTGTCACAGTAGCCTCAAAGATTTTCCTCTCAGGACCTTATAACACTCTTAAGGAACAATGGCTCACTCTGCCTGGGCCACTGGGATCCATAACCAAATAGCGCTGGGAGAAAGCTAGCCTCACAGGAGTGTAGAAGAGCCCCTGAGAGGAGGTAAGAGGACTAACACTGCTCAGCAGGACTCATCAGGAATCCATGGGACACAGGGACTAAGGAACAGACAGGAGGAAGGAGCCTTCTGGTTTCCATCTGTGGCTGGAGACCTCTGCCTGGGCCACCAGGGCTCCATAGCCAAATAGCACTGGGAGAAAGCTAGACTACCAGGAGTGTGGGCAAGCCTGTCTGCTCAGAGGGACCCACCTGGAATACCCAGGACTCAGGGACTGAGGAGTGGTCTTCTGATTTCTTTTGGAGGCCGGGGAGCAGATCCTGTGACACAGGGCTCCATACTCAAATAGTGCCAGGAGAGAGCTGGTATCCCAGGAGTGCCGACATACCTTCAAGCAGAGGCAAGACCACCACTTCTGTTCAAATTCACTGGAGCAAGAGGGACCCTTGCAGAGCCATCAGGACACAGGAACCAAGGGACATCTGGGGATTAGAGCCTTCTGATTTCTGTCTGCACCCCAGAGCTGACCCTGTACCATAGCTCTCCAAACCCAAATTCCTATCAGAGAGAACTGGTCTTCAAGGAGTATTCACACCTAGGCTTGCAGGAAAGACAAGCCACAGTCAGAGAGAATAAGACCAGCTAACACCAGAGATAACCAGATGGAAAGGCAAGGGCAAGAACATAAGGAACAGAAAGCAAGGTTACTTGGCATCATCAGAACCCAGCTCTCCCATCACAGCAAGACCTGGATACCCCAATACACCAGAAAAGCAAGACTCAGATTTAAAATCTCATCTCATGATGATGATAGAAGATTTTAAGAAGGAAATAAATAACTCCCTTAAAGAAATACAAGAGAACACAGGTAAACAACTAGAAGCCCTAAAAGAGGACACACAAAAATCCCTTAAAGAATTACAGGAAAGCACAATCAAACTGGTGAAATTACAGGAAAACACAAACAGATGAAGGAAATGAACAAAATCATCCAGGAACTGAAAATAGAAATAGAAACCATAAAGAAATCACAAAAGGAGACAACCCTGGAGTTAGAAAACCTAGGAAAGAGATCAGGAGTCATAGATGCAAGCATCACCAACAGAATACAAGAGATAGAAGAGAGACTTTCAGGTGTGGAATATACCATAGAAAACATTGACACAACAGTCAAAGAAAACGCAAAACGCAAAAAGCTCCTAACCCAAAACATCCAGGAAATCCAAGATACAATGAGAAGACAGAACCTGAGGATAATAGGTATAGAAGAGAGTGAAGATTCCCACCTTTAAAGGACCAGTAAATATCTTCAACAAAATTATAGAAGAAAACTTCCCTAACCTAAAGAAAGAGATGAACATAAATACACAAAAAGCCTACAGAACTCCAAATAGATTGGACCAGAAAAGAAATTCCTCTCGTCGCATTATAGTCAAAACACAAAATAAGGAAAGAATATTAAAAGCAGCAAGGAAAAAAGGTCAATTAACATATGAAGGCAGACCTATCAGAATTACACCAGACTTCTTATCAGAGACTATGAAAGCTAGAAGATCCTGGGCAGATCTCATACAGATTCTAAAAGAACACAAATGCCAGCCCAGGCTGCTATACCCAGCAAAACGCTCAATTATCATAGATGGTGAAACCAAAATATTCTATGACAAGACCAAATTTGCACAGTATGCGTCCACAAACCCAGCCCTACAAAGAATAATACATGGAAAAATGCCAACTCAAGGAGGGAAACTACACTCTAGAAAAAGCAAGAAAGTAATCATTCAACAAACTCAAAAGAAGATAGCCACATAAGCATAAAAATAACATCAAAAATAACAGGAAGCAACAATCAATATTCTTTAATATCTCTTAATATCCATGGACTCAATTCCCCAATAAAAAGACATAGACTGACAGACTGGATCCATAAACAGGACCCAGCATTTTGCTGCATCCAGGAAACGCACCTCCCTGTTAAAGAAAAACATTACCTCAGAGTAAAGGGCTGGAAAACAATTTTCTAGGCAAATGGCCCCAAGAAACAGGCTGGAGTAGTCATTCTAATATTGGATAAAATCAACTTTCAACCAAAAGTCATCAAAAAAGATAAGGAAGGACACTTCATTCTCATCAAAGGAAAAATCAGAACTCTCAATTCTGAACATCTATGCCCCGAATGCAAGGGCTCCCACATTCATAAAAGAAGCTTCACTAAAGCTCAAAGTACACTTTGCACCTCACACAATAGTAGTGGGAGGCTTCAACACCCCACTATCAACAATGGACAGATCTTGGAAACACAAATTAAACAGAGACACAGTGAAACTAACAGATATTATGAACCAAATGGATTTAACAGATATCTATAGAACATTTCATCCTAAATCAAAAGAATACACCTTCTTCTCAAAACCTCATGGTACCTTTTGAATAATGATCATATAATTGATCACAAAACAAACCTCATCAGATATAAGAAGAGTGAAATAATCCCATGCCTCCTATCAGACCACTACGGAATAAGGCTGGTCTTCAATGACAACAACAACAATACAAAGCCCACATACACAGGGAAGCTGAACAATGCTCTACTCAATGATAATTTGATCAAGGAAGAAATAAAGAAAGAAATCAAAGACTTCCTAGAATTTAAAGAAAATGAAAGTACAACATTCCGAAACCTATGGGACACAATGAAAGCAGAAGAGGAATACTCATAGCTCTGAGTGCCTCCAAAAAGAAACTGGAGAGAGCATATACTAGCAGCTTAACAGCACACCTGAAAGTTCTAGAACAAAAAGAAGCTAATACATCCAAGAGGAACAGAAGGCAGGAAATAATCAAATTAAGAGCTGATATCAACCTAGTAGAAACTAAAAGAACTATAGGAAGAATCAACAAAACCAGAAGCTGGTTTTTTGAGAAAATCAACAAGATAGATAAACTCTTAGCCAGATTAACCAGAGGCCACAGAGAAAGTATCCAAATTAACAAAATTAGAAATGAACAGGGAGATATAACAACAGATTCTGAGGAAATGCAAAAAATCATCAGATCCTACTACAAAAGCCTATACTCAACAAAATTGGAAAATCTGGATGAAATGGACAATTTTCCAGACAGATATCAAATACCAAAGTTAAATCAGGATCAGATATACCATTTCAACAGTCCCATAACCCCTAAAGAAATAGAAACAGTCATTAAAAGTCTCCCAACCAAAAAAAGTCCAGGACCAGGTGGGTTCAGTGCAGAATTCTATCAGACCTTCAAAGAAGACCTAATACCAATACTCTTCAATCTATTCCACAAAATAGAATCAGAGGGAACACTACCCAATGCATTCTATGAGGCCACAGTTACACTGATACCAAAACCTCACAAAGACCCAACAAAGAAAGAAAACTTAAGACCAATTTCCCTTATGAATATCGATGCAAAAATACTCAATAAATTTCTCACAAACTGAATCCAAGAACACATCAAAATAATCATTCACTATGATCAAGTAGGCTTCATCCCATGGATACAGGGATGGTTCAACATTCGGAAATCCATCAATGTAGTCCTCTATATAAACAAACTGAAAGAAATAAACCACATGGTCATTTCATTAGATGCTGAAAAAGCATTTGACAAAATTCAATATCCCTTCATGGTAAAAGTCTTGGAAAGATCAGGAATTCAAGGAGCATACCTAAACATAGTAAAAGCAATATTCAGCAAACCAATGGCCAACATCAAACTAAATGGTGACAAGCTTGAAGCAATCCCACTAATATCAGGGATTAGACAAGGCTGCCCCCCTCTCCCTGTCTATTCAATGTAGTACTTGAAGTTCTAGCTAGAGCAATCAGACAACAAAAGGAGCTCAAAGGGATACAAATTGGAAAGGAAGAAATCAAACTATCACTATTTGCAGATGATATAATGGTATACTTAAGTGACCTGAAAAACTTCCCCAGAGAATAGCTACAGGTGATAACAACTTCAGCAAAGTAGCCGGACAAAAAATTAACTCAAGCAATTCAGTAGCCTTCCTATACTCAAAGGATAAACAGTCTGAGAAAAAAAATTAGGGAAATGACAACCTTCACAAATGTCACAAACAATATAAAGTATCTTTGTGTGATTCTAACCAAACAAGTAAAAGATCTGTATGACAAGAACTTCAAGTCTCTGAAGAAAGAAATCAAAGAAAACCTCAGAAGATAGAAAGATCTCCCATGTTCATGGATTGGCAGGATTAATATAGTTAAAATGGCCATCCTGACAAAAGCAATCTACAGAATCAATGCAATCCCCATCAAAATTCCAACTCAATTCTTCATAGACTTAGAAAGAGCAATTCTCAAATTCATATGGAATAACAAAAAACCCAGGATAGCAAAAACTATTCTCAACAATAAAAGGACTTCTGAGGAAATCAGCAGCCCTGACCTCAAGCTGTACTACAGAGCAGTAGTGATAAAAAACTGGATGGTATTGGTACAGAGACAGGCAGATAGATCAATGGAATAGAATTGAAGACCCAAAAATGAACCCACACACTTATGTTCACTTGATCTTTGACAAAGGAGCTAAAACCATCCAGTGGAAAAAAGACAGTATTTTCAACAAATGGTGCTGGTTCAACTGGTGGTCTACATGTAGAAGAATGCGAATTGATCCATTCCTCTCTCCCTGTACAAAGCTCATGTCCAAGTGGATCAAGGACCTCCACATAAAACCAGATACACTGAATCTAATAGAAGAGAAGGTGGGGAAAAGTCTCGAACACATGGGCACAGGGGGAAAGTTCCTGAACAGAACACCAATGACTTATGCTCTAAGATCAAGAATTGACAAATGGGACCTCATAAATTTACAAAGCTTCTGTAAGGCAAAGGACACTGTAAATAGGACAAAATGGCAACCAACAGATTGGGAAAAGATCTTTACCAATCCTAAATCAGATAGAGGGCTAATATCCAAAATATACAAAGAACTGAAGAAACTAGACTCTAGAGATCCAAATAACCCTATCAAAAAATGGGGAACAGATCTAAACAGAGAATTGTCAACTGAGGAAACTCGAATGACTGAGAAGCACCTAAAGAAATATTCAACATCCTTAGTCATCAGAGAAATGCAAGTCAAAACAACCCTGAATTTCCACCTCACACCAGTCAGAATGGCTAAGATCAAAAACTCAGGTGACAGTAGATGTTGGTGAGGATGTGGAGAAAGAAGAACACTCCTCCATTGCTTGTGGGATTGCAAGCTGCTACAACCTCTCTGGAAATCAGTTTGGCTGACCCTCAGAAAAATGAACATAATACTACCTGAGGACCCAGCGATTCCACTCCTGGGCATATACCCAGAAGATGCTCCAACAGGTAATAAAGACACATGCTCCACTATGTTCATAGCAGCCATATTTATAATAGCCAGAAGCTAGAAACAACCCAGATGTCCCTCCACAGAGGAATGGATACAGAAAATGTGGTACATTTACATGATGGAATACTACTCAGCTATTAAAAACAATGACTTCATGAAATTCGCAGACAAATGGATGGAACCTGAAAATATCATCCTGAGCAAGGTAATGCAGTCACAAAAGAATGAACGTGGTATGTACTCACTGTTAAGTGGTTATTAGCCCAAAAGTTTGAAATACCCAAGAGTCACTTTGTAGCAACAGTAGGGCTGAGTGTGAGGTCCCAGATGGAGGACTTGGAGAAGGGTCTGAAGGAGCTGTGGGAGTTTGCATCCCCAGGGAGGCAGCAACAGTAGCAACCTGCTTGACCCCTCGATACTCCAAGAGACTTTTCCATCAACCAAAGAATACACATGGAGGGACCGATGGTGCTGGCCACATTTGTGGCAGAGGAGGGCCTTGTTAGCCATCAGGGGGAGGAGAGGCCCTTGGGCCTGAGGGTGTTAGATGCTCCAGTATAGGGTAATGCCAAAGAGGGAAGACAGTAGTGGGTGGGTGGGGTGGGAGGGTAGGGGAATACCCTCATAGAGTCAGGGGGAGGGAGAAAGGGCTAGGGTGGTTCCAAAGGGGAGACCTGGAAAGGGGGAAACATTTGAAATGTAAATAAAATATCAAAAAATTAAATAAATAAAGTAAAAATTTAAAAAAAATAAAGAAACAATGGCTCAAAAGAACATATTTTGTGTGGAGTGCTTCTTTGCTAGGGCCTCAGTAACAAATTCCACAGGCCCAGTGGCCTCAACCATCACATTTCTGTTGGGCCGGTCGTGCAGGCTAAAAGTCCATCATCACATGCATCAGAATAGTTCTCTTCTGAAGCTTCTCTTCCTGGCTTGCAATTAGATGTCTTGTCCATGTGTACCCATAAGGGTTTCTCTGTGTGAGCTCACACTCTGGATTCCCCAAAACATAAGTAAAGATAAAACAATTAAATCTCAAACTTGAAAAAAAAACATCATTGAATGAACTCAGGAACATAGAACAGAAAGCCTTACATACATACACCTTCATGCAGTGGAATGTAGCTTTTTAAATACATAAGGAAACCTTTGCTCCAATGTACAGCCTTCAGGGTTTGGCCCACACATTAACCATGACTACAAACTCATCAGCAGGAACAGTTAGTTTTATTAAATTAAGATTAGCTGTTAGTTTCCAGTTTAAAAGTTTTAAACCAAAGCTATGTTTTGGATCTGCTGTACAATCCTCAGAGTTCCTTTGTCCTGCTCTGGAGAATGACTTAGTATGTTCTCTGTGCGGGGATTCATGGCTGTCCCTGTTCCATTGACCTGGATCTGGTATGCCTACACCGGGAAGGGGGGGCAGTCTAGGCTTGAAGATGCTATTCAGGTCCCTCCCGTTCATCCTGTGGATAAAGAGGCCCAAGTCATTAGTTCTTTTCTGAACACATTAACTCCCATTCACTGCTGTTTGGCTGTGCTGTGCTTACATTAAATCTGACTTGCATTAAAATGTACCTTTCCCACAGTAGGGAATTTTTCTATTTTAATTTACATGTAATAATGTTAATTTATTAGTAAAGCATCTGAGAACAATTTTAATCTTTGTCTTTAATGCCATGTGTCAATCATGTTGGAAACTACTTATTAATATCATAAATATGAAGCATTTTCTAACTCTTGTAGCAGTGCTGGTTCTATAGACTATTGTAATTCATTGACATTTCATGCATAAGGTCTGTGGCAATGCAGGTTAGCTTCCTTGTAGCACAGCCAGATATGCTATGTGGCCATAAGCACATCTGTACTCTTCTAAAAGACCATGGACGCTGGGCTGTGAGGTACTGGGCTGAGGGGATTTGTTGCTTTTGTTATTGTCTTCATTTCACTTATTTTCCTGATTATCCTTGTAGCAAATATGCATTAATTCAACCTTTTCTTTAGTTCTAAATAAATGTTTTTTTGTTTGTTTGTTTTTTATTTTGTTTGTTTGTTTTTAGTTTTTAATCTAGCTGCTGAGTGTTTTGAAAGAAATCTTTGCCTTTCCACAATAAAAAAGCAAGCCTGCCCCTCCCTGGCCTCTTGTCTTCTCTTGCGTTTCCCTTCCAACCTTGGTCCTGGCCTCTCTCAGAAGCTTCTATCATCAGAGGTCAAATGTTGTATTGTATTATAATCTGCCAATTCTGCCTCCAGAACTTTGAACCCAAATAAATCTCTTTTTTATATAAAGTTCAAAGTCTTAAATGTTTTGTTTTGACAATAACAAAAACAACAAAACCACACCATAAAGGTGACTCACATAGGGAATAGACCACCAAAGGATGAAGTCCCAGAATCTCTCATTCTCCAGGAGATGGAGTCCTGGAAACCTCTTGAATCTGTCTTCATGTAGAGATATGCTGTCTTGGTAGGTATTAGTAAAAACAACTAACCACACAGATGCCTATTTGGAAAAGCCAGCTGATTATATCTGTTTCAGACGGCTGGAGTATCTACTCAATAAAACCCAGTGGGTGGGTGTGAGTAGTCACCTAGGGAACTTTGAGATATTCCACCAGGGTCCCCTCCCACCTCCGAGCACATGGGTACCCCTCCCTCTTGGAAGAAACAGGTTCACATAGGCTGGAAGGGAGGGGCCCCTGCTACCTCATTCCCTAAAGACCAATCAGTTTTAAAGTCACACTGTTCTGCCAATCACATTGTGCCTAGTGGCTGCTGCTCTAAAATCCATATATAAGGTCCCTGAACGGGCCACGCATGGTCACTTTCCTATCTTGGTATGCAGAGCGACCTCAGCATGCTGAATTAATAAATTCCTCTTGCATTTTGCATCAATCCCCAACTCCATGTGTTCACTTGGGGGTCTCTGGTAAGTTAAGGCTCTCTAGAGTCTTACAGGTGGAGTTTGTTTGTTTGTTTTGAAGGTTAGTTGCAGAACAGATATGAAATCATATCAATGAAATTTTTATACTCTATAATGATAAAATCTGCTGGTCCAATTTGAACTCTAAATAGATTGCTTAGCTACATGCAATTTTGTAATGTTATGCAGTAGACACTAGGAAAGTACTGATTCACTATGTACAAAGATCATCCAAATGTTAACACATCTCATTGTGTGTATTTAGGAAACACATTTGTAATCACCACTATGCTACAGCACCAGTGAGCCTTCAATCGTTGGGGTGGGGGGTGGATTAGGGGGATGCAATTAGGCTCACAGTCTGGGTCACAAACTCCCAAATTCTAATAACTTTCCCCTGAGTAGAATTGTGGTACTTTGTTATGTCATCTTTTTTTTTTTTTTCCATGAAAGAATGCACCAAACACATTTGCATTTATTTTCTTTTTTTCTTAAAGCAAATGACAAAAACCCAAATTACCAGCTTTTTTTAAACATATTTAAACAATAGTCAAACTGATGAGGTTGCAGCATCCATGCACAACTAGAAAACATCCTTAATTTACACTGAACCAGAAATGTATTACCATTGATGCAGTAATAGCTATCATCACTAAATACTGAAAATAAAATTGAAATATTTCTGTAGCAGACTTATCTGGCAATGTTAACTTCACAGCAGGCTGACAATCACAATTCAACACAATGGGAAGCAGATCCATGCTAGTGTCAAAGACAACCTCGTCCTAGTACTACTCAAGAGTCACACAACTCACCTCAGGTTCCGTTTTGTTTAAAGCAAAGTGCATACAGAGATTACAACAATTTTAAAGACAAAAGAAAAAAGTTCTATTTGGTGATCCCAAAAACAAACTCAACAGTCTGACAAATAAGGGCTCCAGTGAGCTGTTTTAGAAATACTAGGGTTGAGTACAGCTACACAGAAAGTTGAGTTCGTTTGAAATCTTCAAAAAAAAAAGTTCCTGATACTCTTCAGAGGGTGCTTGTTCTGGTTTAACATTTCTGGTAATGCATGCATTGAATTACTTGTTATCCAAGCTTAGCTGGTGCCCCTTACCATTTATCATCAAGGACTTTAACTGTCTTCTTCAACTTCTACTCTTTCTTGACCGTTCTCCACAATTCTCTTTGTAGTGATTTTTTTTTTTTTTTTTTTGGCCATTAACTATCTTAGTTGAAGTTGATATTGATTTGAAGTTGCCCATTCCACTGCCAGCAAATAATACTGAAGTGAAACCCCCTTGACCTAGTGACCTGAATGGAGTAAAGCCTGTATCAAAAGCAGGAAATCCACCTCCAAAAGAAGGAAATCCACTGAAGGCAGAGAAAAAGGAGCCAGCACCTCACCTTCTACTTCCTCAGGGACCCCTTTGGTTTCCAAAAAAGTCATCAAATGGGTCTTCAAAGAAGTCAAATGAAAATGGGTCCCTTCCACCAAAAAATTCCCTGAAGTCATCATCTGGGTTCTGGAATGTAAAGCCAAACTCAAATGGACTTTCAAAATGACTTCCTCCTCCTCTTCCTCCTCTTCCTCCTCCTCCTCCTCCTCCTTCTCCTCCTCCTCCTCCTCCATTTACTCCTTCTCCTCCATTTACTCCTTCTTTGCCATATTTGTCATAGATGCCCCCCCTTTTATCATCTGATAACACTCAATCTCAAAATAAGAAAATATTCACATTGGGACTTCTGGTTCCAAAGATTTTAGACAAGGAATGTGTATTGTCTGTCTGTCATGATTTTTGCAAGTCTACTGTAAAAGCCCCCTTGATCTTCCTAATCTATACATACATTATTTTGCCTTTGATAATCAATATTCTTCGAGGAATTTATCAACCAGAAATCCACACTGAGGCTCATTAAGAATTGTGTAAAGGGCCCAATATGGAGGCATATGCCTTTAATCCCACCATTCAAAGGCAGAAGCAGGCAGATCTTCATGAGTCAGAGGTCAGTCATGTCTACTTAGCAAGTTTCAGGCAGCCATGGCTACATAGGGAGATCCTGCTTCAAAAAACAAAAGCAAACAAAAGTGACTAAGGGAGCTGGCAATGTGGCTCAGTGAGTGGACGCATCCCCACACAAAACTGATGGCCTGAATTCAATCCCTGGAGCCACATAAAGATGGAAGGAGGAAACTGACTCCAGATTGTTGAATCCTTCACACAGTTCCTGCCAGGATGAGAAACTAAGACAGTACCAAATAGATGAAGTTGATGCCTGAGAGAAGAGATAACACTTTTGACATTGAGCACATGAGCAGATGCCCAGAGAGATGGAAAGCTAGAAGACAACATAATGTCATTATGAACCCATCTGCTTAGGCAAAAACTAACCATCTGTGAGAATGACATGCTAGAGAGGAGGAGAGGCCACAGATGTCATGCGCTTTAGAAGCCCAGTCCTCAGCTACCTGTGGCTATGTCAGAGAAAAGCCTCAAAAAGGGAAATCAAGCAAGAATATACACTCTAGCACTGCTCACAGTCCCAAATGTTTGCAAATAACCCAAGTCAAAAAAGAAATGCATGAAAAATTCTGCAGTATGATGAAACAGAGGAATATTAGACAAGGGCCAAAACAAGCACAAGAGGAGAACCCAATGTAAAGCATGGCAATAAAATAGTAGAAAAGGAAAGTTCCAGCAATTACACAAGGCATGGCTTTTGAAAATCAACTAAAATTAAAGTTCACGGATCTGATTTTAGATGCATGGATAAGTCAGGATGAACAGAAGATTCAAGCTGATAATTTGCTTTAATAAAAGCAGGCAGAACCCAGGGCTGAGATCTTCTTGTCTGTGATCTGTCTTTCCAAGACCCTAGCTTTGCATCTGGTGATGAGATCACAGTAAGGGAGACACCATTATCCAAAAATAAGTTAGACAAAGTCCGTGGAACAAAACCTTGGCATTCCACCACAAACAGGGATTATGATTAATCCCAATTACAGCTACCAGAAGTCCTTCCTTTAAAAACATCAAGTAAGAAAATATAATAATTGTGTTTTTAAAAAATAAGATAGATTGGATAAAAGGTAAAAGGGATACAATCCAGGATTAAACTGGATTTGGAAGATCAAATTGGGATTCTACACATGAGACAGCAAAAGAGAAAATACTTCAAAGCTAAACCATTATAGACTGAAGTACAAAATCATTCAATACTAACATTTTCCCCTGGAAGAAATACTGGAGATAAATATTTCATAATTAAGTAAGCTAAGACTCTATAATTTACTGAAGAAGAAAACATACATCTAGCTTATTATATATTACAAATTACAAGAATATTTAAGAACACAGAAGAAAAAGAAAATGGTGTGAAATGCATACGAAAAATTGCCAATAAGAGGATCCAAAACTATACTGAAAAACAGACTTAGGGACACTGTTTATCCTGACACACATCAAAGAACAATGACATCTGAAGCCACCAAGGACCACCTGAGAATGAACAGATAGTGTCACAGACAAAAGTGGAAAAGTCAATTCCTAACATATCCATGCCTGTACCATGCCTAAACCCATATCCCTACATGCACGCAATGTAATGTAATGCAAGGGTGGCTTTACAAATCTGTTGCCCTGAAATCATTATTGGCATTGTGATAACTGCATCACTAAGTTGGGAGAAATGTACATCCAGTACTAGATAGCTAAGGTTGCTATAAGTGATAAAGTAGCTCAGATAAACAGAAATTTGTTCTCTCATGATCCAGGAGCTAGAACACCACAATCAAGGTGCACAGAACCATTCCCCTGAGAGCCCAGGGAAAGATCTATAAATCCTGATAATCCCTTGGCTTGTGGCAGACTCAGTCAGTCTTCCCTAAGTCTTCTCAGAGTTTGTCCTCAACAGTAGACATTGGAGTTAGAGGTCCACTTTCTCTGGTGCAGCATCATCTTAACAAATTACCTCTGCTACCATGCATTTCCAAAATGGTCATATTGCGTAATGAGGATCAGGACTTCAGCAGTCAAATTTCTTAGATGTAGGGATAAAATTCAACCCATAATCAAACTCCACTAATGTCATGTTTTAATACAGTTTTCCTCTGTCTTGATGGGATTTGTTCCAGGACTCACCATAAGGACTCACATCAGTCTCCTATAGGAAGTGATGTAGCACTTTCAACCTATGCACACTCTCCAGTCTACTTTAAATCATCTCTAGATTACTTGATAGCTAATGAAATGCAAACCATGTAGATAGTTTAGCTTTCTCATGTTCACTGCAGATACACTTTCCCAAACATTTCAAGTGTATCACTGCAGATACACTTTCCCAAATATTAATGGTTGGTTAACCATCATGGGAAGAATTGAGATATTTTAAAGAGATGCTTGTACCCTTCCCTTTGGCTGTCAGACCGCTGAAAAGATAAGCACCAAGAAATTACAGCTTCCATGGGTCTTTCAGGTTAGAAGGGAAAAGGGTTGGGGCCTTGGTTTCCAGAAAAAGGTCACATATAGTTATGGCAACTTGTCAGACCGTCTTGCTAGAGAAAATAGACCTGAGCTAATGATGATATGCAGGACCACGCCTGAGCAGGATTGCTCAGCTATGTATATAGATAGCTCTTGTCTAAACCTGAGCCTTACATTCAGACCCAGACCCAGACCCAGACCCAGACCCAGACCCAGACCCAGACCCAGACCCAGAAGGTGGATGGGAGGATGATATGGTCACTGTTTCCTCCTTCCAATGTGGCCACATTGAATATATCTTCTCTTTCTTCTTTTCACTCTTATTTAAGTCTTTAATTGGCATATCGAGGACAGGTAGACAAACCTAGCTTATTAAGCTGCCTGAAGATGTCTGAGGACACGGAGCCATGGATATAAGGGCCTACTTTACCTCACATTCTCCCTGCTCTCCAGATAAGCATTCCTCTTGACTCAAAAAGAATTTTTAGGGTGAAATTATCTGAATATTTTGGCATGGTGATATACTCTTTCCTTGGTCCAAAGTTCTTAGCTGCTAACAAGGCTCAGCAGCCAAAATAGATGATGAGATACATACACAGGAGAGGGGAAACATTCTGTTCTTCAAAGTGAGCTTAACAAGACTAGTGAGAACAAGCACATACCTTGAATAGGACAGCTGGTCAGACAAGGAATCCAAAAAAGGACAGCTATTGTCATGATGGCTGGAGATGGGACATCACTGGAGACTTCATGGTTAGCTTTAGCTTTCAATGGACCAATTCTAAGTCATGTATTTGTTCGTTGTCTTACTCCTCAGAAAGGTTGGCATGGAAAAGATTTTTCTTATAGATTTGTGTAAAATAATTATTTTGTTAATAATTGTGGTTTTTGGGGTTTTTTTTGTTTTTTTTTTTGTTTTTTGTTTTTTGTTTTTGTTTTTTGAGACAATGTACTACACATAGTCCTAGCTGTCCTGGAACTCAATATTAATTTAGACCAGGCTGGCCTCAAATTCACAGAAATCTCCCTGCCTCTACCTCCCAAATTCTGGGCTTAAAGGTGTGTGTCACTATGCCTAGCCTGTAAAATAAATTTTAACAAAGACCTTCATTCCAGAAGAGATCAGGCACTACAAAAAGAATAAATCAAAATATAAAACTTTAATATAATATATACATACACATATACATATATATGTACATATACACATACACACACACACATACACATACACACACACACACACATATATATGATGTCCTAGGCGGGTGAATAGTCCTGAGACACTAACTGGGTGCTCTGGTTTCCTTTTTTTGTTGTTGTTTGTTACTGTTGTTGTTTTTCGAGAGACAATTTTTCTGTGTTGCACCTCCATTCTCACCTGCCACTGCCTCCAGAGAGCTGGGACTAAAGGCATGCACTACCACCTGCTGGAATGAAAAGTGATCTCAACAAGCAGGGTTCTTAACCCTCCCACCTTTCTCCAGGGAGGCCTGGCCCAGCCTTGCAGAATAGGCTCTGCCTTCGGGAAAGAAGGCTGTATGGAATTTTCAAGTTCTGCACATCTTACACTAAAGAGCCAGGGACTTGATTGCTCAATTTCTCTATCAACTTTTAGTCTACACTACATATTCAAAGCATGTCAGCTATTTCCTGGAATTAGCAGTTACTTCAGATGATAACAAAAATCTGAGCTAAAATACTAAATTATCCTTAATCCTTATAAGTATCTTTCTCTCATATGAATTCTGTGAAGGGAGTGTAAGCCTATTTTCTCCAGTAAGACAACTGAGCTCAGGGAATCTTAGTACTTGTACAGTAGGACTCGGTGTGTTATACCGAAATCAGAAGAACCCGACTCCCTCTCAACCATAGCTTTAGAGTACCAAAGTCCTGCTTCACAAATTAGAAACATTTTTTACATCAAGCTAAAAAGAAATACATTGATTTGTCAGACAGAAATGACTACCGAAGGAAATTTGAGACCATGGGGTCAGAAAATCCTGTGTTACCTGGGTGAGAGCTTGGGAAGCCTGTGGTTTCTATGCATTGTCTTGTATGCATAGAAAAAGAAAAAGAAAAAACAATGCTACCCTTGGTCAAAGAAACTGGACCAAACCTAGAAATTTGAAGAAATTAATATACTTCAAAGGAATTGTTCCTAAGATAACACTATCCAACTTCAAAGAAGCAGATGAAGACACTAATTTAGAATCCCCAAACTGCAAATGTGGTTTTCAGCCTAGGGGAGGAGCCAGCAGGTCACCCTGGCCAGGTGAGTGCTGGAGTGAGAGAATCTGGCTAACAGCCTGACTCACCCCCTCCTGGTTCCAGAAAAAAAATAAATAAACAAAAATGGATTTTTGCAGTGAGCCACTCAGTTTGCCCAGTAATATCAATACCGCTAGCAAGACTTTCCTAGACAAGCTGTCTAACAGTGTGAGTTTCAAAGAATTAAGTAAACAGCACCAGAAAGGAATAAAAATACAAAGCGAAATTATTACTTCCTGGCCAGGGGGGAAAAAATCCCACACCAAAAAGCAGCTCACAGAATGGTCCACCCAAGGAGCACCCATGGGTGTGGTGTGATTGGTCATGTTAAGTACAAAATGAAACGAGGATTTTGGATAGGGCTCAGTCCCAGGGTCTTTAATATCAGATTGTGTCCTATTGTTCCTTGGTAAGAAAGCCTTCGGTTCAGTCTGATACACTGACAGCCAGCCAAGTCTCTCAAAGCTCCTGCTGTTTTCTCAGATCAATTCAAATCTTATTTTGATGTGATACAGTATGCTCCTACACAAACGCTGATATAATGGAAATTTTCCTTGTCTGTAGATTATGACAACCACACTCATGCAATGCATGGTATCACATTGGCTATTTACAGGAAGCTAGTAGCAAATCTGGAAGCAATTGACTGTCCTTTGGATAGTGATATATAGTTAAAGCATATTGAAATAATGCCTGACCAATCAAACAGGTCGCAGGATGTGTGTACACATGGCGTCATTTTAGTGATAATAGTTACATCTTCAAGTGGACACACAGAAAAATCATCACAAGAATATGAAGACTGCACAGTCCCAGGAATAGGTGATGCCTTCACTGATATTTCTGCTATACTTTCTGATTCTCTACAGTGACCACGTGCTGTTTCTGTATCCACACCGAGTTACAGATGACTGATCTAGCTGAAACCAGGCCACATTTTTTCCTCTGAGGCTTTGAAGTTGAGACTACATTGGCTTCCTTCCAGGTTCAAAACTGTGGCTTGCTAACAGAAAACGCAACTTGGCTTCTGATAGCTGATGGATTGTCACCTCAAATTCATGGCCCTTGCCTCACCCCATGACAACATGAAATGAGTCTGACCCCAAGGGGACTGTGGAACACTAAGAACATTTTGGAAACCTTCCCAGTTTTTGACACCACCCACATGAATACCTGGAAACTCGGTGTTTCTATAGTAACCCCCTAGGCCACAGCAAGCCAGCCCTTCAAACCTAACAGATCCCACACTGGCATCTCATGCAAGGAATTAAAGACCAAGAACAAAGCAATGGTGACTGTCAGGTTTCCTAACCCTGAAGGTCAAAGACTGAGTTCCATGACAAGGGGACATGACTCCTACTGATTTATCTTTCCTTCATCCTGTAACTGGCAATTTCAAGAAGTTTGTTTCGTGACTATATATCAGTAATTTTGGGGTGGAGGTTTTCTATGGGGGCAAAATGTCCACAAATGCCTCTTCCACACCAAAACAATCCTGTAATCTGCAAATCCCAAAAGAAAGCAAGGAGAATGTTGAAGGCGGAGCCTGGATTTATCAACAATAAAGAGAGAGCAAAGTTCATAGATTTGGGGAAAGTCAAAACAGGCAACTACCCAATGGTATTAACTTAAAGAAACCCAATGTGGAGTTAAGGAAGCTTGTGACATTAAAGGTTATAGCATCAGTCAACTTCAGCCTCCTGGGACAAGGGACAATGTGAATAAAACTACCTTTCATCACAAATCACTCTTATCCAACCTGAATCCCAGGGAGAGCTGACAAACAGCCTGCCTACCAGAGGAAAGGCAGATGGGTCCTTCAGCTCTGAAGAAGGAGCAAAATATTAACCCAGTGCAACCACAGAAATCTAGGCAGGGTAAAGGCGAGAGAAAGGAGGAGCTCGCCAAAGTGTAGCCTGGAGGATGGGGTTCTCTGGATTTAATATTCTGTTGTTTTAATAGTATAAAACATCTCACATAGTTACAGGTGTAATTAGGTCTGCAGAGGCTTTCTGGATCCATTTGAGAATAAATGCACAAATAAACAAAAGACATCATCACTACCAAAGAGATAATCTTAATTACAGGCACACTGGGCTTGTGGGTTCTCTGATTCTATATTGCTTTTTTTTTTTTTTTCCTGAAAGTAATTAACTGGATGCATTAAGCTATTAATATCGTCAGTGCTGGATTTACGGTGGGATCCTCTTTAAATAACCAAATATCAGAGCTTTAAAGGATCTGAGCATCTTCTTTCAAAGGGGGCCTAGTGAGACCCTGGAAATCACAGGAATTTTCCTGGGGGAGCTATGAATAAATGTCTACTTATCCTAGGAGAAGCAGTAATGGCATGCCAAAGGAACCATTCTACCCAAGGAACTAGTGACTTATTGGACTTACTGGTGCAAATTGTGGTTTTGAAAGGCAATAGACTTTTGGGGAAAAAATTTTCTTCCTAAATTTCTATCAAAATTTGTTTCTCCATCAGATTTATTGGGGTCATTATTTCAAGGTTCATTAAACTTAAAGCAAAAGTAGCACATATCTTTGTTAGCTATAAACTTGAATGAAAAAGTTTCATATTATTTTCTCCTATCCATATTCATGGAAAATGTATAATAAATGGTAAACTTATCATGTTGGTTATATTTCTGATGATTTATTCTTTAGAAATAAGAGGGGCTAGAGAGATGACTCAGTGGTTAACAGCATTGACTGCTCTTCCAGAGGTCCTGAGTTCAATTTCCAGCAACCACATGGTGGCTCACAACCATCTGTAATGGGATCTGATACTCTCTTCTGGTGTGTCTGAAGACAACAACAAGTATACCCACATACGTGAAATAAAAGAAATAAAATATGTACTTATTAAGCAACGTTGTAAATACTTGACCAATCAAATAAGTTATGCTTATAAAATAGTTAAATTTATATTATACAATCCTTTCAAAGTAATGTTCAAATAATTCAAAATAAAACAACCATCTATTACCCTTTAGCCCCTTCTGTACAACAGTAACTCAAGGGAATGCTGAAGTAGATAATCCACAACAATGAGAGTCAAATACATTTACTACAATGGTAACATCCCCCAAAGTGGCAATACTGCTTTCTGGTGAGGAGGTAGGGCTTCAGGAACTGATTATGGCTACTGAATTCAACTCACATGACCATCTAGAAGTCAGTTTGGTGGTTTCTTACAAAGCTAAACATAATCTTACATGGTTCTGCTTTGTGATCCCAGACATTTAGCCAATTTATCTGAAAACTCATGCCCACAGACAAATACTGTAACTATTGCAAAAGGCTGAAAATATTTAAAACAGAATAAAGCCCTATGCAATGGAATATTATTCAGAAACAAAAGTAAGTAAACTACAAATCACAAAAGACATGAATGAGTCTTATGTGCATTTTTTTTTTAAGTGAAGGAATCCAGTCTAAGCTGCTGTATTCTATTTGTGCTCAATTATTTGACATTATGAGAAAGGCCAAGGCACAAAAATACCAAGGGCTTGGAGGAAAACACCAAACAGATAATACATAGGTTGGGAGGAGCTTGGTTTGTTTGCTTGCTTGCTGGATTGATTTTGAGTTTTGTAGAGTTAAATTTTGCTTTGTTTTGTTTTTGAGACAAGCTTACTATACAGTCCTGGTTGGTCAGGAACTATCTATGTAGACCAGGCTATTCTCAAACGTACAGAAGTCAGTCTGCTTATGCCTTCCAGTTGCTGGGGTTAGAGACATATGGTATCATATGTCTTTATTGGGAGGATATTATTAGCATGGTGGAAGTCTTCTGTGTATCATAATTATAAACATGCAACAGTATGCAGTTACTGAAACTCATAGAACTTTGTAGCATACAGGGTGATCTTTAACACATGTTAAAGAAAAAGTTAAAACCATTTAGGGGTAGGGTTTCCCAGAATAAAATGCATACTGAGATAAGGAGTCTAACTGTCGCAAATGGAATGTAACTATCTTACTGGGGTGGGAGAGATAAAAGCAAAGACTTGGGTAACTTTGGGAATGAGTAGAGCCTCCGATTTAAAGTAGAATGCTACTTGATAACGTTGTTTCCCATGGGAGTACAGGTCAACAATGTTGCTATCACTAGACAACCTTGCTAGAACTAAACAATGAAGTAAATGGATGGCAGTTGATGGAAGCTACATTTCTTACTGTCAGAGGGAGGGTTTACAGTTAATCAAGAAAAGATTGGACCAATCCTTATGATAATGGAGGCTTCAGTGTGAACTCACATTAGCTTAATGCTAATTCAGTGGTCTTATACAGATAGTGATGGATGCAGAAACACACATAGGTTGATATGCCCACATAAATTTGCTGGCCACCAGTTAAAATGCCTAGAAGCAATGCCACCAAGTAGCAATAATTGCTCTTATGATCCAAATCATAGCTCCAAATAGTAGTCACCAATGAAACACAAAAACAAAAACAAAACAAAACAAAACAAAACAAAAGGCACACAGCTTCTTAGAGAAATAGCTGGCACTAATTCTATGAAAGATAGAAACCATACATGACCAGCATTTTGTAGTCCCATTGGGTAGCAGAGAAGTACACATTGACACACAGAAGTAACTCATTATAAACTAATTAATGAGCTCTTGATAAAGCTACAAAATTATTAGATATATCATCCAGAGCATGAAGCAAATACCATGATCCAAGATGATATAAGTAAATAGTGGTGACAAGCAGTGCAGAGAGAAAGCTACCTGCCCACTTGTGCTGAGGAGCCAGAGGGAGGTGGGCTCCAGACACAAGGACTGAGGAAAAGCCGGGAGGTAAGAGCCTGCCTGCTTCCACCTGTGGCCAGAGACACCAGCCTGGCCCACCAGGCCTCCATATACAAGCAGTGCAGAGAGAAAGCTACCTGCCCACATGTGCTGAGGAGCCAGCTGGAGGCGGGCTCCAGATGCAGGATCTGAAAAACAGCTGGAAGAGAGAACTGGTCTCCCAGGAATATTGGCATCTGAGCTTGAAGGAAAGACAAGTTACAGTCAGAGAGAGAAAGACCAGCAAACACCAGAGATAACCAGATGGCAAAATGCAAGGGCAAGAACACAAAGAACAGAAACCAAGAGTACTTGACTTCATCAGAACCCTGCTTTCCCACCACAGCCAGCCCTGGATACCCCAACACACCAGAAAAGGAAGACTCAGACTTAAAATCACTTATCAAGAGGATGATAGAAGATTTTAAGAAGGAAATAAATAACTCCCTTAAAGAAATGCAAGAGAACACAGGTAAACAACTGGAAGCCCTTAAAGAGGACACACAAAAATCCCTTGAAGAATTACAGAAAAACAACATCAAATGGGCAGAAATACAGGAAAACACAATCAAACAAATGAACAAAACCCTTCAGGAATTAAAAACAGAAATAGAAACAATAAAGAAATCATGAAGGGAGACAACCCTGGAGTTAGAGAACATAGGAAAGAAATCAGGAGTCATAGATGCAAAAATCACCAACAGAATACAAGAGATGGAAGAGAGAATCTCAGGTGCAGAAGATACCATAAAAAACATGGACACAACAGTCAAAGAAAACGCAAAATGCAAAAAGCTCCTAATCCAAAACATCCAAGATATCCAGGATGCAATGAGAAGACAGAACCTGAAGATAATAGGCATAGAAGAGAGTGAAGACTCCCAACTTAAAGGACCAGTAAATATCTTCAGCAAAATTATAGAAGAAAACTTCCCTAACCTAAAGAAAGAGATGAACATAAGCATACAAGAAGCCTACAGAACACCAAATAGACTGGACCAGAAAAGAAATTCCTCCCATCACATTATAGTCAAAACACCAAATACACAAAACAAGGAAAGAATATTAAAAGCAGTAAGGGAAAAGGGGCAAGTAACATATAAAGGCAGACCTATCAGAATTACACCAGACTTTTCAACAGAGACTATGAAAGCTAGAAGATCCTGGGCAGATCTCATACAGACTCTAAAAGAACACAAATGCCAGGCTAGGCTGCTATACCCAGCAAAACTCTCAATAATCATAGATGGTGAAACCAAAATATTCTACAACAAATCCAAATTTGCACAGTATGTCTCCACAAACCCAGCCCTACAAAGAATAATACATGGGAAACGCCAACTCAAGGAGGGAAACTACACTCAAGAAAAAGGAAGAAAGTAATCTTTCAACAAACTCAAAAGAAGATAGCCACACAAACAATATAAACAACATCAAAAATAACAGGAAATAACAATCACTATTCTTTAATATCTCTTAACATCAATGGTCTCAGCTCCCCAATAAAAAGACATAGACTGACATACTGGATCCATAAACAGGACCCAGCATTTTGCTGCATCCAGGAAAAGCACCTCTGTGTTAAAGACAAACACTTCCTCAGAGTAAAGGGCTGGAAAACAATTTTCCAAGCAAACGGCCCCAAGAAACAAGCTGGAGTAGCCATTCTAATATCGCATAAAATTGACTTTCAACCAAAATTCATCAAAAAAAATGAGGAAGGACACTTCTTACTCATCAAAGGAAAAATCTACCAAGAAGAACTCTCAATTCTGAACATCTATGCCCCGAATGCAAGAGCTCCCACTTTCATAAAAGAAACTCTACTAAAGCTCAAAGCACACATTACACCTCACACAATAATAGTGGGAGACTTCAACACCCCACCATCGACAATGGACAGATCTTGGAAACATAAACTAAACAGAGACACAGTAAAACTAACAGATGCTATGAACCAAATGGGTTTAACAGATATCTATAGAACATTTCATCCTAAATCAAAAGAATATACCTTCTTCTCAGCACCTCATGGTACCTTCTCCAAAATTGATCATATAATTGGTCACAAAACAAATCTCAACAGATATAAGAAGATTGAAATAATCCCATGCCTCCTATCAGATCACCACGGACTAAGGTTGGTTATCAATGGCAAAAACAACAACAGAAAGCCCACATACACATGGAAGCTGAACAATGCTCTGCTTAATGATAACTTGGTCAAGGAAGAAATAAAGAAGGAAATTAAAGACATCCTAGAATTCAATGAAAATGAAAATACAATTTACCCAAACCTATGGGACACAATGAAAGCAGTGTTAAGAGGAAAACTCATAGCTCTGAATGCCTCCAAAAAGAAACTGGAGAGAGCATATACTGACAGCTTAACAACACATCTGAAAGTTCTGGAACAAAAAGAAGCTAATACACCTAAGAGGAGTACAAGGCAGGAAATAATCAAATTAAGGGCTGAAATCAACCAAGTGGAAACTAAAAGAACTATACAAAGAATCAACAAAACCAAGAGCTGGTTCTTTGAGAAAATCAACAAGATAGATAAACCCTTAGCCAGACTAACCAGAGGGCACAGAGATAGTATCCAAATTAACAAAATTAGAAATAAAAACGGAGATATAACAGACTCGGAGGAAATTTTAAAAAATCATCAGATCCTACTACAAAAGTCTATATGCAACAAAATTGGAAAATCTGGAGGAAATGGACAAGTTTCTAGACAGATACCAATTACCAAAGTTAAATCAGGATCAGATAAACCATCTAAACAGCCCCATAAGCCCCAAAGAAATAGAAGCAGTAATTAAAAGTCTTCCAACCAAAAAAAGCCCAGGACCAGATGGGTTCAGTGCAGAATTCTGTCAGACCTTTAAAAAAACCTAATACCAATACTCTTCAGGCTATTCCATAAAATAGAAACGGAAAGAACACTACCCAACTCATTCTATGAGGCCACAGTCACACTGATACCAAAGCCCCACAAAGAACCAACAAAGAAAGAAAACTTCAGACCAATTTCCCTTATGAATATCATTGCAAAAATACTCAATAAAATTCTTGCAAACTATATCCAAGAACACATCAAAACGATCATTCACCATGATCAAGTAGGCTTCATCCCTGGGATGCAGGGATGGTTCAATACCCGGAAATCCATTAATGTAATCCACTACATAAACAAACATAAAGAAAAAAAAAACCACATGGTCATTTTGTTAGATGCTGAAAAAGCATTTGAAAAAAATTCAACATCCCTTCATGATAAAAGTCTTGCAAAGATCAGGAATTCAAGGAGCATACCTAAACTTAGTAAAATCAATATATAGCAAACCAGTGGCCAACATCAAACTAAATGGAGAGAAACTCAAAGCAATCACACTAAAATCAGGGACTAGACAAGGCTGCCCCCCTCTCCCTATCTATTCAATATAGTACTTGAAGTTCTAGCTAGAGCAATCAGGCAACAAAAGGAAATTGAAGGGATACAAATTGGAAAGGAAGAAATCACAATATCACTATTCGCAGATGATATGATGGTATACTTAAGTGACCCAAAAAACTCCAGCAGAGATCTGCTATAGCTGATAAGCAACTTCAGCAAAGTGGCTGGATACAAAATTAACTCAAGCAAATCAGTAGCCTTCCTATACTCGAAGGATAAACAGTCTGAGAAAAAATTAGGGAAATGACACCCTTCACAAATGTCACAAACAATATAAAATATCTTGGTCTGACTCTAACCAAACAAGTGAAAGATCTGTATGACAAGAACTTCAAGTCTCTGAAGAAAGAAATAGAAGAAGACCTCAGAAGATGGAAAGATCTCCCATGTTCATGGATTGGCAGGATTAACATAGTTAAAATGGCCATCCTGACAAAAGCAGTATACAGATTCAATGCTATGCCCATCAAAATCCCAACTCAATTCTTCATAGACCTAGAAAGAGCAATTCTCAAATTCATATGGATAGCAAACCCAGGATAGCAAAAACTATCCTCAACAATAAAAGGTCTTCTGGGGGAATCAGCCTCCCTGACCTCAAGCTGTACTACAGGGCAGTAGTGATAAAAACTGCATGGTATTGGTACAGTGACAGGCAGGTAGATCAATGGAATAGAATCGAAGACCCAGAAATGAACCCACACACATATGGTCACTTAATCTTCGACAAAGGAGCTAAAACCATACAGTGGGAAAAAACCAGCATCTTCAACAAATGGTGCTGGATCAACTGGTGGTCTACATGTAGAAGATTGCGAATTGATCCATTCCTATCTCCCTGTACAAAGCTCAACTCCAAGTGGATCGAGGAACTTCACATAAAACCAGATACACTGAATATAATAGAAGAGAAAGTGGGGAAGAATCTCGAACACTTGGGCACAGGGGAATTGTTCCTGAACAGAACACCAATGGCTTGTGCTCTAAGATCAAGAATTGACAGAAGGACCTCATAAAATCACAAAGCTTCTGTAAGGCAAAGGACACTGTGAATAGTGCAAAACGGCAACCTACAGATTGGGAAAAGATCTTTACCAATCCTACATCTGATAGAGGGCTAATATCCAACGTATACAAAGAACTCAAGAAGCTAGATGCCAGAGATCCAAATAACCCTATCAAAAAATGGGGAAGTGAGCTAAACAGAGAATTCTCAACTGAGGAAACTCGAATGGCCGAGAAGCACCTGAAGAAATGTTCAGCATCCTTAGTTGCATCAGGGAAATGCAAATCAAAACAGCCCTGAGATTACACCTCATACCAGTCAGAATGGCTAAGATCAAAAACTCAGGTGATAGCATATGTTGGCGAGGATGTGGAGAAAGAGAAACACTCCTCCATTGCTGGTGGGAATGCAAGATGATACAACCTCTCTGGAAATCAGTTTGGCGGACCCTCAGAAAAATGAACATACTACTACCTGTGGACCCAGCTATTCCACTCCTGGACATATACCCAGAAGATGCTCCAACATGTAATAAATACACATGTTCCACTATGTTCATAGCAGCCATATTTATAATAGCCATAAGCTGGAATCAACCCAGATGTCCCTCCACAGAGGAATGGATACAGAAAATGTGGTACATTTACA